>OX326960.1:41719548-42319548 GCA_946800325.1 Luzula sylvatica
TCTCCTCCTCATCCTCGTCGTCCTCGTCATCGAGTACTATATCAGCCGGATCCCCAATCCAAAGCTGAGATCTCCACCTAAACTTAATCCTCAATTTCCCGTTCGCATCAACCCCCATTACCTCCCCTTTACTCGCATTATTCTCCATTCCCCATCCCCATCTCGGCGTCACTAAACCCGGTCTAACCCTAACCGTATCCCCCGTTCTGAACGCTCTCACTCTCTCCATCTCCCATTCCTTACACATCCAAAGCCTCTCCGTAAAACAAAACGCCACCCATAATTCCCCTTCCTCTGCCCGGTGGACGACCCCTATACTATCACGGGTCACGTCTCCCCATTGGTGAGTAGGGGTAGAAACGGAATTTCTCACCTTGACCCAATCTCCAACTCTTATCTCCTCCTCTTCTTCTACCACCTCGGCCTCTGACGGGTCCATCATCCATGCCCTGGATCCGCTCGGAGTATAGATTTTCAACTTGCCGTCTGCATCAATGGACGATATACTCCCGATACTCGAATGCGCACGGTTTGACCAACCAAACCTAGGTTGCTTCACGTTTTTCTTAAACCTAACTCTTTGACCAGCGACAAACCTACAAACCCCTTCTAACTGACAAGCGGAACCCACCCATCTCTCTTGCTCGCCACAAAATGCCACGTGGACACTCCCATCCCACGAATTATTCTCTTCGACGAACCCTAATCCATGAACCACCCCTACACTACCCGGTTTAAGAGACCTCCATCCATTTCCCTCGTCCTTTATCTTCACCCAATCACCAACCTCGTAAACCTCTTCCTTTTCAAGATCCGCAGGATCCGCTCTCCACAAACCCGATAACCTGAAAAAGGCAACCCTAGTTTCCCCATCGGCATTGACTCCCGTAACAACGCCTCTAGAATCTTGTTTCGCATCTCTCCAACCCCATCGCGGTTCAACCAAACCCGGTTTGAACCTGACATGTTGGCCGATTCTGAAACACGGCACTTTTTCGACATCCATGTAGTGAGTACTCCACTTGCCTTTTCGAAAACAGCCCGTGAGTTCTAAGTAGCCCGAGTCTGGTATGCTGTGGACCACCGCAATGCTTTCTTTTCCAATGCTGTTCCAGTCGTAGGTTGGTCTGCTCCCTATGCTCGGTTTGAGACGCACCCAATCTCCCACTTCGAAACCGGAGAGCCTCTCCGCGTCTCCTGGGGCCACTTTCCATAGACCCTTCCTTCCCGAAACGCTCACCTGGATATTTAATATCCAGACCATTTAATTTAGGGGGAATTTACATCATTACCCTTCTAAAAATAAAAAATATCATATGTAACTCCTTACGTTTAATGTGCCGTCCATGTCGATTCTGGTGATGGTACCAATTGTAGCAGCGGTTTCGTTGGACCATCCAAGTCTCGGCTGGGAAACAAACGGTAACAAATGAATCTTTTGACCGAGTTCGAAAGGTTGTACTTTTTCCATGTCCGCAACGGAACAAGGAAACGGCTTGCTTCGAAAACAAAACGCGACTCCCAAGTCTCCGTCTTCTTCCAAGCTGTGTACTATTCCAATACAGTTTCTCTTCACATCTTCCCATCCATATTTCGGTGAAGGTACCGTCGCTTTTACCCTCGCCCAATCACCAACCTGTAAAAAAAAATAAAAAATAAAATAAAAATTTGTAGATTTGTGGGGAGGTAAGAAAATGAGAGTTTAATATTTACTTTGAATTTTTCGACTTTTTCCAAATCGGAAGGATCGGCTTGCCAAAAATTAGATCGATTTGGAATATCGACAACAAGAAGACCGTCTGTTTCAATCTCGATTATTTTCCCTACACTATGATGTGTCTCTCCAGCCCACGCATATCTCGGCTCCGCAACCGATCTCTTCACGCACACTTGATCCCCAATCTTGAACGGATCGACGTGTTCGACTTCTTCGGGTTCGCAACGCCAAGGTTTCGGCACGTAACAAAGACCTAAGAGAAGACTACTATCAGGTCGAATAGAAGATATGATTCCTATACTTCCTGGTGTAATCGCCTCCATGCCGTGGACCGTAGCGGTTAAAGAGGCTCGAACCCGAACCCAATCACCAACTTTGAACTCCTCGACCCGTTCTATCTCTGACGGGTCGGCTCTCCATCCTCTAGATGCACCTGGAAATCCTACTCTTAATGTTCCTTCATCGTCCACGCAGAGTACCGTTCCTATACTGTCCCTCGATTGGCCCCTCCATCCAAACCTATATATGTAAAAATAATAAAGTGAGGATAATTATTGAAAAATATAGTGAATGAAATGGGAATGGACCTGGGTTCTTTAATGTCGGGTTTTAGTTGGACGTGTTGGCCTATGTTTAAAGGGATAATTTTGATAACTTCGTTTACTAAAACCCTAGCTTCTCCAGAGCAAAATGAGATGAGGAGTGTCTCGTGATCGAGTACAGAGTGAACGAAACCAACGCTTTTAGGCATCGAGCCTTGCCAGCCATAGCTTGGAGTAGTGACGTTTCTTCTAAATTTGACCCAGTCTAAGGCATGATATCTAAAAAATATAACGAGATTACATGTAATTAATAAGTTGAGAGAGATTTGATTTAGTGATAATTAATGAGGATGCATAATTGCATACATAGTAGGAGAGAGATGAACTCCTTTGTCCTCTAGTGCTTCCATTAATTCTTCGGGTATCCACTCACGAGGCAACCTCTCCAAAATATCCCTTAACGTGAAGCCCCTAAAACCAATTAAAAAAAAAGAATATAATAATTCCCTTAGTTCACAAAAATAATAAAAGAAAATTTGCTAAGAAGGGTTTTAACGTGCCTGTGGTTTCGAACTTCGATATCAGGAGCAGGATGTTTATGTTTGAGCATCTCAATTATCCATTTTAGATTCTCTCGAATCATTGTTGCTGCATCTGCGGCTATATGAAATGCATTGTCCCCATCATCGTCCTGATTAATTTAATTTCACAAATAATTAGAATAAAAACTAAAATTAGAACCAAATATTACAAAATTAAAAAAATTACCTGTAAGTTACAGTTGGCTCCGGCAGATAAAAGCAAACCAGCACATGAATCGGCTCCTCTGTTTAACGCTACATGAAGCGGAGTTGTATTTTGTGCATTTGCAATGTTTACATCCACTCCAGCTTCTAATATAATCTGTTTTATTCAGTCAACAAAATCTTAATTTTATTTTATTTTTTATTAAAATCGAACAAATTAAAAAAAGAGTTCAGTTCGAACCTTGACCAACTCGGCATCGTTGATCATTGCAGCAGTGTGCAATACAGTTCTGAAATGATCGTCTTGGGCCCTTGGATCGGCACCAGCTCCAAGCAATAGTCTCACTAGCTCTCTTCCCTCTATCAATCATGTAAATTATTACAAGACTAAAAAATAACAATATTATTTTTTATTTTTATTTATTCGCAGTGTACCAGTTTCGTGATCTTTCTTGAGGGCTGCAGCCATGCACAAAGCGGTACCAATTGGACCAGGTATGTCAATGGCTAATTCTCTCTCTTCTCTCGAGGCAACTTCTACCCATCTTTTTACCACGGCTACATTCCATGTCTCGATACAAAGATGCAAAGGCCTATACCATACAAATCAAAATATAATTAATTCAATAAAAAAATTATTAAAATTACATACATTGTATTTATATTTTTAAAAAAAATACGTTTTTTTCTGTGAATTTAGTACGCTCATTGATCCACATCCTCCATTCTCCAAAATAATAATAGCACACTCAGTATATTTCTTCGAAACGGCTCGGTGCAAAACAGATTCACCTTCATCATCAATTCCATTGGGGTCTGCACCAGCCGCGAGTAATTCCTGAATCACAAAAAGACAAGACAAAGTACTCATTAACAAAGTCACCAAAACAGCACCATCATTATAAAATTATTATTTAATTATTATAATTTATACCCTCATGCAATCAGGATGGCCATGAAAAGCGCAAACATGAGCAAGAGAAGGGCCACCATCCCTAACTCTATAACGAACATTAGCAGATCTACTAATAAGAGCCCTAACACACTCGTAAGACCCAGCAGCCAAAGCAAACATGATAGGCGGATCCCCGTCTCCATCGGAAATATTCACGTCAGCCTCTTTGTACGCCAGAATTGCTTCTAGAAGCTCTGCCGAACCCCTTCTAGAAGCCAGGTGTAACGCTGTGTGTCCTTCCACGTTTTGCGCTTCTAGAAGATTGTATAGCGTGCTCGTGTTTCCCATACTTGCGGCTTTTGAGAGAATGTTTTTTACTCCTGCTACATCTCCTTCCGAAACGAGTCTGTGGAGAATGTCCGGCCTTTCGAGAAAGTCGTCGAGTACTGACGGTGGTGATGGCTTTGTAGTGCTTGTTTTGGAGAATGGAGGGCTACGAGGGACTGGCTTTTCGGGGCTGGCCGGAGGGCTGCGAGGAACTTCGAGCAAATGGCGAAGAAAAATGGCAAGCATGGCTTGAAAATTAGGTCGTTTAGAGGCGTTAAATTGCAAACAATCACCTATCATTTTCCAGAGTTCGCCAGGAAGTCCTACGCCAACCACTCTTGAGTATTGAGGAGGTAATTTCTTTAGCTTAACTACTGATTTGTATATGTCCTCTGCGCTTAGTCCAGCCCATCTACAAAATTGAGAGGAGGGTATTGAATCTTGATGATATTTCTCAACAAGAAGAGAAAAGACGAGTAACTTACGGGACAGAGCCAGTACACATCTCAACAAGCGTGCATCCGAAACTCCATGCGTCAGACTCTCTCGAAATCCCATTTGCATCATCCCAAAACATATACCTGGACCTTCTTAATGGTTCCCATGCCTCGGGAGCCATGTAATTTGGGCTTAGCACAGTGCTATCTGTGCACGGCTGTAATTGTGTATTGGAAGAAGACGAGCATTCTTCTGCGATTTTGCGAAAAGACCCTTTTTTGAGAATTGCGGAGAGACCGTAGTCAGAGACTACTGCGTGAGAGTGAGAGTCTAGAAGGAGATTCGAGGGTTTTATGCTCATGCATACTATTCCTGCTGCGTGCAATTCTGACACTCCTCTTGCTATATCTGCTCCGTACCTGCAATTCATTGCGTGCAATTTGGTTTAGAGAAAATGTAAATACGATGCAATTTGAATGAGGTAAGGAAGGAAATTGAAACCTGAGGATTTGCTCCAAGGTGAGTCGGCCATTATTCTGTTGCATCTCGGACTGGATGGACCCGGTGTACCGGTCCATAACCAAACATAGCTGTCCATCCATCTTCGTAACTCCGTGATAGACACATACATTCCTACACCACATGGAGGCTCGGCGTAGACGGTCCAGCTCCTCCTGAACCTGGTCCACGGCCATCTCCTCTGTCACTGCGAATCGTTTGACTGCGACCTGATGTTTGCACTTCTGACTGCCAGTGCTACCTGTAGATGGACCGTGTAATCCACGAGATAGTACCGCATACCAAACCTCACATCCACCCTTCTTCCCATCTCCCAATCTTTGTCCCAAACTCAAATCCCGGTGAGAGCCGAGATCCAGGTGCGAGCTTGACCTTGAAGAACAGCATCCAGAAACAGATGTACCAGATGCAATCCTCTGGGGCGGTTGAAAATAAATATCATCCTCTGGATCATCAGTAGCCTCACTTCCCGCATCAGAAATCTCTTCAATATCGAGACACGAAGTAGAGGGAGAAATGAGGGACAAAATGGGGAAATTCTTCCTGAGAGCGTTCACACTGTTTCCAACAGCAGTGACGTGGCGACAGCGAGGACAAGAGAGGGAGGAATCGTGAGCAGAGGAGAACATTTTGGAAAGACAAGAGCGGCAAAATCCATGGCCGCAGTGGAGGAGAAGAGGTGTGTGGTCATCTTCGTCGTACTTGGTGCCGCAAACAGAGCAGCACGGGACACGCCGCATCGCATGGAGAATTAGGTAGAGAAGTTGAGGTCGGATCAGATCTGAAGGAATTGGGGGGAATCGAGGAGGAAGGAGAGGAGGAGGAGGAAGGGGGAGGGAGGAGGAGGAGGGAGGAGGGGGGGTTAGCAGAGAAAAGTAGAGAAAGGGAGTGGGAATTTTGGTGAGAGATTAAATTAATTAATATATATATTCGTGTTTAATTTTTTTGTTTGCTTCGCTTTCCTTTGTTTTGTTTCTCGTCTGGGTCGATTCGGCTCGGCTCAGCTCGGCTCCATCCCTTGTGTTGTTCAACGTTCAAGGATCAAAAGACGGTTGCCGAGAAGAAAGGTTCGTATAGTTTAGCTATTAACATATTTTTATTTTTTTTACTTAATATTAGCATAATCATTTTAACTTAATTGTTTAGTTTTATAGAAAAAATTTCAATAATAAATAATATACTAGGAGAATACTCGTGCTACGCGGCGAGGATGTTAATTATGTTTTCCATTACAATATAAAGTACTTATAAATATGATGATATTAATAATATTATTTCATAATATAATTATTTGAACTAATTTATTTATGATTATGTATAAGTTTTTCAATTATTTTGTATTATGATGACACAAAATTTCATTTTCTTAATCAAGTAATAACACTTGTATTAATGTGATTGTATAATAATAATATATGAGGTATAACATGATTTTACAAAAAAAAAACATAACAACACATATTATATCAGTGTTTTTCACAATATTTCATACAATATCAAATGTAAAAAACAATAAATCATACCACATACCTCGTGACATATAATTAAGAAAAAAACTCACTTTTGCCCCCCTGAACTGTAAAAAAAGTGCAAGTTGCCCCCCAAACTTTAATTTTCTCCATTTTACCCCCTGAATTATCGATTTTGCTCACTTCTGCCCCTTCCATCAGTTAACTGCCCAGTCAGCAGTTAAGTGATGACGTGGCGGTGTGACGTGGCTATTTTTAGATGATTGTATTGATGACATGGCAAAATTTAAATTATAAAATTATACATCCAATAACCAACAAATAAATCCAAACCCATTATTTTAACTCCTCTCTCTCACCCAGTGGCTCTCTCGGTCGCCATTATTCTCCTCTCGCCAAGCTTCTCTCGGTCGCCATTATTCCCTCTCGCCAAGCTCCTCTCGCCAAGGTCCTGTCGCCGGTCCGTCGCCAAGGTCGTGAGGTTAGCTCGTCTCTTTCTCTTTCTCTCGATTCATTTTTCTCTCGATTCATGGCCTAAGTGATGACGTGGATTCTTCTTTCTTTCTCTCGATTTAGTTGATTTTTCCCCAATTTTCTGAAATTTGGGTTTTGAGTGGAATTTTAGGGTTAATTTCAGCCAAAAAACAGCAATTTTCAGCAAATTAGGGTTTTTTTTGTCCAATTTCAGCAAATTAGGATTTTTTTGTCCAATTTCAGGGCTATTTTCAGGGATTTTCAGCAAATTAGCGTTATTTTGAGTATATTTCAGCAAATTAGGGATTTTCAGGGGCGTGGGGCGTGGGGGTGGGGGGTCTGGGGGGCAGGGTCAGAGGGGTCAGGGGTCAGGGGCGGGGGGGAGGGGGGAATAATGGCGAGAGGAACCGGCACAATAATGGCGAGCGAGAGAGAGGGAATAATGGCGACCACTGGGTGAGAGAGAGGGGTTAAAATAATGGGTTAATGGGTTTGATTTAATTGGGTTTGGGTTTATTTGTTGGTTATTGGATGTATAATTTTATAATTTAAATTTTGCCATGTCATCAATACAATCATCTAAAAATTATCACGTCACACTGCCACGTCATCACTTAACTGCTGACTGGGCAGTTAACTGATGGAAGGGGCAAAAATGAGCAAAATCGAGAATTCAGGGGGTAAAATGGAGAAAATTAAAGTTTGGGGGGCAACTTGCACTTTTTTGTACAGTTCAGGGGGCAAAAGTGAGCTTTTTTCTATAATTAATTCTCAAGTACTAATAATTTGTTATTGATTCAAAATGCAATGGAAATTATAAATTATAAATAATAAATCATACAACATACGTAGTAACATATAATTAATTATCAAGTATTAATAATTTGTTATTGATTCAAAACGCAATGAAACTATAAATAATATCAATTTGTTTAGCATAACATAATATAAATTATTTTAAGTCATATTAGTTTTGTTAATTTTATATTTTTAAAATTAACATTACTATTTTGTAAGTGTTAATAATTTTTTTTTTCGATGGATAAACTATTTTTATTCTATTATTTTTCAAAGAAAACAATATTAAATTTGTTTGATTAAAAACACAAATATAATCAACTTAGTTTTATATGATATTTGTATAGTTGTAATTTCTAAAAATAAATATTAATATTTAAAATTCTATGTAAATAGAATAATTAAAATTATTATTTGTAAAAATGCATTTTTTGCATTGCATTTTTTACATAATATTTTTACAAATTCAAATTATGAAAAATTGTATGTATGAACTATGCTAATATGGATGTCAAAATAAACAGAAAATTAAAACGAATATATTTGATGAATTTTCAAAATTAAAATTCTAAAAATAATACTACTATATGTTGTATGTTTATAATATTATATATATGGGGGCTTCTTTCCTTATCATACATCAATTTTCAAGGGTATTTGAAGTAATTATCCATTTATGAATATTTAAGGTAAGATATCAAATATATTTATCAATTAATGTTTAACTAAATTGGAATTTTTTGTTGTTCATTTAAACAAAAATTTCCATAAAAGATAAATTTTATGATACACCCTTTTTACAAATATAATTAATTGCTAAAATACCCAAAATACCCTTGTAAAAGGGTGTATGATAGAGCTCCCCTATATATTAAGTTATTAGTATTTCATATGCTAAATTTTCATCTTCCATTATATTCACATTTGATCATGTAAACTCTTGTAAAATGATAAACAATTGAATAAACTTAGTCTAACATGAACATAACCAATAAAATTAGTCAACATCATTAATATATGATGATGTGGCTTTCTAAAAATTCTTAAAACATAGTGTAAAATAATGGACACTTAAATAGCTACAAAGAAAAATTGTTTATAAAAAATCAATGATTAATCAATGGTTTAAATTTTGCCATATCTTATAATCAATGGATAAAAAGAAAAGTGATGATGTGGCACAAGGAAATTGCGCAAATTTGGATCAAAAATAAGGGTGTGGATAAATTATGTTTAGCAATAACAACAGTTCGGTCTGAAAGCAACAAAAAAAAAAAAAGTCGGTCTGATCGATCAGGGAAACCAATAAGAAGATATGGGTCCAAATAAATGGCTCAGAAGGAATAACTGGATTGCTAATCCATAATGGGTTAGATGTTTGGGCTCAATATTAAGGCGGTCGATAGTTTTAAACTCTCTTATTTTGGACCCATTTTTATGCAATATCCTCATGCCACATCATCGCAATTATTTCAATTATTAGATTATGATATATGACAATATATGAACCTTGGATTAACTTTTAATTTTGTGTGATTATTTTTATGCAATATCCTCATGCGATGCCACATCACCTCACATTGATGGTGTGTGAACAAATTATTCGTTAGGTTCGTGTTGGATCATTTGTATTTGATTTTGAATTTGTTCATAATATGTTACATGATCGATTGTGAATGCAAATAAAATAGAATGTGGAGCGTTTAAATATCTAACATTAATAAATGAATATAAAATATCATAAAACATACATCGAATATTATTAGTATTTTTCATAATATGGATCCCTCCTTATGCAATATCATCATGCCACATCATCACAATTATTTCAACCATTAGATTATGATATATGGCAGCGTATGTAACTTGGATTAACTTTTGATTTTGTGTGATTATCTTTTATTTGTAGACATTTATGTGTCCATTATTTTAGACATAGTTTTAAGCAATTTTAGAAGACCACATCACCTTACATTGATGATGTGTCAACAAATTAGTCGTTAGGTTTGGACCAGTTGTATTTGATTTTGAATTTTTTTTCTGTAATATGTTACATGATCAATTGTGAATACAAATAGAATGTGAAGAGTTTAAATATCTAACATTAATAAATGAATATATAATATCATAAAACATACATCAAATATTGTTAGTATTTTTCATAATATAATTTAAAAAAATTAAGAAATATATTCACTTGAATTTTGAATTTTATCTTTATTTTGAGATCCATATTATGATTATTATCATATATTCAATACTTTTCTCTAACTTAAAATTATGAATACAATTATTAAAAAAATATATAAAAATAAATATAATTACATCAATGACTTGTAAGCCTTATTATTATTATTTTTAAAACTTAATTGAAAAAAAATTGCACATACTATTAAGTATGTTATATTTGTCTTTTTACTTAAAACATTTTTTTTGTTAATCTCTAAAAAAAATAATAAAAATGAAAGATATTAAATACTAAACACAAATAATTTCTTTAACTTATATAATATTTTTCAGTAATAAACAAAACATACATAAAATTTATCAGACACAAATAATTTTTTTGAACATTTAAAATATTATTATTTTTATTTTTAGATATGAAAATTTAAAATATCATATGGTTTTGTTTTTATTTATGTCCACGCAAGTTATTTTATTAGCTTATATTAACATTTATTCTTTTTTGTATGCGTTGCATTAAATTACTAAATAAATATTTTGCATTGTGGCGGATTTAAAAATATTATAATAATTTTGTCATCATCAAACTTGCTTAATCAATATGATTTTTATTTTCACAGTCTTATGTTTGATCCCGAAAAATCATAATTATATATTATGTGTATGGCAAAATAAAAGAAACAAAACCGCCGCGAAATGCGGGTAATCTCTAGTTAAATAAATAAGTAAGAAATGCTGCTAGCAATGCAATTTATACAAGTATACACATCTTTTTTAGTCATGCTTTTATACAAGTACAACTATAAAAATATTTTATAGACAATAAAAATATTTTTGTAATAAACTGATACAAGGGAGATTTTACATTTTCGTAATCAATGCCTAGTTATATGTGCAACTATGTAGAATTCTATTACAAAAATCATCTTAACCATTAATGTTTTAGGCCAAATTACAAAATTTAAAATCATGGAAATCAATGTCTTTTTCGCAAAATATGTGTTGCGTGACTACATTCTTCATTATTTCCCACCAAATTAACGCGAAGCGAAAGGAGACAGTCGAGTTTCGACCATCGGCTTACAGAGAGAAAGAATCATGATTAGACACTATCCCAGCTCATTGACCCGGCGCTATGTTTTCTTCATTCGTCACTTTGACAAAGTCTGATCGAAAAGTCTTATTGGAGTGCGGCGCTTTTCTTATTTTGCTTTCGTCGACAAGTTGTTATCTTCGTAAAAACCCTTACCATATCTTCGTTGTCATTTCTAAAAATCTGGTTGCATCATTAGAGACATATCGCGAAGTTAACGGAATAATCGAAATGTTGTTCTTACCGAGCAAGGCGCTAACCTGATTTGATCATTCTAGAAGGTGGAAAGAATAACAACATTTTTTTTATCGTAACTACACAAATAATAACAACAAAACTACAACTCATTTGTTTACAATGTTCAAGTCTGAAATTACCCTTGTGCCCTAAACTCTAAACCCTAAACCCTAAACCCTAAACCCTAAATTCCAATTCTCTCTTAGAAAAGCCATACAACTCATTTGTCTAGTTAATCAGTGTATATCATATATGCAATTTATGTCTCGTCTGTATACTGTGTGCCAGTCACACCACCTAGTTTTAATAATGTAGACTCATTTTTAAACTGAACATAATGCAGTTGACTTCCTTTAGCAAATTTTCCAAATAAACAACTTTGTTCTCACGACTCGACACACAAAACGACATTATTCTACTTGACAACTAAACCACACTCAATTCATAGTTCATACAAAATCGACCAACACATCGCACAAAACACCACTCAAATTCTCCTTAAACAACCATATGATTCTCCATATAATTCCACCCTGTAAGAACGACACGTGGCGTGACTCCCTGAGGCGCCTCAAACCAAATATTCACATTCATTTTCTCGCCTGGTACGAGAGAGAAATAATTATCGCTATAATGCACCGGAAGTATTCTTGTATCCTCGTAATCATTTCCTTGTTCTTTTTTCGCGCCATGTACAGAAATATTGAGGAAAAATGCCACCCCATTATCACTACCATTTATCTTATATGTTGTCAGAGAGTTCAGTACGCTCGAGATGTTAAGACCTCTAGATATTCTCGTCCAAAGAGAAGATTCTTGCTTATTATCCCCGAAATTTGCACCCAATTGTACCAAATTAGAATTATTATTCTCATTGGTGTCTATGTTTTTGGTATTCGAGTTCTTTGAAAGATTCTCCAAGCTCATTTTTACCTCGTAATTAGAACCTAAAAACAAAATTTCACAAACAAATAAAAAACTATAACAATATACATACAATTTTGAATCAAACCTGAAATGAGAACATTAGAAGTGATCTTCAAAGGAACATTCTTCTTCCTATAATTCTCGAGCAAACTATAATCATTTCCAGCCGTACGAAGCCAATAGAAGTTTCTAGAAACAATCGACTTGTCAGACAATCTGAAGAGCTTCAACAGTAAGAAATACACCGGTTTTGCATTACTCGATTTCGGGTACTTCATCTCTATAACTCGCTCAACCTTCTTTGCCCGAGCCAATATTTTATCCGTGACCTTATAATACGGACAATTCCCATCCAAATCCCACACCGATATTTCCACCGCCATATTCGTCATCTCTTCAGATGTAGTATTCACAACCTTTAAAAAAACAACACACGACCGTGTATTAATTACAAGGGGTAAATTTGATATTTGCAGTATTTGTGAAAGTACCTCGATAAAGTAAGTGGCTAAATTGAGTTGGACATGGACAGGATCGTTGGCAGAACGACAGCCATAGAATCCAGCGGTCTGGTCGTGAAGATGGTCATAAAATTGTCCCCTGAGCCCGGTCCATGGATTTTGAGTCTTCCAAATTAATACACCCGTATATTTTGTCCACATTCTAGATGTCCATCCTTCTAGAAGCGCCCTATATTGCACATAATTCACAAGTTGCGCCTACCAAACACAAGCACACAACAATTATATATAAATTGAGGATTAGATTAAATTAAAAAAATTAAATTACCTTCAGAGAAAAATCATCGAGATTTTTAGGATAACCATACAAGAGGATCTGATCATGAACCTTACCGGGTTGGGAATACGGAATATACTTGTGATACTCCCAAATCGGGTTTGGAACCTCCTCGACAAACCCAGAATCCAATTTCTTAAAAATTGGGATTCCCCATCCCTCTTTCGGCATCGTAGCTCTAATCGTAGCCGCAACCGGGAAACCAACCGACCCAACTTCCGGGTTAAACCCGTACTTATAAAACTCGTCTTTGAAAAAATCCTCCGGGTTCTGGATCTCGTAAGGCCCGTCGCTGAAGTCTCCTTTCCCGTTTGCGAACCCGTCCCACATGGAGCCTTGCACGTAGACGCGGGTCCCGTCTAGATACAGACTCGGATCCGTTGACTCTTCGGTTGACTTTTCGGACGAGGAGAATAACGGGTGAAGTTTGAGACAGGATTTCAACGCGGAGTTTATATCGGGCGGTGGGACTTGTTCGTTTCCGCCGACCCAAATCGCCAGGCTGGCGTGGTTTCTGACGAGCTTGATTGTGTCCTTTGCACATAGTAGAAATAATTTGTGGTCTATTGGACCGTCTGGATTTGATATTGGGTCACCTCGCCCGTCTACGTCGCCCGTTATCCAGAATTCTTGCCACACCTTCATTAAATGGAAATCTTAAAAATATCAGATATACCCCTCAATGAATATAAAATTATTTTAGAAAAAAAAAAAGAATATTATTTGAGACCAATAAGCCGTAAAGATCGCAATAATGGTAGAAATCAGGGCGTTCTGCTAGGCCACCGCCCCAGCATCTAAGCATATTAAAATTCATATC
Source organism: Luzula sylvatica (assembly GCA_946800325.1). Classification (NCBI taxonomy): domain Eukaryota; kingdom Viridiplantae; phylum Streptophyta; class Magnoliopsida; order Poales; family Juncaceae; genus Luzula; species Luzula sylvatica. The sequence continues at coordinate 41,733,536 of OX326960.1, forward strand.
TTTATGAAACTTTATATCGGTCATGTATCTCTTTTTAGTAAGTCTTAGTAACCCATCTGATAATATCCAATTTCCTCCTCGAATAAATATTGGCTCTCCATTCACCTTAAATAACCTATTCAAACCCAAAAATAAAGAACATTATTAATTTGATTAATATATTAATTAAATTGTACGAAATAAAAAAACAAACCTTCCACCAGTAGTAGAGTCGATAGTGCTCTCGATTTTTCTAAACCCGAAGTAATGATTATACGAATCGGACTCTCCAAATCCTTTAACATCAACATTTATTTCGACATTATATAATGATTGCTCCCCCATTCCATTTGGCCACCATAAATTGGGTTTATAGAAGAAAAGCTACAAAATAATTTGAATTTAGTTATCAATTATAAGTTATATTAATAAATTCGAAGAAGAAAATAAAGGTACTACTTACAGGAGGAAGGGTGTATTGAATAACCGATTTAGCAGGAACGCTGATGTTAAGATTTTGGAAATGTTCGAGTAAACAAAAGTTCCCCTCCAGTTCAGTCGAGACCTGGAGAGTTACGGTGCATTCTGCAATCCACGAGCTTTTGTTTTGCAATTCAATTGTTGTGTGTAAATAAGATCTCTTGAACCCATCGAAGAAAGACGAGACTAAATGGGGATCGATTATCTTTACTGGCTGCATTCATAGGGTTTAGGGTTTAAGCATAAAGAACAGTATAGATAAATATAATGAAATTTATTTGAAACTTACTCCAGTGGTAGTTATTGATACTTCATCCCATATACCAGTATTCCTGTCCCTATATTGAAAAAATAAATTAAAATCAAGTTTTAAACAATTTGATATGAAAAGAAATATATTTTATGGAATAAAATTTTGAATTTTGGAAAGTATTTACCTAATTGGACACATCCAGTCCCATCCTTCAACATATTGAGTTGCAACGTCTTTTCCAATCTAACTTTTCGAAAAAAGTAAACTACAGTATAATTTTTTAAAATTGCGACAAAATGTAAGGAAAATAAAATTAATTTAACCTCATGATCGCCACCTTGGCCGCCCTGAGCAGGGATTTGACCGGGATGGTCAGGAGGATGAACTAAAACCGCCAATAAATTATTTCCATTGGGATTGAGAATATCTGTAATATCGAGGGTGTGTCTGCGAAACATCCCTTTTGGGAGGATCTCTTTGTGCCCATTTAAATACACCTCAGCTGAGTAATTTATTGCTCGGAAGTTCAAATCCACATGTTGATTTGCTGACTGAAGATGAAAGTTAAAAAGAACATGTACTAATTAGAGAATAAATAAAAGAACGATTCGAAAATGCCGTGCTCATACGTACAGGTGTGCATTCGAAGGTGGTGAAGAACCAAAACGTGTAGTATTCTCTCCCAGAATCAGCAATGTCGATTATTGCTTCGTTGTTTAGGCCATAGAATGGATCAGGGACCAATTTGTTTTTCACTAGTGTCCCTAAAACACTGGATTTGCAAAGGAATAAAACTCAATTAAGGAGAATCAAACCCCAATTTGGAACTTCGAATTCCCAATATGTGTTGTTTATCTCTAAAACTCAAACTGGAGTACTTACGTGCCAGGAATGGCGGCCTCGACCCAAGGGGCAGTGGGGCCAGACGGAGGTTGACTAGTGGTCAGCTTAACTCCGGTGAGAGACACCTCTGTTGACCTCGCCGCCAGCCATCCCGAGTCTAGTACTGTCTTCGCCATCTCTCTACTTCGGAACCACTCACTCACTCACTCACTACTCTGATTGTAATAGTCTAGGGTTTCGGAAAGGGTATATAGAGAATTAAATGCTTCAAATTAAGCTTTTACAATGCGTCCATTGCCCCCGTCACGTGGCATGACACACTGTCTGCCGCCATTACCGCTGTGAAGGTGGTAACTGGTAGTGTGAGTAGTGTGACGCCAAAGCCAAAAGGGAAGGGAGGTCGCGCCTTGACACCTCGTTGTCTTACTCTGGAGTTGGGTTTAGTCGGGTATGGATAAGATACTAGACAACGGGTTTGCACCAGTTTAGACGGGCCGGGTAAATAGCTTATATAAATTCATGGGCCTTTCGGATTCGGGCAGGAGATCCGTAATTTTTTACGGAGATGATAGTATGCTTCGCTTCTCGTGCTATATACGCAGTCAACTGAGCTCGCCCTTTACTCCATGTGCCATTACTATAAAACATAGTGGACGTGGTTTCACATAAACCAAGGGACGGTTTTCTTAACTTTCTGACGTGGTGTATTGTCAATGGTTAAATTCACGCTGGGCCGAGTATGTTAAAGTTTTACTTCGTCTTCCACACACCAATTATCGCATAGGAAAGGGAAATTGAGCATTAATCAATAATTAATTGCCTTATTTGGTGAATTATTCTTCCAGCTTGCCTGAGGATGCAGATCCGTACCTTCACAATTACACACATGGCGTCACTCATACCTTGTTGACAAAGATACTTGAACTGTAAGAAAGCGAGCCTTGGCCTGCCTTCTCTCTCTCTGTCGGTACTACCAGTATAGTATTACCTACCTCAACCACCACTCAAGTTCTAGATCTTCACTCCAAACGTTTCTTCAAGTTCAAATCTCGCTGAATTTGATTTGGGTTTGCTCTTGAAATTGTTTTCAAGATGATGGTACAGCAAGATCGACTGCCTAAGACGGTGCCAGTCTCTCCTCATTCGCATCGTGGCACCAATCATCGCAATTTCGCCAAAAAACTCGATTTCTACAGTTGGGCGTCCGAAAATTCGTACAAGGTGATTGCAATTGTACTGGTAATCTCCGGCTTCGCTGCATTGTTCTTTCTCAGAAACGCGGGAGACAGTGCCGCCTTGATATGCTTTGAGACATCCAATTCTCCCAAATCAGCTTCTTCTCGTATGCCATATCCAGATATTTCTTGGTCCAATATCGCCCCAATCAGTCCTCTAGGCTCGCCAGTACCCTACGCCTCTTTCAAGTCAGAGAAATGGATCGTAGTGTCAGTTTCTTCTCCTCCCACTGACGCCTTGCATGGCTTAGTAAGGATCAAAGGATGGCAGTTATTAGCAATCGGGAATTCAGAAACTCCATCTGATTGGTCACTCAAAGGCGCAATCTTTCTATCCCTCGAGCAACAAGCTTTGCTAGGGTTTCGATCTGTAGATTACTTACCTTACAATTCGTATGTTCGAAAGACAATCGGTTACCTCTTCGCAATTCAGCACGGCGCGAAGATAATCTTCGATGTGGATGATCGTGCAGAGGTACTCGGAAGCGATCTCGGCAGGTACAGATCCAAAAAAATTGTGTATTTCTTCCACAAATTCAATTTTGAAGTTAATCCAATCTTCTTTTCTCCCCAGTACATTTGATTTGGATCTAGTAGCCCAAAAGCATCCAGTTCTTCTCCAGTACAGCCACGCAGATCCAAACAGAACGGTTGTAAACCCGTATATCCACTTCGGGCAGCGGTCAGTCTGGCCACGTGGACTTCCCCTTAACCGAGTCGGTGACGTGGCACACGAGGAGTTCTACACAGAGGTCTTCGGTGGCAAACAATTCATCCAGCAAGGCCTCTCTAACGGGTTACCGGATGTAGATGCAGTTTTTTACCACACCCGCAAATCCTCTGGCCTCGAATCCTTCGACATCAGGTATATTTCAAATTCTCAATTCAAATCCTCACAGATCAAATCTTTGTATATCCATGATATTTCTCATTTTAGAGGGGTATAAATGATTTTTTGAGATTTTTCAACTTTCAAGGGTATATATGAAATTTCTCCTATTTAAAATATATAAGGTTTGATGAGGATGCGCCAAAGGTGGCGCTCCCACAAGGAATGATGGCTCCAGTGAACTCATTCAACACGCTTTTCCACACACAAGCATTTTGGGCCCTAATGCTTCCAATTTCGATAAGCTCCATGGCGTCAGACGTGATCCGCGGATATTTCTCGCAACGGATCCTCTGGGAAATAGGCGGGTACGTAACCGTTTACCCGCCAACTCTCTACCGACCCGATAAGACCGGAGCCTACCATTTCTCCGAGGAAAAAGACCTCCACGTGAACGTGAACCGTTTGATCGAATTCCTCGTGACGTGGCGATCGAACAAGCACACTTTGTTCGAGAGAATCGTGCATTTGAGTTACCAAATGGCCGAAGAAGGGTTTTGGGGAGAACAGGACGTGAAATTAACGGTTGCGTGGTTAATGGATCTTATTTCTATTGGGTACCAACAACCCAGATTGATGACTTTGGAACTTGATAGGACTCGCCCTACTATTGGCCATGGCGATAAGAAGGATTTCGTTCCTAAGAAACTCCCTTCCGTTCATTTAGGCGTCGACGAAACAGGTAAATAAAATAAATCTTTTAATTTTTGGATTTAATTGTGATTAATGGGGAGTAAAATTAATGTGATTGCGTTTTGATGTAGGGGTGGTGAATTATGAGATTGGGAATTTGATAAGATGGAGGAAGCATTTTGGGAATGTGGTGTTGGTAATGTATGTGAGCGGACCTGTCGAACGAACTGTGCTGGAGTGGCGATTGCTTTATGGAAGGATTTTTAAAACGGTTATAATTTTGGCTGAACAAGCAAATATGGAACTCGCTGTCGAGCAATGCGCTCTCACTCATGCTTACAAGTGAGCACTTTAAAAAATAATTTTTTTATTTTTTTATTATGAGTTTATTAATTTATCATAATCTTTTTGTGAATAGGTATTTGCCGAAGGTATTCGAGAGATATAGCGGAGCAGAAGGATTTTTGTTCCTCGAAGATAGTATGATTTTAAATTATTGGAATTTATTGCAAGCTGACAAAACAAAGCTCTGGATAACAGACAAGGTATTATCCAATATTGATATTTTATTTCGGTCAATTTTGCAATTTAGTCCCTGGATTTATTAAAATTTCATAATGCAGGTAAAGGGCTCGTGGTTCGAGAAGCAAATTAACTCGGAAGAATGGTTTTCAAAACAAGGAGAAATGGTGAAACAAGCAGTTAGTAATTTTCCAGTACATTTCCAAACGAGTTACAAAACCGCCATGAGCGAAGAAGATAAACTAACGTTCTGTACCAGCGAGATATTTTACGTACCGGGCCGGTTTGTAGGCGATTTCACAGATTTAGTCGGACTGGTCGGTAATTTCGACATACATCATAAAGTTGCGGTCCCTATGTTCTTTCTCGCCATGGATTCTCCTGAAAATTTCGATTCGGATGCTTTGGGGAAAATGGTTTATAAATCGGATTTAAAAACCAACGAAACTTTTTCGAGCGTTTATACCGCTCAAGTGCCGGTCGTGTTTCCTGTGAAGGTGCAGAACGAGGTTGATTTTGTGAAATTGATTAGATTAATGGGTAATGGAGATCCTCTTCTTATGGAGTTGGTATGATTTAGGGTTTCGAATTTTTGAATTTGTGTTGTTGTTAATTGTTATTCTTTTTTTTACTTGTTTCTGTTGTCGATGTAAATTGTAATATTCTGTTTTTATTTTAGGTTATGAATTGTGAAGAGATAATTTTGTAAGAATTTGGTAAGCTTTTTGATAGTTGAGAAATGCAAAGAAAAATTCACAGCCGATATATTTAATCTCTCTCTCCTTTTTTACTGTATATTTGAACTGTTAAAGCACAAGTGGAAAAAGTTTGATTTCTTGGTTCTGTTATAAATACTGGATTTGATTTCCTGGATGATGGAGATCTAACTCTCGAAAGTAAATACGCCATACATAAAGGCCAAAGCCCATGATAAATGAATAAGAAGTTGGGCAGGCTATTGTTTCGTCCATATCTATTATTATTTATAATTTTACGAAAATTTCACGATATATATATATTTTTTTAAGTGAAACAATCCATGAAACAGATTTTATTTTTTTATTTATAATACCAATGAAGCTTGAATTCTTGATTTTTGTTATCTTGTGGTAAATATTTTATCACTAAACCAAATGACCATTATGATATAGTAAACAAAGATTAATTTTGCATCTTATCTTTTTCAAATTAACATTACAAAAAGGGTCAAATCTTGGAGGTTTTTAGACAAAAAATATAGCTCTAGAAATTGTGTTATGATAATCAATTTTGTTTTGCTTTCAGATAGATAGTAATCAGCAATAAGAATGAGAAGAAATGTTTATTATGGAAAAGTCTATTTCATGTACAAAATTATATAAATCTGATAGTGACCAATATATATGTAGATTAAACATTTTTTGTCCATTCTATTTGAGAAAATAATAGCAACGAAACAATTGGGTCCGACCAAATAAAAATGATGAGTTGAATTGAAAAATTGAAACCCTAACAACATGACACGTATTAGATTTAGTATATATCTTCCTGCCGACTTTGTGTTCCCTGTGGGCTCCTACTAACATTCAATCATTTCATTCTTTTCAATATCCTAACATATACTTTATCATTTCAATTTCTTCTACGAAAATTCTATAAAATAAAATACAACCACAACGTGCTTTTGTTGGGGGATGATATTAACAAATGTTTTTTTTCTTTTTTTTGTATATCATAATATTATGAAATAAGGTAATCCTATATATCATAATGTAATTTACTTGTTAATAATGTAAATTTATAAGAAACGATGATAGTTAATTAAAATTTCAACATTCAAAGTCAAAACAACTAACAATCCTTACAGCTAATTTTATGTAGTGTAGGAGTAAACAAGCATGATTGAGATTATGAGACGACCAATTAGTACTTGATCCGAGTTAGAGCGAGGAGGAGACAAGAAACATTGTGTTTTTTGACGAGAAATATGCAATTGTTGATTTATTTAATAGAGGTCATATAATGTGTCTTCACGGCTCATGTTTTTATTCTTGATGATGTCTTGGCTCATGTTTTTATTCTTGATGTTGTCACAAGACATCATGAAATTAATAATTAATGATTAATTAATAATTTAATTAATACTAAATTAATACTAAATTTATAAGTAAAAATAAATTAATGATTAATTAGCGTGTATCTTTATTGGAATGTTGAAATTAATGATTAATTTATTTTTGTGTGTTAATTGAATTGTTAATTATCTCACTAATTATCCTCGAAATACGCGTAGAGGATGGAAGTGAGGAATTGCGAGGGCAAAGTAAAATTTCCCTATTTATTAACATATGATATGGATTTTTATCATTTTGTTTATTTCTTGTATAAGTTTCTATGTTATTATTCATTTTATTTTTGCATATGTCAGCTCAAAAAACTCACGCTTCAGTCTTAATTTTAATTTTTTTGTATTTCGCTTCAATTTCATAATTCTTGGAAGAAATTTTGAAAGACCACCATTTTACACGTATTAGCCTCAATTTTCTGTTTACTAGCAAAAATAAGTTCTTGTTGGTATAATAGACATAAATTTATGAGGATATGACAAAAATAAATAAATAAATGCATTTTGCATGTATTAATATTAAATTTTTTCCGTTTAGGAAAATTATATTCAGAATGTATTAGTCCGAAAATTTAAGAATTCAATAACACTAAGATGCGAGTGAGCGAGTCCATTCCGGAGTAAATGCACTCCGAAAACGTCATTTTTAATCACATCGCGTCACGTGACAAAAACAAGGGCAAACAAAATAGTTGATCGGATATTTTTACGAGCAGCGTCTCATATTCGAGTAGCCTCCAATAACATTCAATATAACTTTTGCTTTCAAATTGAGGTAGTTGTTTGAATACATTTCGCCTTCATATTTATATATTTTACAATGAAGAAAATGTAAATAACAACAAATGTTATCTATAGTATATATATATATATATATATATATATATATATATATATATATATATATATATATATATATATATAATAAGTATTTGCGTATCATTTAATTCATAGTATAAAAAAATAAATAAAAAATAATAATAAAAATGTATAAATAACAATATATCTTTTTTCGCAATATAAAAGATTGTATAAATAATATTACAAAAATATAAATAACAACATATATTTTTTAATCCATGATATATAAAAAATCTATAAATAACAAAATATCTTTAAACTCAAGTATAGAAAAAGATAAAATTAATAATACAAAATTATAAATAATAACAAATCTTTAATCCGTAATATAAAAAAGATATAAGTAACAACATATCTTTAATCTCAAGTAAATAAAATATATAAATAAGAAAACGAAATAAAGTTATGAATCTTAAGAGTCATTAGACTTCGAATATATAGGATTATGAGAAATATTAAATTCACAATCTATTTTTTATTTTTTTTGGGAAAAAATCGAAATTGTATATTTTACGTTATTAGCCATCGAATTGGGATTTTTTTTTATGAAAAAACTGAAAGTTGTGTATTTTGGAAAAAATGTAAATATTTATGTGTTTTGCATACATCAGCCTTCAATTTTTTTTATTTATTTCAAAAAATAATAATTTGTCATGCATGTACTACCTTAGCCTTCATTTTACAAAAAAAAAACTTTTGGAAAAGCTTGGATATCTGAGTATTTTGCTGCTTTGCATATATAAACATTTGATTTCATTATTTTTTTGTAAAATACTTTAAAATAAAATATTCTAAAAGTATGGCCTTCAAATTTATGTGGTTATAAGACAATTAATGACTTTTTTCATTTATTAGCTTTACACGCTTTAAGTTTTTTTTTTTTTTAATTAAAATGAAATATTTAACAATACATTAATTAGTCTTCGGGTGATTTCGGAGAAAACTTGAAAACCAAATATTTTCATATATTCTATTTCTGGAAATAATATAGTATGAAACAAACAAGTCATCAAATGACATGTCATTGAGTTTTTTTAATTTGTGTAAACAACAACAAAAAATAAGTGATATTTTTATTGGTTTGTTTCTGGTTTCATTTATGATAAATCCGTTCTAGGATATAATTTCTCCAATTTCTCCGTTCTAGGATATAATTTATGATAAATCCGTTCTAGGATATTTTTATTGGTTTGTTTCTGGTTTCATTTATGATAAGTGATATTTTTATAATAAATCCGTTCTAGGGTATAATTTCTCCAATTTCTGGTTTCATTTATGAATTAAAAGAGTTTAACCCGTATTTACATTACCAAAAAAATATAGCATGTCTTGAATTAATTTAAATAAAAACAAAATATAAGGCAGCATATTGAGAAAAGTTTTTGTTGCCAAGAAAATTCCCAAACGAACCGTGCCCGTATTTTTTTCAATTATAATATATATATTTTGAAGTATAATATATCTTTTTATTATTTCAAAATATAAGTTTTTATATGTATCATGTACAGTTTTAATCGTGTCTTGTATATTTTATATGTATGATATGTTTTTTAAATTACGATGCATGTTTGGTCTTAAATATAAATTTTTAGAGATATAATATGAATTTTAGATGTATTATATATTTTTAAGTACAATACATTTGGGTTCATATATTTCTTAGTGCAATGTATTTTTTTTAATTATAATTTTTAGATGTGTGATTTTTTTCGAATAAAAATATGTATATTTACATAAGTGTTGTATCTCTTTAATATATATTTAAAATATCCATTATTAGTAGTAATCTATACGTTTACTTAAATTTTTTGTTTAGATGTGTGATGCAAATTTTTAAATAATGTCTTTTTTGCATGATTATTATATACTATTTGATAGAATTATATACTTTTGAAAAAATCTAGTACATATTTTTTTAATTATAATTTTATATCTTTATTGAATATAGTGAATCATAAATTAAGATAATTAAATCATAATTAAAATATATTTAATCATATATATGTTAATTTTTAAGGTGTTCATCATATTCACGTCTTAAAAGTTCTCGATCATCACTACTTTTTTTGAAATTAAGAAAATAATTTGCAAAAAACTTTCACATATATTTTAACAACTTTCTAATATTTCACACAGCTAAAATTTTGTTACAATTAATCAGGGAGAGATATTCAGATGGATCCATATAAAAGCTTGAAAAGCAGCTTTTCATTGATTACCTACCCATTGCATGAGACAGACAAGGGAAAAGGTCTGGATCAAATCATTTGATACAAACAACACAAGATAAACAATAAACCCCAAAAAAAATAAAACGAATTGAAGACATGCCACGTGGTGGCCCTTATAGGAACCCTAAATCTGGGTCTCTTTCCATGTGTCATCCTCCAGAGAAATTCAATCACGACCTAAATATACCTGTAATTAGGCAGCAATTAATAAAAAGTACCACCTTAAAGGACTGTTAGTAAACCCCAAAAGCTATATGATAATTTATTTTTATTATCCCTACTATAAGATGGCAAACAGCTAACATGTCACTATTATAACATGCAAAAAATAGGATAATTATATCTGTCCCTCAAATTCCCCTACAACTTTCTTTATATCACCAATTAACAATTAATTAACATGATAATTAACAAAAAAAAATACATTCTATTAACGATTAATTCAAATTGATTAAGAATTGTTAATTCACACGTACTTTAATTATATATCAATTAATTATTAATAAAATATATTTTTGTTAATTACTATGTTAATTAAGTGTTAATTAATGATACAGATGATGGTGGGGAAAACTGAGGAGCACCATATATGGGTATGGCTTCCAAAAAATATGCATGTCAGATCTAACGGAAGAGGATAGACGACTAATTGTGATTATTTACGTTAATTTAATTGACATTTAACAGGGAGGGACACGTCTACTTACTGCATGCATGTGCAATTACTGCATTAATAAGAAGGAAACGAGTCAATATATCATTAATTATGTCAATATATAATTTCAAGGTAGAAAATAGATATTATGAAATATTAGGGTTTTGGATGAAAAAATGGCATAAAATTGTATAATAAGACAGAATAGAGACAGGAACTCCACATGGCCCCCCATCTTAAATCTCGTTAATCATAATTAATTGTCTTCTAATTATTAGCTATTACAATTTAGAACCGAGCAAAGTACAGTCATGTGACCACTTTCCAATCTAACTCTTCCCCTTTCCATTCTATACAATTATACATACGCATCTTAATTCATATTTATCCTTCCAAATATCTCAAAATATCATGTTTATCCTTTCGGAAACATTGATATCATATTTATCCTCTCAAAAATCTAGTTTTGTAATATTAAACTTGACAGATTTAACTCAAAGTAACAAATTGAATAATTTTGATATTTATAAGTTTTTAAGGGTAAAAATATTATTTTAGATTTTTGCAATATGATATATTTTATTTTTCAAGGGCAAATATGTAAATAATTTGTGTATGTTAATATTAATTTTTTTGGAATTTGTAATGTTAATAATTGCAGAGGATACCTATCAACTTCAACACATCTCCCTAACCTTAACCTCAGTTCCATCGCTCTCCTCATCATAGCTCCATTATTGTTACTCTCTCTCTCCATGATCTCTCTTCTTCCCGACTAGATCCACCATACATCACCATGCCCCGTTCAAAGGACGGAGGCACTTCCGGCGAGGAATCGTCCTCCTCCTCTCCTCGCTCCGTCGCCTCTACCACCTCTTCCAAACACAAACGAAAACCTAAATCCGCTTCCTCCTCCTCCGACTTCGAGTTCACCGTCACTCTCTCCCCAACATCCGCTCTTTCATCCTCCGCCTGCCCCGCCGACGAGCTTTTCTATAAAGGCCAGCTTCTCCCTCTCCACCTTCCACCTCGCATTTCAATGGTCCGTTCCCTCCTCCTTTCTTCCTCTTCTACATCCTCCGCCACCACTACTTCTACTTCTCGAGATTCAAACGGGAGTACTTCTTCATCCTTCTCCGCTGATCTCCGCCTCTCCGACTCCGCTCCTTCCTCTTCTCGTCCGAGCTCTGTCACCGACGAAGAGGTTCCACTACCACCGCACAGCTCTCTCCGTCAGCTCCCTCCCAAACCCCAACGCTCAAATAAGTATCTTTCCTCTCTAGCTACTCGTTTTTCTTCAGTTTTTCTCCCAAGAGGCAACAGTAAGAAGGATACTCAAGCTCCCATTACTTCTAATACCAAAGTAAAGCCATCTACCAAAGAGGTTTTGAAGAAGTATGTGAAGAAAGTGAAGCCATTTTACGAGAAACTCTCTTATCTTCCTCAGAAGCAAAATCTAAATCTAAATCTAAATCAAACCCAAAATCAAATCCAAAACCCACCACAGAAGAAAAATTTCTCCTTCTCCATTCGCAAGGAAACAACGAGCAAATTAGAAAATAAAATTCAAGAGGAGAAAAGAGATAATATCTTTGATCATCCTCATCATCATTCAAAATCTTTCTCTGGAAATTTGAAGTATCCGAGAAGGAAGCGTTGCGCAGCGAGTTGCCCTTCATCGATGAATTCATCACCGAGTCACTCAGGGTTGTTGTGCATAGGCGGGGGTGGACCCGGTGCATTTCCTACTTCTGGACCGGTTTCGATTTCTTCGGCGGCTTCTTCGATGGAAGAATTGCAGAGTGCAATCGAAGGTGCCATTGCTCACTGTAAGAGCTCCTTGGGCGGTACCAAGAAGGTTTTCTGTACCAGATCCATGGAGTTCGATTCTGAAATTGTGCTGGATCATTGAAATGTTGGCGTTTTTAGGGTAAGTTAAACTTAAGGTTTAATATTAATTTTGATTAATCAAGCCGGTTAATTAATGGTATGTTAATTTCTTTTTAAACATGTTTTTTTTCTTTTTGTATTTTGTTGTTTGTTCATGATCAGCTAATCCATGTTAGACTGTTTTGATGAATTATTGTTGTAATCCTCAATAAATTTAGTTGTTCTAACTATATACGACAAATTGTTAATATACTAATATGCCATACAAATTAGGTACTAATGAAGTTGGATAATAAACTTTGAGGCATATATTAGTATGGTGGAGTTTCTCACCACCCTCTATATCCCCGATTTACACTTAATTAACATGATTAACAAAAATACATCTCATTAACAATTAACTGATATCTAATTAAAATACGTATGCATTAACAATTTTAATTAATATTAATTAATCGTTAACGGAGTGTATTTTTGTTAATTATCATGCTACTTAATTGTTAATTGATGATATAGACGATGATGAAGAAAATTTGAGGGGCATGCAATAATTATCCATAAACTTTATTTGTGATGATTTTTAAAGATATATTTTTTTTTTGCTAGAGAGAACAAAATTTTAAATATTTTAAATATGGCAAAAATTAAACGTTGCAAAAGTTTAAAATTCAAATGCAAGGGACAAAAAAATAGATGAGATGAAAGAGACAATACCATGCATGCCAGGTTGGATAGCTTAGAAATTGCCGATTTTATTTGTAAAAAAAAAAAGATTCCACGTTATTATTTGTTTATTTATGTTATGGGTTGTTGTGGAAATTTAATGGATGATTATGGTGTTGCTTCTCCCAACGCCCTAGATAAAAGCCAATCGATGCAAGATATTTTTTTTGGTATTTAGTTAATTAATGATAATATTAAATCTGGAAAATCGACGAGCCGTTTGGAATTTATAATTCATTATACATTATGATAAGACGTAATATATATAGTGTCCCTGAGTTCCCCCCACTCTCTATATGACCGATTAATACTTAATTAATATGATAATTAATGCAAATACATCTCATTAACAGTTAATTCATATATAATTAAAGTACGTATAAATTAATAATTCTTAATTAATTTTAATTAATCGTTAATAGAATGTATTTTTTGTTAATTATTATGTTAATTAATTATTAATTAATGTTACATAGGATAGGATGTTGGGGGGAATTTGAGGACATGATAATTTTCGTTATGATAATAAAATCCGTACATTTTGAGAAAAGGAAAAGCAGTACGAAGATTCTCTAGTAGTTAACAAACATTTCTATAAATATAATCCAACTACCGAGACATTATAGTTGACTTTAATTTCATCCTATATAGTTATATTTCAGAGGATAACGATACAAAGAGAAACAAGTATTTAATCTTTTGATGAATCACAAAAGTATTTAAATTCCCCAATGCAAAAAAAAAAAAAATAGATCTAAAAAAGACCCTAAAAGGATGTCATTATCCTATATACAAAAATCAACCATCCAAAGTCCGTTAATATTTTTAATAAATAATTAAAAAAAAACGATATATTAATTCTTCTGGCTCTTCGAGGAAGCAACGAGAAAATCCTCCTCGCGATGTCTCTTCCAGAGGTAACCGGCAGCTTCGATCCACCTGGGGGTGACCAGATACTTCCCGTTATGATGCGCCCACTTGGCCTTCTGCGTGCCGGGTCCCGCAGCCACGACATGAGTCACTGACGAGTCCACTTCGGTACTGCAAGTGGCTCCCAGTTGCTCTGCTAGTTTCCAAATCGGCTGTTCTTCGGCTCGCACTTTTGCAGAAAACACCCCGCTAAATACTATATTGCACCCGTCTAATATCTCCTGCCTTATTAATTTCAACACCTACATCATAATCAATCAAATTTTAAAATTCATAATTAATGCGACAAAAATATCGTTTATAAACTAATATACCTTCCTCACGTCCCTCACCGAAACATCAATTCCAATATCCTGCACGATTATAAAAAACTCAGAATCAATTATTGCAATTTTGAAAATTACAGGGGCTAAATTGCAAAACTAACCGGATCAAAGAACATTTGATGAACACGTTTCAAAACATCCAAAATGTTCGCCAAGGCACCCTCTGATTCTCTCTCGTCTTGCATCGTCTCTGATAAAGACTTAACCCCTGAATGATTAAATTGTTTCACACTCGATGCAAAATAATGATATCTCTCCATTAATATCAAGTTGTCCCTGTGTCTTTGCCAAACCTACAAATCAAAATAAATTTTAAATAAAGGGCCTAATTGCAAATTTCCAATAAATTAAATAGATTACATATTCGGTGTCGTCGAGAATAATGACGAGATTATCGTCGCCGAGAACCACATCGAGTCCTTTTTGAAATTTGGTGGTGCAATCAGACTGAGAGATCACTTTCGAATGGAAATATTTCTCGTCAGGATCGAGAAGTTTGGCGATTTCGTGCGCGTAAGATTTTTCCCCCATCGTGTATATGTACATTTCGAACATGTCGCGCGCTTCTTGCAAAAAGGTTCTCACGAAAGGACGTAATTTCGTTAGCATGTGCCATTTCCCTAGTCTGAATAGCGTCTGGTTCGTATCGTCTGTATCTTGAGAAATTAGGGTTAGTAAAATTTGACGGAATAGTATTGTCAAAGTTGAGAAATTAATAATTATTACCTTTGTTGGCTTCAGATTGATGAAATGATTGACTTTCTTCAGGGGTTAAATCAGTAAATTTACTCGAGTTGATGAGTGTGTGATCCAGATCTAGAACTAAAATTAATTTCTTATCCTTTAAAAGATTCTTCACGTCATTCCTTCGATGCCGCTCTATCTCTGCCGCACTCAATCTTAAATCCTAAAATTCGCAAAATAAATACAATGTGTGTTGATTTTAGGGTTTGAGTGGCAAAGTGGTAATAATTTTCAAAATTAGGGGGGAAATATCTAACCTTGTGGATGTAGCCAAGGGCAACACTTGAACCACTTTCTTCCTCGACGAGTTTGCCACAGAGAGCACATAAGTTTCTTATTAAACTTGGATGTGAGCATGCTTCTTTCACTTGTCCATTTGAACCTGATTTCACATCCTCTACGATCTCATTGTCGAGTTTAGGTTTTTTCGACCTAATCATTAATGAAAACATATAAGAATACAAATTAATATGATATTACTCTTATTATTTGAGTATAATCGTGCATTTTCGACACCAAATTTATGAGAAATTGATAGAATATATATACCTAGGATCGTTTATCTCCTCGGACTCCTCTTCGTCCTCCTCCGGTTCAATTTCGTCTTCTTCATTCGGTTCTTCTTCGTCTTCTTCTCGGTCAGGCGATATATCGTCAGAATCGGCTTCCAACTCCGCAGCGAGCAAGGCGGCGAAATCGTCAATGCTGCCTGAAGATGCCGACGGAGAGTCCGCTGCCAGACTCATCTCGGAAAATTAACGGAAGCACTGACTGAAAGAATCCCAAATAAAACCACAAAATCGCAATTGAACCACAATCATTTCTACTACGAGAGAGAATTAAAATGTTTGAAGAAATAATTACAGTAGATTTACCTTGCGGGGAGGAAGAATTACTGATCTTCAGCAATGAGGAGAGATGATTTGATGGGGGAGGGAAGATAGATTGGCAATGGGGGGCCTTCTCGTTTTCCTTTGTAGAAGCGTTAATATGGCCAAGTGACGCGATTGCGCGAGCAAGAGATGCGAGCAGAAGGCAAACGGAGCGGGTTTGGGCTGCGGACAGCGGAGGCGGGTCCGCTTTTTACCCGTTTAAAGGTAAGTCCCATAGGAAGACTTTTTTGTGGGCCGGCCCATTGAAGATGCGATGCTGAACATTTTACCTGTAACCTGATTTCAACGCAACATTATCCAGATATATTTTTTCTAGAAATATTTTGTGAAGTGTACCGTTGTTTCTAGAACTAATATTTGTTCGTCTATAGCAATTATCTAAATTTGTACAAAATTTCTGAAATATCCTTCTTAATTTTAGTATACGTTTTGAACTATTAATTTTACTAATTTAAAAATAAAATATTTCTTAAATCAACATAAAAAATAGAGTCAATATTAAATGAAATTGAGTATATGAATAAATATTATTCTTGATTTATAGAATTATCACAAAGCATAATCGTTGAATATTTGCTTATTTTGCCTTCATGATCATTTTTATTTTTAGTAATGTTAATTTAAGAAATATATGTTTTGCCAATTAATGAATCATTTGTTTGATTAATTTAAGAAATATATGATCATTTTTTTCTAAATAAGAGTGATCTTTCTAGACGAAGAAACATCAGCTTTAGAAATAACGTTACTTTTTGTGAATAGCAATTAAGTTTCTATTTGCCGAGCATAGTATTAATTCCTAATTGAGAGATGTGACAATTTTATCATACTAAATTTATTCAGGGCATGTTTGGGTGACCGTGTTAGAAATTACCTCAAGTAAATTAACTTTCCGCAAGTCGACTTTCCGGAAATGCACTTCAAATTTAAATGTTTGGATTCACGAAAGTGAAACTACTGTATTTATAGTTTTTATGTTTGGGTTGATGTAATTGAATTATGAATTTCAAGATTTATATGTACTAAAATTTGCAAATAAATTTAGGCAAAATTATATAAGAAGACACAATATGTTTCAGATTTACTACAATAGATCCAAAAGTTTGAAAATTTGAGATATGACCCTCAGAGATGTAGAAATTGGTTTTTTCCTTGATATATTAACCCATATTGCATCCATATATATGTATATCCAAAATCTATATTATTTCAAAAAAAAAAACATCAAAATAAATATCGTAATTTTTTTTTTTATCAAATCTTAATAAATCATATTTATAAGTATTTTATATCGAAAATAATCATATTTTTCAAAGAAAATAATTTTGACATAAAAATTATTATGTTCAAGTATAAGTATGGATCATATTTTCATTTGATAATAAAAAATTAATCAAACACAATAATTTAAATAAAATATATAAATATTAATTTTGTATACATCATGTTTTAATATTCTGAAATACTAATAATGTTTTAAAATAATTTATAATATTTCTCAATTTTTATAATTTTTGCAAATATTAATTATATTTTAAAATATTTCCGTGTTTCTTTGAATTGGTAATGAGTCTAGCGTTACAGTTCATTACTAATTATTGAAAAATACAAATATTTAAAATATAATTCATATTTATAAATTTTAAGAAAATGACAAAATAATTAGAAATATTTTAAAATAATATATAAAAATAATATTTAAAATAATTTTAGTTATTTTGAATTATGGTGATTAATTAGATTCATGTAAATATTTTGAAAATATAATCCCTATTTAAGGAGAGGTTATGTTGTGATGTATCTCCACTTCATGTAAATTTGAGAGGAGCTTGAGTTGCAGGAAAAGAGAGAGACAACGTAAGTCGACTTGCAGTAGTTTGGCAAATTACATCAAACCAAACAACAAAAAATAGATTAATGCATTAATTCGACTTACAATCTGACTGAGTTACTGCAAAACAAACATGCCCTCAAATTCGTCGAGTTCGTCTCGAAGAAAACCAAGACGAAGAATTTATTAACTTAGATAGTTGCTCAACTTACCAACCTAAGGAAAGAAATGCGTATCTTTTTTCATAATTAATTTATTAGCTTAGATATGAGATATAAGCCCATTCTATCTTTTAAAAAAAAAAACAAGCAAGCAAAAGTAAAGGACCATCTTGTTTGGGACGGCTCAATTCAAGTGGTATTAATTTAGGGACTATTTGGCAAGTGGAATTAGTAGAACGGAATCGGATTATAAAGTGGAGAAATATTTTTTTTTGGAATTAGTAATTTCACAGTTTGTTTGGATGTTTAAATTATAAGATGCTGGAAAATATAATTTTTTGTTTGCTTGAACTGGAATTTTGTTATTGAAAATGTAAAAATAATATTTCATTAAAATTTATAACAAATAATATTATTGTAGTATAACATTATTGTAATATAAAATTATATAATATTATATCTATGCAATATATTATAATTATAATATAAAAATTACATTATGAAGTGAAAAATTACATTATGCAATATATTTCAGTAAAATCCTTATTAACAAGATTTTCCATTTGGTAACTCTAGTTTTTGTTGGAGTCGAAATATAAAGCAAAAATGAAATATCAAGATGCTCCACCTTCTAATTCTCTCCACAATTTCTTGTATGTATGTAAGTCAGCCCCTTAGGGAATTCTATAGTATAATTTGTTGTTGAGGAAAAAAAGTATTTTGAGATTTTTAAATCAATTGCATTTTTTTATTATTTTGTGAATGATAATTATTTTTTTATTTGAACATAAAATTAATAATTAAGAAATATGATAATATCATCATATAAAATTTTTCAAATATGTATTTTAATTTGAATGTGAAAGTTGTACTGGATAAATCTTTCATTAATGCATATTACATGCATAGTGATCAGAATATTTATTAAAATTCTCCTTCAAAGAAACAATCTAACAAACTACTTTTTTTGTTGTTGCAAATTCTCGCAATTAATATGTCCAGCCTCCACCCAAACAAACAAATTAGAAGTATTTTGAGTTTTGTATCTTACAAAGCCAATTTAGTAGCCGCTCAAATTAATTATACACCCATGAATGACAAGAAATCCCTCTTCGTGTAATACATGGATAAGTCGAGTAAGGTCCCAATTAAGGGTCTCCATCGATAGAAAGCTACAACTTAATTTCTACTATGATGTACACAAGGGAAGCATTTGAGACTCCAAATTTGAGGGGTATACTGTGTACACCACAAAATAATTGCTATTTCTTCGATCCACCTTGGACTGAATGGGAAAGTCAGGCCTTCTAATCCACAACACAGATATGATTGGTCCAAATTTGATTTCGAACCATGTCCAAAATCTCTCGTTTCTACACATTTCCAATTTTTGATCGCGTATAATAATGACACCTCAAAAAGAGAAAAAAGATAAATAAATCACACGAAGTAAATATATAATGGACCCAGGCCGGCCCTGGGGTTAGGCCCAGGTGGCCCAGGTCACAGGCCACCCTTTCCCATAAGCCTCCCTTTTTTACCTATAAATCAATTATACCTATTATTAATCCGACCCGTTAAGCCTTATTTGCACCGGACCCGCTTAAAATCCGGATCCGCTAGGCGCTACTTACCTTCCTGGCTCCTGCACGCGAAGGCGATTAGGGTTTCTCTTTCTCTTCCTCAACCAGCACGTCTCTCTCTCTCTCTCTCTCTCCGCGTTTCTGTCGAGCTCGAGCGAACCCTAGGCGATTCAGACGCGATTTTTGCGATTGCGCTGCGGCGACGATCCGACGACACAACCAACGATAACAAGCGGCGACGATCTCTCTTGAAGGTCTTTATCTCAAAGTAAGTTGTAATCTCTCTCTATTCTCTTGCACATATTCAGTAATTTCTTTTTTTTTTGTCTATTCCTTGAATCTTTGCCGAATCTTTTGATGATTTCTCCTGATTTTGTGTTGATTTTCAGCTCGGTATTCCTCGACAACGTGCACTGGTGAATTTGAACCCCTGATTTGCCCTAATTGTGCCCTGATTTCAGCCCCAATTTCAGCATCTGATTTCTCGCCCCTGATTTGCGACGCGATACGACGGGTGAAGGACGACTGCACGACGCGCGATGGTTAGAGGCAGACGCAGTAGCGGTTTATCTCCTCGAAACTTGATTTCTCGCCCCCTACCAAAGAAGAGAAGAAGACGAAGTTTATGCATTTTCGGAGATTTTACAGGTGTTTCTGAGTATTTCAGGGATTTACAAGAGGCAGACGCAGCAATTTACAAGAGTTTTCAGTGATTACACCAATTTTAGCAGGGAATTCCGTCAAATTTGGAAGCGATTCAGTTTCTGATTTCAAAAATTGAAGGTAAAATCCCGATTCTCATCTTTCCATTGATAATTGCTGAAAATTTGTGTTAGTTTGTTCTCCTCTCTCTGAAAATTTGTGTTAGTTTGAGATTGAAATCAATTTGAGTTTGATGCAAATTTAATTGATGTATTTGCTTCTAAAAATGCGAGAAGAGTGATGTTCAAGTGAATATTATAGTTATATGTTTTGTAATATTTTGACTTTAATTTCATGAATATTTATTTAGTTCTAAATTAAAAAATGTTTTTCATTATTATATGATATAATTTCGTAATTTTGGATTATCGTAACATTATGTCACAGGCCTCCCAAAACTCAGGACCGGGCCTGAATGGACCAATCGTTCCATGTTTCTATAAAAAATGGGAACACATAAATAGACATGGTGGTGTGGTTTATAAAATCCTTTGAAGATTTTTTTCAAAATTTAGCTACTACCTCATCCAAGATTGTACGACAACATTTTCTGTGTTATATATATATATATATATATATATATATATATATAACATGATAATTAACAAATATCATATAATAATAATTAATTAATATTCATTTATATTAACAAATTTGAATTAATAATCATCATTTGCTAATTATCATGCATATTTGTTGATCTGAATTAATATCAATTTAATATTCTATAATGTGTACTTAAAGAAAAAAATTCTATAATGTGGTGGTGGAACTTGGGGCAATTTAAAAATTCTCTTTAAATATTAATAATTACCTGACACAAAAAGTTTAAACAGAAATTTTACTTTACCCAAGATTCACCATCATATTCTCTTTATTATAATTAACACACTTAATTGCATGCATATTAATTAAAATATACATAATTATATATTAATTGATTATATTTGTTAATTAATATGTTAATTAAATAGATTAATTATAACACATAAAAAATTGTGGTACAATATGGGAATAGATAATAGTTAAAATGAAAATCAGATCTAAGTATGTCTCCTTAACTTAATTAATCAATCAATTTTTTAAAATTAGGTAACTCTATTATCTGTATTTTTAGAACTCGTTTTGGTTTAGTTTTGAAATATTTTTCGAAACAAAATTATTTTTCGAATTTTTTTTGCATACATGGTTATTGTAAAAAATTCTCTCCTAATAACGTCGAGAAAAATGGGACGTGTTTCTTTATCTTGACATTTATTTGATTTATAATTTTTATGAAAACTTTCGGTAAATTCATGATTTTAGTTGGATTATTTCTTGTGATTGGTGTCGTACATCTTACTTTCATTTCTGAACCAGCTCCTAATATTGTGTTTTGTGATGACAATGCTCCACTTCCAGGGCCGGTCCAATGATTTCACTTACCCGAAGCTAAATTGTAAAATGGACCCGTAAATTAATTAATCTGTTCAAAATATAAAATATAAAATTCAAAAAATATTACATTACTTAAAATTCAAAAAATACAATATATATAATTCCAAAATAACATACTAATATCAATTTACAGATAATTATTAACTACATGCCAAAATTACAACCTCAAAATTCAGTCCCGCATTCAATTACAACTACAGCCCCGCATTCACTTACATATAATTATTAACTCAGACCCGCATTCAATTACAACCCCAAAATTCAGCCCTGAATTCAACTACAGTCCCAAATTACAGATAATTATTAACTAAATTACAGCCTCCAAATTTCGACGTTAACGACTAAATCGATTTCAGCCCCGAATTACAACCAATTGCGATCAATAACTAATTTAAAAAACAATTTTCAGTCCAATTTACGATCAAATTGTGAGATCGACAATTAATTTAAGCTCCAAATTCAATTCAAACACAAATTCGAGTGAAGACTATGTTAAATCGAGAGAAAGGAAATATACTGTATATGGCAGCAGTGAAGAACATGTTAAATTCGAGTGAAGACTATGTCCAATCCTAATCGCTCGAAGAACATAAATCTTGTGGAGAAGACACATCGCGTCCTATCGCCAGAAGAACATAACCCTAACCGCTCGAGCCTCGCCAGTGGAGAAGACAAATCGCTTTATCGTCGCCAAAAAACCCTCATCGCTCGAGCCTCGTCAATGGAGAAGACAAACCCTCACCGCTCGAGCCTCGTCAGAAGAATCAAAACCCTCTTCGCTCATCGCTCGAGCATCGCAAGAATTTCTGTTTGTGGAGAAGACAAACCCTCATCGCTCTTCAGGGCCCAGAAAACCCTAATCGCGTCACATAACAGAAGAATGAAGCGTCGATCGATCGATCGATCGATCGAGAGAGAGAGAGAGAGATGTGACGCGGGTCGAGTAAAAGTAAGGATTTGTGGGTCGCGGGTCGGGTTTGGTGTGCGCGGGTAGAGGGTTTCGGGTTGCAGTTCAAATTTGTCTATTTTACTATGTATACATAGATATATGCACTAAAAAATTATTTGGACAAAAAAAAAAATAGACCCGAAACCTTTGCTTCTCGGGCCTTACAGTTGGGCCGGCCCTGATCACAGCCACCAAATAATAATAATAATAATAACAATAACAACAAACAACAATGTGGGTTATTCATTGACAAATCTTCTCTCTGCACCATTACGAACTAATTGGAATGCGATCGATCCTTCTTACGATCAACTTTTTTGGAGTAGCTACGTTTCTGAACCTCTTGCATTGGCCTCGCAGGTATTTATCATTTCTATCCGCTTGTATTAATTTACTTATTTTTTGTTCATGGTTTTATGTTTTGTTTTTGAGTTTAGCTTCCTAAAAATGAGAGCGGCTCTAGCTATTCGTTCCATTGCCAAGATTGATTCATGCGATATCGAGTCTGATTGTCTTATTATACTCAGTTTGAGATTTTTTAAATTTGTTGTTAATTAAAGATGAAATCAATCACTCTAAGGAGCATTTCTGCACGTAATCTTGTAATAAAAAATTCGAAAAATAACTCGGTTTTAACAAATATTCCAAAACTAACCCAAATCGAATTAAAAAAATCCGATATCAACTGATTTTAAAAGCCACTTGATTTAAACAACCGGACTTATAAAATCCGTTGCCAAAATTTACAAATGTGGTTAATACTCTCCAAATTTTATCTCCATACTTTTTTTATATCATAAGTAATATATTTTATTAACATGATAACTAACACATATCGTATAATAATAATTAATTAATATTTATTTGAATTATTAAATTTGAAGTAATATTAATTAATTTAAAATTGTACATTTTCGAATAATCATGCTAATTATGTGTGTTAAATATAAGGGGTTTGATATGGTGTCCTCCAATCTCATTTAAACACCATTGATGCGTCAATTGAGGGTGTTTAAATGGATTTATTAGATCCTTAATTGAATCAATCAATTTAACCATTAATTTAAAGTCTAATCAGTCTATTTAAACCCTTTAATTGACACATGCACATAGCCCTAGTAATAATATATCCTATGTTAACAATTAATTTATATTAATTCAAATCTATAAATTTGAATTAATTTTAACTAATAAATAATCATGGTATTTCAACTACTTAATTCTCCGACTTTTTAATATTCGGTGTATCATCGGTTTTGATTTAATTTTTAAATATTTTTGAAAATCGAGTTATTGTTTGAATGTTATTGTCGGAATCATTTTTCCACGCACAAAATTACATGAATAAAATGCTCCATTTGGTTATATACACAGTCTCAAATTTGATTCGATTAATCAATTATGAAATTAGTTATTGGTCCGTTGTTATTTATTAACGAGATAGAATATTTTGGAATTTTTCAAAAATACCCTAACTTTTCTGCAAATTATGAAAAAAACACTGTTTTTTATTAAAAAAACCCCCAATCTTTCTTAGATTCCTTCAAAAACTCCTATATTTTTTGTTTTTCCAAAAAGCCCCTAACAATTTTAGATGCTCTAAAAAACCCCTATCTTTTCGCTATATTTAAATAAATGACCATTATACCCCCATATTTCTATTTTATAAATAGTCACAATTTAATAAATAATAAAAAAATGTTAAACTATTAGAAAAAAATTAAAAATGTTAAAAAATAAATAATACACGGATATTAAAATATTATAATGAATAAAACATAGATATTAAAATATTATAATAAATAATATATTGATATTAAAATATCGTTTCAACAATTATAAAATTTGAATATCTATGTATTATTTATTATAATATTTAAATATCTATGTATTATTTATAATAATATTTTAATATCTATGTAATATTTATTATGATATTTTAATGTGTACGTATGTATTATTTATTTTTTTGTATTTTAATATCTATTTGTTCTAGTGTCCCATCTAGCTCAGAAAAAAATAGAAGGGAAAAGAAATCCAAAAGACTCCTATTTCTGGTACGATATTCAATCATCTCTTAATTTCTTTTGGAGGTCAATTCAATTCGAAATTGGTGATGGAAAAAATATAAGTTTCTGGTATAACAATTGGGGAGAAGGTTTATTATATAATCAACTACCGCATTTGTTTAAAGAAGCAATTAAACAACATGGAACCCTAAGTGATTTTTTACAGTTGAATAATCTTAGATTGGCATTTATTCCCATTCTGTCCTCAATTGCATATAAGGAATATAAATGGCTTAGAAAGAAATTGAAGGAAATTGAAATCAGGCCTGGGAAAAAGGATATGATTTTCTGGAATTGGGATGAATCTAAAAAATTCACGGTTAAAAGTGCTTATAATGTAATTATTCAGGGAGTTTTTTCAGCGTCAAATTTGGGTGAACTATGGAATTTGAAAATACCGGGAAAACTGACCATTTTTTACTGGCTCTTGTTGCAAAACAAGATTCTTACTCAGGACAATCTAATTAAAAGAGGGTTAATTATTATTAATAGATGTTACCTGTGTAAAATGCAGTTAGAATCGGTAGAACACCTAACTCAAGGCTGTAGCTTTGTGCATCTCCATTGGCAAGCAATTCGATCTGATTTCCCTCAAATCCTCACTAAATCAACGCCAATGGAGATGTTAGAAGATATGATCTCAGGGGTTACAAACAATTCTGAGAGTCACTTACTTTTTGTAGCGTTTTTTTACTGTATGTGGAGAGAGCGGTGTCGTCGTGCTTTCTCAAGTAGTGTGAAAGAAGGTTCTCTGTTAATAGGGGAGATCGTGGAGGATTGGAGATTACTTCAAAGAAGAAGGATGAGGGAAGAAAGCTTCTTATCGGATTTTGTACCCGATTGATTTTCACTCCATGGAAGGGGAGAAAGAGGAAAGTACTTCCTTAATGAGACGAGTTATGGGGAAAGTAATGAAAGAGTACATGACTCACTGTACTTCACCAAAGTAAGTGACATAATGTGGAATGCTCTCGGTGCAGGATTGAAGACCCAGTCTTCTTTCAGTTATTTGTTTTTTATTGCTTTGTTGAAGTAAAGAGGTGTTTTGTAATAATTAGACCTTATTTTTCTTTGTTATGGGCTGAGAACTTGGCCCAATCTTGTAACAACTCTATTTATTCTCTATTTTTATTTATTATTTGGAAGAGAGATATTAAGCTCTCTCCAAATTTACTCAAAAAAAAAAAAAAAAAATATCTATTTGTTATTTATCAAATTATGAATATTTATAAAATAAAATTATGGGAAGGAGTATAATGATCATATTCAAAATTATAACAAAAAAGTAGGAAAATTTTGAGGGAATCTAAAAATATTAGGGGATTTTTGGAAGAAGTCCAAATATAGGGGGCTTTTTGAGGAATCTAAAAAAATAGGAAGTTTTTCATAATTTTCAAAAAAGTTAGGAATTTTTTGAAGAATTCCCTATAATATCTGTAAATAAAAGTATGTTATTTTCTTTGAAAAATAAACTTTTCTGGATACATGCCCTTAGGGTTTCAAGTAACTTTTATTTGTTGTTTATTGTTTTATGATTCCATCAATAATATTAATGTAAATTAAAGTATTCTTTTTCTTCCTTAGAAAAATAAAGTTTCTTTTGCGTGATGTCAAGTTCCATTTATTTATTATTTATTGTTTTATGATTATATCAATAATAGAATCTAAACCAATATAGGAAAAATCAAATTATTCCTTTCTTGAATGAAAAAGACTCCTCACGCATTTATTGTTTGTTTATAATTTATTAGTGTTTTTGGCAATGTACATCACATTAATATACATTGAAATCAATCACCATAAGGAGCATTTCTGCACGTAATCTTGTAATAAAAAATTCGAAAAATAACTCGGTTTTAATAAATATTCCAAAACTAACCCAAATAGAATTTAAAAAATCCGATATCAACTGATTTTAAAAGCCACTTGATTTAAACAACTGGGATTATAAAATCCGTTGCCAAAATTTACAAATGTGGTTAATACTCTCCAAATTTTATCTCCATATTTTTTAATATCATAATTAATATATTTTATTAACACGATAACTAACACATATTGTATAATTAATATTTATTTGAATTATTAAATTTGAAGTAATATTAATTAATTTAAAATTGTACATTTTCGAATAATCATGCTAATTATGTGTGTTAAATATAAGGGATTTGATATGGTGTCCTCCAATCTCATTTAAACACCATTGATGCGTCAATTGAGGGTGTTTAAATAGATTTATTAGATCCTTAATTGAATCAATCAATTTAACCATTAATTTAAAGTCTAATAAGTCTATTTAATCACTTTAATTGACGCATGCACATAGCCCTTGTATTAATATATCCTATGTTAACAATTAATTTATATTAATTCAAATCTATAAATTTGAATTAATTTTAACTAATAAATAATCAATGTATTTAAACTACTTAATTCTCTGACTTTTTAATATTGGGTGTATCATCGGTTTTGATTTAATTTTGAAATATTTTTGAAACTCGAGTTATTGTTTGAATGTTATTGTCTGAATCATTTTCCACACAAAATTACATGAATAAAATGCTCCATTTGGTTATATACACAGTCTCAAATTTGATTCGATTAATCAATTATGAAATTAGTTATTGGTCCGTTGTTATATATTAATGAAATAGAATATTTTGGAATTCTTCAAAAATACCCTAACTTTTCTGCAAATTATGAAAAAAACATTGTTTTTTATTAAAAAAAACCCCAATCTTTCTTAGATTCCTTCAAAAACTCCTATATTTTTTGTTTTTCCAAAAAGCCCCTAACAATTTTAGATGCTCTCAAAACCCCTATCTTTTCGCTATATTTAAAAAAATGACCATTATACCCCCATAATTCTATTTTATAAATATTCACAATTTAATAAATAATAAATAAATATTAAACTATTACAAAACATTAAAAATGTTAATAAATAAATAATACACGGATATTAAAATATTATAATGAATAAAACATAGATATTAAAATATTATAATAAATAATATATTGATATTAAAATATCGTTTCAACAATTATAAAATTTGAATATCTATGTATTATTTATTATAATATTTAAATATCTATGTATTATTTATAATAATATTTTAATATCTATGTAATATTTATTATGATATTTTAATGTGTATGTATGTATTATTTTTTTTTTTGTATTTTAATATCTATTTATTATTTATCAAATTATGAATATTTATAAAATAAAATTATGGGAAGGAGTATAATGATCATATTCAAAATTATAACAAAAAGTAGGAAAATTTTGAGGGAATCTAAAAATATTAGTGGATTTTTGGAAGAAGTCCAAATATAGGGGGCTTTTTGAGGAATCTAAAAAAACAGGAAGTTTTTCATAATTTTCAAAAAAGTTAGGGATTTTTTGAAGAATTCCCTATAATATCTGTAAATAAAAGTATGTTATTTTTTTTGAAAAATAAACTTTTCTGGATACATGCCCTTAGGGTTTCAAGTAACTTTTATTTGTTGTTTATTGTTTTATGATTCCATCAATAATATTAATGTAAATTAAAGTATTCTTTTTCTTCCATAGAAAAATAAAGTTTCTTTTGCATGATGTCAAGTACCATTTATTTATTATTTATTGTTTTATGATTCTATCAATAATAGAATCTAAACCAATATAGGAAAAATCAAATTATTCCTTTCTTGAATGAAAAAGACTCCTCACGCATTTTTTGTTTGTTTATAATTTATTAGTGTTTTTGGCAATGTACATCATATTAATATACTTTGAAACCAATCACCGTAAAGAGCATTTCTGCACGTAATCTTGTAATAAAAAATTGGAAAAATAACTCGGTTTTAACAAATATTCCAAAACTAACCCAAATCGAATTTAAAAAATCCGATATCAACTGATTTTAAAAGCCACTTGATTTAAACAACCGGGATTATAAAATCCGTTGCCAAAATTTACAAATGTGGTTAATACTCTCCAAATTTTATGTTCATATTTTTTTATATCATAATTAATTTGTTTTATTAACATGATAACTAACACATATCGTATAATTAATAATTAATTAATATATAATTAATATTTATTTGAATTATTAAATTTGAAGTAATATTAATTAATTTAAAATTGTACATTTTCGAATAATCATGCTAATTATGTGTGTTAAATATAAGGGGTTTGATATGGTGTCCTCCAAGCTCATTTAAACACCATTGATGCGTCGTCAATTGAGGGTGTTTAAATGGATTTATTAGATCTTTAATTGAATCAATCAATTTAACCATTAATTTAAAGTCTAATCAGTCTATTTAAACACTTTAATTGACGCATGCACATAACCCTAGTAATAATATATCCTATGTTAACAATTAATTTATATTAATTCAAATCTATAAATTTGAATTAATTTTAACTTATTAATAATCATGGTATTTAAACTACTTAATTCTCCGACTTTTTAATATTCAGTGTATCATCGATTTTGATTTAATTTTGAAATATTTTTGAAAATCAAGTTATTGTTTGAATGTTATTGTCTGAATCATTTTTCCACACAAAATTACATGAATAAAATGCTCCATTTGGTTATATACACAGTCTCAAATTTGATTCGATTAATCAATTATGAAATTAGTTATTGGTCCGTTGTTATATATTAACGAGATAGAATATTTTGGAATTCTTCAAAAATACCCTAACTTTTCTACAAATTATGAAAAAAACACTGTTTAAAAAAAAAAAAAAACCCAATCTTTCTTAGATTCCTTGAAAAACTCCTATATTTTTTGTTTTTCCAAAAATCCCCTAACAATTTTAGATGCTCTCAAAAACCCCTATCTTTGAGCTACATTTTAAAAAATTACCATTATACCCCCATAATTCTATTTTATAAATATTCACAATTTAATAAATAATAAATAAATATTAAACTATTACAAAATGTTAAAAATGTTAATTATGATATTTTAATGTGTATGTATGAGTTATTTATTTTTTTGTATTTTTATATCTATTTATTATTTAGCAAATTATGAATATTTATAAAATAAAATTATGGGAAGGAGTATAATGATCATATTCAAAATTATTACAAAAAGTAGGGAAATTTTGAGGGAATCTAAAAATATTAGGGGATTTTGGAAGAAGTCAAAATATAGGGGGCTTTTTGAGGAATCTAAAAAAATAGGAAGTTTTTCATAATTTTCAAAAAAGTTAGGGATTTTTTGAAGAATTCCCTATAATATCTGTAAATAAAATTATGTTATTTTCTTTGAAAAATAAACTTTTCTGGATACATGCCCTTAGGGTTTCAAGTAACTTTTATTTGTTGTTTATTGTTTTATGATTCCATCAATAAATATTAATGTAAATTCAAGTAGGGGTGTACATAGACCAGGTTGGGCGGGTTTATATCTAAATTGTAACCCAACCCAACTACAATGGGTTTTCATTTTTCCAACCCAACCCAACCCATGATACCTATAAAAATTTTCAAACCCATCTTAACCGGGTTGGGCGGGTTGGGCGGGTTAGCCGGGTTTTTTTCGTAAATACATATACTATATATATGTTCATATGTTCACAAAATGTATGCTAAAAAATTATATTTTTAATTAAATCATCGAAAAATATTTTACAAATAAGCAAATCAAAATTAAACATGCATAATCAACATCTCATTATATTTATGTCGTATTTTCCGACAATAAATATAAAACACATATTATATAGAAAATTTTCAAAGTTCGAACTAATTATATATTTTATGACAAAATTGATATAGTGATATCATAAAGACATAAAAAACCTTACTATTAAAGTAAACACAAAATAACAACAAAAGACGAAGCTTACTTTTAAAACGAAATAAAAAATATCAAATGAAAGTACTCATTTTTGACTTAAAACAAAACATGTCATATATGATTTAAGTTAAGAATTTTGTATTTTATTTTGAGAAATTTTAATTACTTGATAAACATAATATTCATATAAGGGAAAAGAAGATAAGGTACTACATAATATTGAAAATTATTAATAATAAATAAATTATAGTAATATAATTTACGAAAAAGTAGTATACCATACAATTTATATTATAAACTTAAACAATTATTTGGAAATTTGGAATTATACGGGTCGGGTTGGGTTAATGCGGGTTTTTAGTTTCTAATCCGTAACCCAATCCATACATCCGGGTTAGTCAAAGTTCCAAACCGGACCCGACCCAACAACTTCGAAACCCGCAAAAAACGGGTCGGTTCGGGTCGGGTTGGGCGGGTTGGGCGGGTTGGAGAATTTCGTGTACACCCCTAAATTAAAGTATTCTTTTTCTTCCTTTGAAAAATAAAGTTTCTTTTGCATGATGTCAAGTACCATTTATTTATTATTTATTGTTTTATGATTCTATCAATAATAGAATCTAAACCAATATAGGAAAAAAATCAAATTGTTCCTTTCTTGAATGAAAAAGACTCCTCACGCATTTATTGTTTGTTTATAATTTATTAGTGTTTTTGGCAATGTACATCACATTCTTGAAAAATTATGTGGTATATTATTTTTTTTTCGTCTAACTTCCTTAGTAAATATTAGATCCAAATATCAAAAAATAATTGATCGTTATTAACTTCCTTTCATGCTATATTTTTTTAACTTCCAATCAAAATATTATTTTTATTTGACCTAAAGTTACTTTACCATAATAATATATCAAATAATTTCCACACATCATCAACCTTTTTTTTTAACATGAATAAATAGTTAAAATTAAACAGGGACTACTAATTTTGTAGGAAATTAGCCAACTATACCACCATCAAGAAAATGATAAAAAGAAATGTTAATTTGCTCTATGGCCCTTAGAAGTTTCGAAATTAAGAACTCGCCACCCAAAAGGACTCGGCCTCCCAGTTTTCTCTCTTTTCTCCTTTTTTACACGTCGCAGCCATTACAAACCTCAATTTCTTCTCAATTTCTTCCCCTCCGTTGTCTTTCTCATAATTTACTTTGCCTTCTCCATGTTTACATCTCGTAGCCATTAAAGACCTCAACTTCTTCTCCATGTCTCCCCTTCCATTATTCAGCCTCAACTTCTTGGTCTCCATTTCATCCCCTCCATTCTTCTTCTCATACTTTGCCTTGTCTACTCCTAATCCTAAATGATCAACTTCTTCATCTCCCTCTCCCTTTCTCGCTTCTTTTTTGTTGCAACCGGTGGGCAAGCGTAACCGAAGCCGTCCATCTTTCCTCTCTGCTTTCAACATGGATTGTTGATTCACAGCATACATTACCATTCTCCCAACCTCGTCTCTTTCTCGTACTATACGAAGGCATGTTTTGCCGGTACGAGTTTTCAAAGCCGGGGGAAGCTCGGTACCGGTTTTTACCCTTTTGATCCTTCTCTCCAACAATTCTTTTCTTTCTCTTCTCATCTGCTCCAATACTTCCAAGGTAAGACATTCCACAGCGTCAGACAACAACCCATCTCTTTTGTAGTCGTCGGTTGTGTACATGGTACCGGTCTCACAACCTAGGGTTTCAGTGTACATGTCAAGATTGTTGTCGGTGCCGGATATTGTTTTCTTGAAAATGGAGGTCATAGGAGATTGAGTTTCTTTAGAGTTTTTGTAAGTCGTATTGCCCACGAGATCAGTAAGGCTATCTTTAGGAGTGGAGAGAGAATAGAGAGAACTCCAACCGGTACCATTGCTCTCCGTACCGCTTTCTCGGTCGCCATTAATGGTTTCTTTGTTGGAGACTGGAAGAACACATTTGAGCACTTGAAGGTTAAAACTTTCTTGATGAAATTGTTTTGTGTGTCTGATTTCTTGAACCATTGAAGGCGGCATGGTTAAGGAATAAATAGGAAACGATGATAATTAAGAGAGAAGGGAAAATTGGAATGAGAATTGAGAGCCTTGCAGAAATGACTGGTACTGAAATGAAAAGTAGAGAGGCCACACGAATAAACGGGACGATGAATGAGGTATATATAGAGACGGAGAAGATGGTGAGATCACGAGATTTATTTCCTTAAATTGTTGAAAGGGAGATTGTTCCTTTTTTATTGCTTTTCTTTATTTGGTATATAATTAAGAAAAAGAAATAGCTGGAATAATGAGATAGGGAGAAAGTGCACCAGTTAATATTAGCCATAGATGTTAGTTTCTGAATAGATTGGTGATTTAAAAAAGAAAAATTATACTTGTCCCCTCTAATATCCTCTCAATGTATAGATGAATTAACAATATATAATAAATACATTAAATTTTAAATTATGTGGCAAACTGTATTTATTAAGTGTAAACATATTTATTAGATGGTAAACAAAATTATTAAAAAATAATTTGCTTTATTTAATATTTTTATTAGAATTAATTTAACACATGATAAGTTATATTTATTTGAACAAATTTTTATTATTTTATTTTCAATATATATTTTTTAAAAAAATATTTTCATTTTTATTTTCTAATTTTTGCGAAATTATTATTTTCATTTTCATTATTATATTTTTATTTATTTTTTACGATGGTTTATTCATGTATCCGTTTAACACATATTAAATGGTATATTAATTTAGTCCAATAACTTTTTTTCCAAATTTATAGATTTAAATTTCATTAATTATAAATGGTGGTAAACAAAGTTGTTAAAAATATTAAATAAATTAATGATGTGTGAAACGGTGAATATTTTTTACATTTTTTTTTATATACGAGGGAAAAAATTAAATAGTCATGGTTTACCACCATCATTAATACAATACAGACGCCAACACATCAATCAATTTAGGAAATTTAAGTAGCACATGTATCACCACTCTTTAAAAAAAAATATGGACAAATAAAAATGTTCCGAGGGAAATTTATTGCATTTAGAAATAAGTTGTGCATATCGAAATGAATAGAATTTTTTTGTTAATGAATTTAAAATAAGACCCAAGAATGAATTTTTGTGTTATTTCAACGATTCAAATATTATTGATGAATTACTTATCTATTTTTTGTTTATAATTTTAATCTTTTCTTTCTTTTCTGTTTTTTTTCCCCTTTTCATCCCTTTTTTAGTTTTCTTTCTATATTTCTTTCTAGTAAATTTGGGCAAGTATTCAAGTACCATGCCAGATTAATATCAATAAAAAAAAGTAAAAATAAGAAAAATGCAAGAACATTGCTTTTTTCTTATTCTCAAAATTCAATTGTTCCATGTATGTTTCCGCTTACCTGAAAACAAAGAAACAAAAAAAATTAGGGGTCCTTAATTTGGAGAGGTTTTAGGCTACCGTCATTTTGAGCGCCAAGGCCGGCGATGTTCACGAATAAATTGTCTATTGTATATAATTTTCATATCGTCAATTCGTCAAAACATAATCGGATTAAATGTATTCGTATTGTTTAAAGTAATCCTAACTGTGCACGTACGTCTAATTGACGAATTACTAGCGTGTCAGTTTTACTTGATCGACTCATAAATCATTTGAATTGTACAAGAACACGTACTTTGTTATTAATCTATCACAAACGATGATAAATGGTTGAAATAAAATATCTAAACCGTGATGCTTTTTTCCTCAAATATTTAAAAAAATTGGGATTTTCAATTTTCTGAAAATCTCCCCACCCCCAAAAAAAGAAAAAAGAAAGATGTGGAAAAGGCAAGGTTTGGAGGAGCATGAGTTAACCAGCTCGGTGAAGATAAGTGAGCTGACACCAACACTATACCATCTCTTTTTCTTCCATCCATCCATCCAATTCTCGGACACTCATTTTAAAGTCGTGGCTGCTGTTTCGGGGGGAGGATTTTGTTTTCCATCAACCTGAATCACAATCACAAATCCTTGGAACTCCACAAATTTATATGCTATCCATTTTTTTATATATTCAAATACATAATCATAATAATCATAATAATCACAATAATAATAATAATTCTCCTAATAAATAGCTAATGACTCGTAATAATAAATAGCCAGAATTTCATGTGTATCCATGCAAAACATCATAATTTCATCTATACCCCTCAAAACTGTGAAATTTCATAAATACCCCTAAATTAAAATTTTATTTAATAATTTGTTAATTTTTTCGTTCAAAATATTTTTTCGTTTTACCTTTATATAAAATATAATAATTACTTAAATTTTTTGAGAATAGTATTGATTTCAACAATGATTTTTGACAAAAATTATGAGATAGAATTGACAATATTTGATTTTTTATGATTTTAAATATTATTTTAGAGAAAAAAATTATTCATTATGATAGAAAAATAATTTTAAAAATTAGGTAATGGACATATTACCAACGAGAAATACGTTGATATTTTTTAAATGATATAATAAGGATATATGTGATATTTTAAGAATTTTATAGGGGTAATAATGATATTTGAAGGAATTTGAAGGGGTATCCATGATATTTTGAGACGTTTGCAGGGATATTCGTGAAATTTCAGATTATTGAGGTGTATATGTGAAATTTTGATGTTTTCCAGAGGTACGCTTGAAATTGCGCCTAATATATAATATATATTGTAATTGTAGCAATTTGGCTGCCATAATTCCAAAAAAAAAAATGCTTGAAATCTTATAAATCTGATATGGAGACTAATTCCATATACTAAAATGAAATTGGTAATTTAAACTAGAATATTACATGCTTGGCCATTATTAAAGCAAATGAACAACCTGCTTGCCCACAAAATTGGCAAGAAAAAGGTGTTCCTTTAAAAGCCATTCCTATATGAAAACAAAACCTATTTGTGAGGCCAGATTGTTACTTGTGAGTTGTGACATATATAAACTCGTGATATATGTATAATTTTGATATATGGTTTTTTATTGTTGATATATATGGATTAGAATTTAGATGTTTACGAATATATATTCATATTTAAATAAGAAGTATAATTTTGTCTTTCTTGGCTCCCATTAATTTGAGATGCTGAAAACACGAGGACCCCATGCATATATTATGAGGTGCATACAAACCCTTGAAAAAACTAGAGCCAAAATGCATCTAATATTCTAAAATTTAGGTTAACGCATTATAAAAGATAATTATGCCTTTTGACTTGTTAAGAACTACCAAAGTGTATGCTTTCTAAAAAGGGAAATTATACTATGTCCCTCAAATATCCACCAAAATTCCCCCACAATAATAATCTATGGTTAATCCATGAATTAGTATTTTGGATTAACGATTAATTCATAATTATTTATTTTTAATTACTTCGAATTAATCATCAATTGATATGGACCTTAATTGTATATTAAAATTTTAATAATCATGAATTAATCATTAATCCAAAATACTAATTCATGGATTAACCATGGATTACTATTACGGAGGAATTTTGGTGGACATTTGAGGGGCACAGTAAATGACCTCTTCTAAAAATGCTGTACGTCATCAATGTATTGTATAATTATATTGTATTATATTAACAAGGAATGAATATGATTATGGGCGGCTGTAAACTTAGGTCATGCAAGTTAAAATATACTGTTAAGTATTAAGTGATCATGAACATGATGGACCTATATATTGTCAATACAATAATACAAAGCCTAAGTCTCAGTCTCAGACGCATAAAACTTTAAGCATCACTTTTGTTTTTGTCGACTATACCTTTCCTTTGTTTTCGGCTTTATAGATTGGAATATAAAATAAAATAAAATACGTGATATATAATATCAAGTTACGTCGGTTGTATATTATTCCAATTTCCAAACTGGGGTTCTTAAATTCATAAATTTAGTTATTATATTTTAATAATTTGAAATTTTGAAAATATATTATTATATAAATAATGATTGGTCTTTCTTATCAAAATGCTTAACTCCACTTAAACAAAATTTTGACTCGGTCACTGTAACTCGCTATATGTAAATAAGTATACAATATATATGTATATGTATATATCTATATCATTAGTATGATATATTATTGTTTAGCAAAACAAATATTATTTATTATTTATATAGTAATATGAGATTGACTAATTGTCAGACATAAATCCGGCAACGACACGTGGTAATGTTCTTACGATGTTGTGCAGGGGCGGATCTTAGTGATCCGGTGTATATATTTAGTGATCGATGTATTTTATCAGTATAACAGTGTAAAATTTACTGTTTGCTCCTTTTGCAAAAAAAAAAAAAAAATCGTACAGTGTGATTTCAGAATCTTTTGTCCAAAAAATAAAAACACCATCAAGATCCGTCACTGATGTTGTGTATAATGTTACCGGAAAAATCCATTAAAAAATCTATATGATATTTAAGTAAATGCATATATTGCTATAAAAACAGTATATTTGTGGTCACGTGTAAAAATCTATTCAAAAATATAAAAATATATATTAAATTATATACTAGATTTTCTCAGAAAATATAATCCTATTAAAAAAATGTATAGTAGTCACGGAAAAAGACATTATGATATTCAAAAAGTATATCACACAACTTTAGAAAAACAACCAAAGATATAACCTGTTAGTAAAAATGTAATGATCATAAATAAATATATTTAAAAGGTATATATTTATATAACAAAAAGATATAATGGATATTTTCAAGAAATAATTATATTAAAAAAGGTATACGAATCATCCAAAAAATATTATGTTATTCCAAAAGGTAAATCACACATCTAAAACAAATATTAGTCGTAAATGAATATTGCAACTCAAAATATATATCACACATTTTACAAGTATTTGACGCATCTAAAAAAAATACCATACATGTAAAAGATATATCGAAAATCTAAAAAGACAAAGTATAGAAGATATAAGCCAAAACATGTTTTATACCTCGGAAAGATATCTCATACATATAAAATTATACAACACATAACAAAAAATAGTATATGATACATATAAAAAGATATAACGAAAAAATTGGTGTAACTGTCAGGAATATGTCAAAGAGATATAAGAAAAATAAAAAATATATAATGTAACTAGAAAAATTTAAAATAAATTTATAACGGAGAATTTATTTTTTACTATATAATAAATATTAAAATATATAGTTCTCCTATATTATATCAAATAATTTTATTTGAGGACATAGGTTAAGCCCACAACTTTACGAGTCTCTTGTCTCGTACAATGCTCTCTTAAGTTGATCGCATGTGCTTCCATATGAAATCAAGAAATGAAAAAAAAGATGGTTTCATGCCAACATGTGATCTATAGTGTATCCTAGTCACGATTAATTGAAGTCGGCATAAACAAATGTACAATATAACAAAAGTAATGTTTAAATACCCTCGTAGAGGACCATTTGGATCCAAAAATAACATCATCATCATTGTATATTATTAAAGTTGAGATTAAAGTATAAATTTCATGTGATTTTTATTTGTAATTTTTGAATCAATACATTTGGTTTGAAATTTGTATGTTTCATAATAAATATAACTTTTCAGATCATGTTATATTAAATTTTATGTTTTTTTTTATTAAGGTAACAATATGTTCACGTAATGCAATTATAATTGACACAAATATCTAAATTAGTGTTTGATTTCAGAATCTATACATAAGTAATTTGCGTCGTTAACTTAGTTATTTGTGTTAAATTTACGATTGGATAATGTGGTCGTATAGACTCTTTTAATAACGAGCACATGGTTTTTTAGTTAAATCTATATTGAAATTAAATCATTATTCAGTAAAATGAAGATAATTGAAAATTAAGTAATTTTATTTTTATTTGCTTAACAAATTGAGTACTATTAACTTGAGCATATATACATTTGATAATACTAGTTAATATAATTGGCAAATATTTAGAAAAACTTGATTATTAATTCCAAAAAGAAAAGTAAAAAATGAGTTAAATTGATCTCGTAAACCTATCATGAATATT
The DNA here is from genome assembly GCA_946800325.1 of Luzula sylvatica. Classification (NCBI taxonomy): domain Eukaryota; kingdom Viridiplantae; phylum Streptophyta; class Magnoliopsida; order Poales; family Juncaceae; genus Luzula; species Luzula sylvatica. Next base: position 41,772,348 of record OX326960.1, read on the forward strand.
AGGCAAAATATTGTGCACTCTATGAGTATGCACTCCAACGTAAACGCATTGAATGTTAGGATTTTTTGTTTTTTTTTTGTTTTGACCATATTTTGTGCATTCCGACGCATTTCAAAACGCACGCCGTCTCTCATCAAAGTTGTATACCTTATTTAAATGTATAATATATATTTACATATATGATATATTTGTTTGTCATACCTTTATGTTGTATTTTGTGACTTTATGCTGCATTGGTGTTATGCGTCCTTTTTGTTGTATTTTGTGACTTTTAGATTTATGATATACCTTTTACATATATAATATATTTGTTTGTCATGCCTTTTCAGATGTATCATACATATATATTTATATGCATGGTATATATTTTTTAAATACAAATACATGTTATATTTTTTATACGTGTAATATACTCTTATGTATGTAACCCTTTTACGGTAATTTTTTTATACGGGTTGATCGAATTTATATCTTTTGTATGTCAATTTATACATTTTCGCACGTGCGTTTGAAGTGCACAAATGCAGTCAAAATTGAACAAATACGGTCAAAATTAAAAATGTCAAACTGTCATGTATCGTATTTCTATCGATAACATGCATTTGAACTTTGAAGTGCATACTTATGAAATACATTAGTGTAACTCTTAATATTAATACGTACCATTAGAGAATTTGTTTAGTATTTGTTGCATTAATGTTAGTATATTCTCATTTTGCCTTTATGAATCGTCATGCATCTTCTTTATCACATGCTTAATCAAGCATTGGCTACTCAAGTTTATATTTATAGCCCACCAAATAAAGGTAGCATAAATTTGAAAGAAATTAGGGCATTCCACTGTATCATGTTACAAATAGCCGCAAACATGATTTATTTTCTAACTAAAATAATTAAAAAGTTTTCACCGATTGAATTGACAAATATGCATAACCTCTGGCACCCACAATATAATGGTCATTTTGTTCTTTCAATCTATTTAGTAACAAAGCCAACCTTTGACTGCTCAGCTTTCTTTCGACGGCCAGGCAATGATTTCTAATAGGGAAAATATATTTGGTTCCTCAAAGTCATCCCAACATTCTTAATGAGATGACAAAAATAATTAAATGAATTGATTAATTTTTTTAATTGACTTAATTAAATATTAATTAACACGTTTAATTGATACGTAAATAAATTATAATGTACTAATATTAATACATGTTAATTGAGATACCAATTTAATTAAATGGTTAATTAAATCGTTAATTAAATTAATTAATAATATTGATTAATTCACTTACCTCTTCTTGATGGATGTTATTTTGAGTTTGGGAGGATGAATATATAACCCTTTTTAATATTTCATTGTAATTTGTAATTTATATATATACTGTTTAGTTTTGTATACTTCTCTTTCACATTCATAGATTCCTCTATAATATATATACATCATTTTGTTATTTGTTTATATAATGCCTTTAATCCGGATCGGTCATGCGTTTATGGAAACCCTAGACGACGATTATTATGAGGCCCAGCGACGGATCTTGCCCCGTATCAATGGAGGAGGGAGGGGGGAGGGACTCGTGTGAGAAATTTCAAAAAAAAATTAAATGGAGAGGAAGGAGGGTAGTACATAAAATATATAATAACTTCATAATTATATATATACTACCGTTAAAACATTTTGGGAGAGCCGTTGTCTCCTCTAGTATTTTAATAAATCTGCCACTTGAGGTCGTATATACGAAATATCATCTCAAATTAGATGATAATTTTATACAACAACAAACACACAAATAATAGTCACAACTAGATTTGTGATTAATATAAAATTATAAATGTCAAAAGTTCTTTTATTAAAGTAAATGAGTAATTTATAGATTTCAAGATAAACTATGTATATTTAGAAAATTTTACTACTCTAACAAATATCAACTTATCAAGAGAATAACCCAATTATCAGTAGTCAGCAGTGACGGTTCTCGATAGAATTTCTTGAGTAGGCGAAATGAAAAACTGATTCAGAAATTACACTGCACGTTTTTTTGGAGGGCAAATTATAAAATTTACACTGTAATACTAATAAAATATACTGGATCACTAGATATATACACTGTTCGGTGAAAATCTTGGGGAGGCGCCCGCCTCCCCGGCTCCTACTAAGATCCATCCCTGATAGTCATGTAAGCATATGTAAAATATATATTAGTAGGAATATAGTGCAAAATTGATACATTAAACTTCTACAACATGGTAGTAGTCTAGAGTCTTATTCATATGCAGGTATATTTATATTTGTGTATATCACCTCTTTTGTATTCTATCTTTTTTGATATAACTTTATATACAATAGTTAATTTCATAAAAGTAAAAGTAAAAAAAGAAAAGAAATCATACCCAAAAGATCATATTACATTTACATGTACGTTTATGCCTCCCAGTACATAATTTGCATTCTGCTTCTCTCCTCTGAATAAATTCCTCCATTAGCACCAAAAAAATGAGAATTTATTGAAGGTAAATTATGTACGTGATCTTGGAAAAAATATGACGGTAATTTAGAGTGGTTTTACAAAATATGATTGTTCTTTAGAGTAATGACATAACCAATCACAAATGGATTACGAATGTTTAAATTTGTGACATTAATTATTTATGATACATTTGTCGGTACTTCTGTTTTTATGGATATTGTGGAGAAATAACTAATATTTTTTTGAAATGTTACGCAAATATTTACATTTACAAGTTTAATTAGTTATGAATAAATTTTTAATAAAACATAAAATTAGATATTTGTGTCATAAATATTTATGATTAATTGAAAAATGTCTTAGTGGCATGTCCAAGAAAGCTTATGTACGTGACTTAATTTCCCCCATTCATCTATTTGTTTATGTTGAAAAGGAGACAACGCCTACTTTATACATGGATGCTTGATACTGCAAATGCATGTTTTATTAACAAAAAGTTAGGAACTGATTCATGCACGAACAAAAACAGATGTCAACCTACTTCATCTAAAAAGAGATTCTTCAATTTGTTAACTACTCTAAAAGAGAGATTCTTTTGCTACATATAAACATTGCATTTTGCAAATTGCAATTATGACTCGACTATGACATGTATGCAGATTTTTTCATGTATAATATTCATTTTTTGTTGTTGTAAAAATTACATTGAACTGGATATGCGAAACTAGTAGTTGCGCCATCCAATTTTGCGAAATATATGTATGTTTCGCCATCTTAATGCCGAAACAGATAGATGTGTTTTTCGATCAAATAAGATACGAAACAGATTAAATTAATTTTTAACCCAATTTGTTATGCAAAAATCAATTTTAATATGTTTCGTCATCTGAGTTGGCGAAATAGGTCTCTGTTTTTCCAAATTATATGGCGAACAGGTTATTTTGCAAATTCAACCAACCCAACGTATTTTTGCAAAATAAAAACAAAACAATCTTATACAGTACAAAATTCTGAATTGCAGAATAAATTTAGAGAAATTATAATTTGTCCCCCAAACAACATGATCCTTGTTTTCCTAATTAACAGACTTAATTAACATGGTAATTAACAAAAAATACATAATTAACATTTAAATAATATTAATTAAGAATTATCAATTCGGATGAATACTAGTTATATTTCATGTGTCAATTAATTATATTGGATGTGTTAAGTATCATGTTATTTAAGTGTGTTAATTAGGAAAATGAGGATGTGGTGGTGAAATCTGGTGCCTGAATAAATGGTCTCATATATTTATGCATCCAAATCCAAAAAATTTATAAGCAAAAAGAAACCCAACACTATAAACCTACATCATTAGAAAGTGAAAAAAACCTACATTCGCTGAAATTTGCAATAAAGCTATGTCCATTTGACTTATTATTTGTTTTTTTAATGAAACTAGCCACTTTGAATATGATTAGATAAGTTAATCCGACTCTATTAGGTTTAGGTGAACTCATTGGCTATGACACTTATTCTTTCTTTTTTTGGAAATGAAGCTCATTGTTTTCCAATCCAATAATACAGATCTATATGTTTCTTCGCAAATTTGTAGGCGTGTGCATGAAAAAAAAAAATCTTATATTGGGTATTCATGATTTTTTTTGTTTTGTAGGGGGACGTATATAGATGATATTTTAAAATTTGGAGGTGTGGACATGAATTTGTGCTTTGAAAAAAAATGCAAAAGTAGATATTAGTACCACTAATTACTAATCCCATAATGATCATTATTCATTAAAAAAAACTCAAAAGACTCCAAGCCCAAACTTAGAACAAAGTTAACAGGCCTAGTTAACTATCTCATGGGCTTATTTCTCTCTCTCTCGTGAAACTCTTTCTTCATCTTTCTCTTCTCACCCAACACCAATTCTAATCATAATTTGTTGTAAACCCCTCTCTCACTCGCTCTCAGTCGTAAACCCTATCTCATAAACCCTAATTTTCTCTGGATTGGATTGCAGAAGAGCTAGGCATGTTAATTTGATCTTCTGAAAAAACCCATAAAAGAAGGAAATCAAATTGCTATTTCAAATTAAGAAGGCAAGTCATCCATTTGATATTCCTTTTTCATGAATTTGGGAGTCATGGCCTCGTACTCCGTCAGCCAGAGAATTCCTTGTTTTCTCTTCCTCCGTGTTTCTTCTCTCAAATCAAATCCCAGCCAGGTCCTTATCTCATCTCGATCTCATTCAAAAGCAGGTTTTTTTTCCTTCTCTCTCTTACTTTTTTTGCTGAATCTTGTTATATATGGCTTAATTACGACTCAGTTACACCTCAATAGGTGCATTAACACAGAATGAAGAGCATAAAATTGCCCACGATGACGAATCTAGCCCTCTCCCCAAGGAATTCTATGACGAGGTACGATTAAATTATGATCAATTGTTTAGCCCCCCAAAAAGAAAGGAGAATTGATTACAATCGTTTTGTAGGAGTGGCAAGCGAAACAGAGAGAGAAAACAAAGGAGTGGCAGGCTGATAGAAGAAAGGAGCTGGACGAAGAAGAGAGAAAAACAAATGAGTATAGAGAAATTGGTACGAGATTAAAAGATTATCCCGAGGAAGAACTTCGAAAAGCCAGGATGTTGGTTTCTGATTTTATCACTGCCGGTGAAGAAATTGAAGAAGTAATTCCATTTTATTTCTCGCAAAATAAATCTCGTTCTTTCAAATTAGAAAATTTATAATATATGTTCCATCATTTCCTTGAGCAGAGAATTGAGCAGGCTGCAGATAAAGGGGTATTAACTGAATTGGTTTTAATGATTATTTGGAATCGTCTCGATCTTGCTAGACGTGATGTAATTTTCAACCTTTACTTTCAATTTTTAATTTTATTAATTTTCATCCTTATTAAGGCAATAAAAGATATCTGTATCATTCGTATACAGGAGGAAAGAGATGCTGTTAGAAGTCTTGACTTGTTATACAGACGTATAGAGGCATGTTATATATATAAACTTTCCACTAATATTTAATTTTTTTTTTTAATTGTGAAATTTTGAACTTATATTGTTATATCTTAGACCGAGATATTGAAGAGAACGTCATCACCCTCAATGAGACTGCTAAACGAGCTTTTAAATCTCCACGATGGATTTGACAATGACAATTGGATCAAAGAATGCAAAAAATTAATGCTCGAAAAATTCCCTCGCGAAGACCCTTTCAGCTTGATGCTCCCTCCTGGGTTCGATCTCGCAAACGTATGTTTCTTTATTTTGTAATTTGTATCATCATCTGGAATAATTATGGATTCTACGAGTTTACAATTCTCGGTTGCAGAGTCAAGGGCGGATAGAGATACCACCAGAGGACCACGATCTTCTTTTGAGAATTGATTTCATAAGAGAAGTGGAGGATCTTTTAAATGAGGTTCGATCCGAGATAGATCAAGTTAAGTCTGATCAAGAGTCGGGATTTGATCCTGAATCGGTTGTGACTAGATTTAAACAACAGGAGAAACAGAGAACCGTTCGTCAGGTCGAGTCGATTCTTGAGCTCGCTATTTCTTTCAAGTGGTAACGGGTAACGGGATAGTATACTGTGTGTGAATGTAATTGTATGGGTAGCAAAGTACAATATGCAGAAGAGATTAATTTCTGTAAATATCATTTTGTTTTCCCAAACAGTGCTTTTATATTCTTATTGGGCTTATTCGCATGCGAATGAAATAATAGAACATATATGTTTCTTGACCCATATATTCGAACACTTAGAAAGCAATTAGAATTTAGTTCATTAATTAATTTTAAATAGTAAAATTTTAGTAATTTAATTAATGTAAGGAAATTAACAAGTAAAAAAATTAACATCTATACGTTAATTAACTTGGTTTATATTGTAAGACAACATTTGCAAAATGTGAATAACTTAATTACTGTACATTAAATTTGTGTATGTATATATGCACATAGGGATTAAATTTTTGTATGTATATATATACATATGATCAATGACCAATATTCTTGATTGGCCAAGAAGGCCAACAACGATAATTTTGCTTAATCTAAATATCAAAATCAAATTTTATCAATATCCATGATATTTGAAAATAATAGTTTGATAGAGAAGTTTTTTTGGAGTTCCTAGAAAGACTATTTTTTTTAGAATATCCAAAAAAAAAAAATAGGGATTTTTTGAAAATTTTCTTAATTTTAATATTATATGAGATAGGTTGTGGGGTCCATCATTTCATTTCCATATAATTCAAATCGGTGGCATTAATGTGGAATGATTTGGGATGTGTATACTTTTTGTTAGTTTATGATTGTATCAATAATATTATGCAACATAATCTAAATCAATATAGGAAAATCAAATGATATCTATTAACATAATCTAAATCAATATAGGAAAAATCAAATTATACCTTATTGTTTTAACAGAATTAAAAAACTAGGGGGCATTCTTGAAAAACCCCCTAATTGTTTTGGGATTTATCAAAAACCTCCTAACTTTTAGATTTCTTCAAAAAACCCCCAAAAACTGTTTTATTCTTGAAAAAACCCCTACTAGTGTTAAGTTTAACATTTCATCCAAATTATTATGTTTCTCCCTAAAATATCCTTCACAATTTATTTTGTAATTGAATTTATTCCATAAATTAATAAGAAAATAATATTTTATAATATTATCTTATGATATCTATTATATTATTCTAAACTTTTTATATGATTTTCATATAAAATGATTTCATGTAAAAAAAATTAAAATTGTAATATAAAATAGTATTTATTTAATAAAATAATACTATATATATTATAAATATTAAAAAAAAATTGAGTTGTAAAATAATATCATAAATAATTTTTAGTATAATAACACAAAATGTTTAATTTATTTATGTATTTATTAATTTATATTGAATAAAAAAATTTATATAAAAAAATTAATATGGGTATTTTTGTCCAAAAAAATAAAAATTGGATGGAATGTTAAAGTTAACTAGTAGGGGGTTTTTGAAGAATGAAACTTAAAATTTAGGGGGTTTTTGAAGAATTCCAAAAGTTAGGGGATTTTTGACAAATCCCAAAAAAGTTAGGGATTTTTCAAGAATTCCCCAAAAAATTATATGGTATATTATTTGTTTATAATAAGTAGTGTTTTTGGCAATGTAATCACATTCTTGAGAAATTATATGGTATATTATTTATAATAGTACTAATCCCTAACATTGGGCTGATTTTGTAGCATTCCACGTCTCCTTTTTACCGTTTCTTTCACCCAATAAACATAACCCCTCCTCTCTCCTTTCTTTCTCATATGTTTCACGGCCTAAAAAAATAAACGAGCACCAAAAAATCCTTCCCACGGTGAAACCCTGGCGGCGCCCCCACATTCCCGACGGAGATGGCAGACGAAGACGCGATCGAAATCGTAACGGTACGAAACACTCGCTTTCTTGCTGCTTGGAACAGTCCTCTCTCTTCTTCTCAGGTGATTTCACAAACCTCACAATTTCTCTCCCGAAAAGTGAACCAGTGTACACGGTGGAGAGAGAAAGATTTGGGACATCTATGGGGAAACTTGATTTCGTCGGCCTAGATTAATCAAGGTTAGGGTTTCGAATTTTTTCCCAATTTTTTTTGGGTTCAGATTTCAAATTAGATTTTTCAATTTTGCTACCAAGTTTAGGAATTTAGATTTGTGGCTGAGATTTGGGTTTAGAATCGATTTTGTTTGCTCATGTTTTGTTGGCTCAGGATTTCTGCCTTCAATTTGCAATTAGACTCAATTTTTGGTCATATTTCTGATTTGTGCGAAGCACCTTTTGAATTTTCAGATGATGTGTGGAACAAATTTAATGGACATTGAAACATTATAAATATGCAGCGAAGACAGCTTCGGAACTGGATCTGATCATATCTGTGAAAAAGATGGAATTTGGTAATAAAACTAATTTTCATTTTTAAAGAATTGTATTTTTTTTATTTCAAGAATTTAATCTAGCGATTTCTATTTTCTTTTATTTTTACAGGGCTGTATTGGGATGGTTGTCGGTATTAGGGCATAAAAATAAGAATAAGGCCATAGGAGATAAACTGGTCTCCGATTCTTAGTTGTTGATGTGGCAAAAGAGCATTGGTCTTTTTATGGTCGAAACTCGAAATTTCTTCTCAAGATACGATTATGAAGTATGCCATTTTTTCCATGGGACTTTTTTGTAATTTGTCAAATTTCATGGGTTCAAATGCAATTTTTATTTGATCTAATTTGTAGGAATGTGACTCCGCAAGGCGAATAAAATGGTTGAATATCTCTGCGATTTGCTTACGTAAAACATATCTGGAGATCAATATGGTTCTCCCTTTTAATATCTTTATTTTTATGATTTATTAATTATACTTATAGCTTTTGTTTCTTTTTATTATATAATTATAATGTGCTTTTAATTTTAATATTCATATATTTTAACAGGCACTACACAGTCCAATTTGCTAATGATTTTGCTTACACTGACCATGTACTCTTTCTCTGTCTTTATTTCGTAATTATTGGAATAGAATAATCTTAATAATTTTGTAATTAATATGGGTGGATGGAAGTGTGGCATTGAAACAAGGTCTTCACTTGGTTTTCACAGATGGGCCAAAAATTATTTTCAGGATTTCGGTATAGACCTAATCTTGAAATTTACATCTTAATTAAGTAAATGAACTAATGTTTTATTTTAATTATAGTTTAAAGGATGAATTATGATAAAACAGGAACTGGATCTGCTGGCACGTCAGATAGGTTGTACAAAAAGCAGTTTGAACCAGATGTGTCCAAGCACGATTTGGATGCTCATATATCCGTGAGTTGGAACAAATTGAGGGTTCAATTTGTAAAGATTAGAATTTTTGTGCAAATCTCTTATTTTTATTTACTCTTTTTTAATTTGTTTTGTGTAGGTCAACCATTAGGTGTGGCCACGATGGGAGAGTGAGGATGGTATCGACGACCGTGAAGAGCAGCTCAAGATGGCTGATATGGAATATGCTACGATGTCTCCCAGGCCGAAATGGTGTGATGAAATACGTGTCAACTGTTTTCACGGCGGTGTGTGTAATTTGAAAGAAATTCCGGATTTTTTAGTAAATATTACAATTTTTCGATCAGGGATTCACTAGCATTGCTGCTCTCTCGCCACCGATTCAATTCAGCGGGAAACACCATGGTGCGCAGGCTTGAGGCATGGTTGTACCGGGGTACGTTGCGAATTAGCAACTCGATTTCTATAGCATGGTATTTTTCTAATTCAACCGTTTGTTTTCTTTTAATTTCTTTGTTTCGTGCAAGGACTTATTTGTAATTTTTGTGGAATTTTAGGTTTAGTGTTGGTGGACTCTTGCCACTAATGCAATTCGGCACGAAGCGACCGGGCATGCTGGCTTGAGGCATGGCCGTACCGGGCTGCATTGTACATTCGCAACTCGGTATGAATAGTTCTGCATGGTATTGGTATTTTTGTAATTCGACCCTTTACTCCTGTTTTGTGCAATGGGTTATTTGTAATCTTTGTGGAAATTTAAAGTTATTGATGGTGGACTCTCGCAATACAAAAATATATACATACAAATAAACAAATACGAATATGAATGTGCATACAAAAACAAATATGCAATAGAAACAATAAATACATATACGAATAGGAATTGATCATACAAATACAAAGCATATATATGGCTGCCAACACCAAAAAAAAAAAAAAAAAAAAAAAAAAATATTGATAGAAACAAATATCGATACATATACCCTTCTAATAAACAACGTAGAACAAAAAATAATTAACAAAATCAACTACACTAGAAAAGCTTATACAAATATTGATATGCAATGCATTTATGGAATGTAATTAGGAAATAAATGTAAAATACAAACACGAGTACATGCAAAAAAAATATAAATGCATAGATGGATATGAAATAATTGAATGCAAGAAATAAATATACAAATGTGAGTACGAAATACAAAAAAAAAAAAAAAAAAAAAAATACAAATAACAATATCGACACAGATACGTACGCGAGGACGAGTGTGATTACGAATTACAAATTACAAATTTGCGGATTAGATATTCCGTAATACATAATCCGAAATAACAAATCCAAAATACAAAATAACAAAACATGCAAATATGACAAACCAAAACGAACACATAAAAATACTAAATACAAACAAGAATACGAATACGAATACCAATATGATTAAGAATTACTAATTGTGAATACAAACAATATTCACATCATAAAAATCATAAGAAAGTACGAAAAATATTTTGTTTTTATAACGAACCCGCGCAATTGCACGGGTACCACGCTAGTTTTTCTTAATTGATAATATGAGTATCCGGATCCGATTTCGGATACTCGAATCTAGTTTCGAGTATCCGGATCCTAAAAATATCCGGATCCGGAACACGGATCCGGTCCCCGCACTAAAACCGAATATCGAATCCGGCTCCGGATCTTAAAATTAACAACCAGATCCATATCCGGATCCACTCGGATTCGGATATTTTTTTCGAATCCGGATATTTTTTCAGATACGGTTCGGGTCGGTTCGGACAATATCCACACCATTGACATCCCTAACTAAAATGCCCTTGTTTTAATTCCTATTCTCATGTATTTCATTTTTTTTATTGTTTAAGATTCTTCTCTCTCCTCCAACTCATCTTCATCTTTCCCAACCATCAAACACTTTCTATCTTTATTTTTTTTCTCAAATCGAAAATATCTCTTGATATTTTTATCTTTTCTACAAATAAGTCATATTATTAGATTTCTTGTTTTTTTTCTCGTCATTTTAAGATCATGATTGGATATATTTAGTTCAAGTTCGTGAAAATGAGTGTGTTTAGAGTTGTTTGTATTCTTACATTTTTTTTTATTTGAAAATAAAGCTACGAGATTTTGATAATTTTTATTTACAAGCAATGTGATTTTGACAATTTCTATTTTCATTTTTAATTATTTATTTATTTTGTCATGAATGATGGTTCATTTGACTTATAAGATTAGTATAAAATTAATTAATATTATTATATTTATTATAATTAAAGTCCAATTATATTGATATGTTATTAATTCATATATAATTAATTATACATAAAAATATTAATTTATGTAATACATATGATTATCATATTTAATAATAATTAATATATAACATATAATGAGAATAATCTGAGAGTTGAGCTCACCAATCAAGACGAGTCAAATATATAATTAGCAATATAATATAATGTAATATACTATATAATTCATATATCATATTAATATATAATCAGTAATATAATATATAATTATGATTAATACAATTAATAATTAATATAAGTAACACCTGTAACAATAATATAAATTGCATTCATATAAATTTTAAGAAATACAATGTGTGTTGATAATTATTCACATTTAACTATTATTGGTATATTTAGTATAATTTTTTTTTATTAAATTTAGTTTTAATAATATATAATACAGGTTTTTTTTTTTATTATGTATATTTATTTTAGTTTCTATTTAAACACTTTCAATTTAACATACTATGATACAAGGATATTTTGATAATTTCAAAATACTTTATTATTAAAATCAATTCTATACCAAATTTTATTTCTATCACTCTACAAAACAACATTCTAAAATAGAGAGATAAGATGGTATAACTCACTAATCCTCGAAAAAATTATACCTATCTTATCTTGCTCCCAAACGGAGCTATAGGAGTAAACTTGATAGAACTAATGTTCCAGAAGTAACATTTTCTATTTTAGAATACTATTGATGCAAAATTGAGATCAAACCGTCATCAAACAATTGGCATGCACCTAAACTTATGAAATTTAATTATTTTTATCTATTTAAGGAAATTATTTATTCTCTGGAAATTTAATTATTTCTACGTAGGTTTCTTTATTTTCATAAGTTGGAAAATGGAATTGTTATCTCTTTACATAGACATAAAAACGATTAACTGTGTCGAGATGAAAAATTATTTTTTTAATCTAAATTTTTTTTGCTGTTTGATAATAATTTTGATTATTTTTGTTTTTATTTAATAGAAATGGAAATGATAAATCTTTTAGAAATTAATGAAGGTGAAAGCACATGATCTCTACACTTTAGTCGAAGAACCGAAAGAGGGTATGTTACTTGACATGCACCATGCGGCATTTCGAGATTACGGACAATATTCGAAAAGTTGTGGATTTGGAAAAAATAGCAGTGATGATCATGGAGTCTTGCGGCATGTAATGACGATGTATTAAAAAAAAACATATATTGGTCTGTGTACATATGTTAATTTTGATTCTTTTCATATGTTTTTAAGATAATTTATTTGTTTTTTATGCAAATGAAATGACAATGTATTAAAAAAATACAACAAACCAAATATATTTTTGTCTGTTTTCTAAGAAATAAATGAACTCCGATTTTTTTATGATAATATTTCTCTGTTGTATTTCTTTAGTGAACATAACTTGTGTTTGTTTATTAGTCATCATTTGATTCATACAATTTTTTCACCATATATACATCTATGTACACACAAGATATCACAATCATCAAACCATAAATATTATCGATTCCTAAACACATTACAATACAATACAAACATCACAATATAACTGTCACATAATGAAATCTTCGAATCCAAAATACATTAGAATACAAACATTATAATACAACGTCGAACCCAAAAAACATTACAATACAAATATAACATCATCATCATCGATGAACAACTAATAGAGGAAACATCGATCTCGGTAAAAGAATAGCAAAATAAAGATTAAAAAAATAAGTCTCGTTGAAATAAAAAAAATAGCAAACCTTAATATTCTTGTTAAACTAAATTCAAACAAGGAGTAGCGAACATAAATTGACACGAAACTTGAAAATGAACAAAAATCAAAGAAGAATAGCGAGAAATATGAGAGATAACTTATCTTGTTTCGATCTGCAGAGAGGGATGCTCCTCTGTCATGATATTCCTTGAAGATGAACGATGAGTTTCTAATGCTCGGAGTTGAATTTTGTGACGATCTAAAGTTTTGTTCCATCGAGATGGAACATTCTGGCCTGAAATGACCTCTTTGAGGCTGTTCTCGATGGAACTCATCGCATCTCTGCACCAATGCTTAAAATAAATTAGATCGAATAATTAACAAAGTAGATTGGATTAACAAAATAGAAAGGGATAAAATTGAAAATTACCTTCTACAGGGTGTAGAAGTAGGAATCCTTCTCTGCTTTTCTGTCTCGTTCTCGTCCAATCCGAACAATGATAAAAGAGAAAAAAATCTTGTACTAGGGCAAGTCTCGCTCATCGGGAATCTTTTAAACTATACAATCAATCAGAATGAATAATTATGATAAGAAAACAAGTTAAGAAGAAATTACAAATGAAAGACAAAGATTGTATTCGTATATTTGATGGTTTCATTTATCATGATCGTTCTTATAATTGTGGTGGAATGCTGTCAAGTAAATTTGCAGCATTAAATAGGATTTCGGCAACATATCCGGATAGTTCTTATGATTGTATTCGTATATTTGACGGTTTCATTTATCATGATCGTCTTGCTCAAACAGTTACACAATTAATGATATATTTATATTATATAAACAACTTATAATGATATATTTATATTAAATATCCTAGTATTATATAAACAACTTATTATATAATGGATAAAATCAATATAATTGAAAAACAGCAATGTCTGATACAAGCACGTTGTTTAAGATAACGTAAAAAAAAATATTTATTCCAGAACATTATTATATTAAATATCCTAGTATTATATAAACAACTTATTATATAATGGATAAAATCAATATAATTGAAATTTACTATCAAGAGCATGGTTCTATGAAATGAAGTTGTGACAAATGAAATTCGACTTGAGAGCTTTGTTTTGACAAGAATAAAAAAATATTGAGCAAATCCTAAAACCTAAAAGCCCTACACAACAATGGGAAACATTTAGCCACCGTAAAGCATTAAAATTATTTTTTTGCAATGCATTAGGAAAAATATAAAAAAACACTAATTAAAAGAAGTAAAAACTCTGTTATAAAAATGAGATAATTATACCTTTGCATAGAAAAACCTAGTCTTGAGCATTGCTTTAAAATCCTCCAACACAAAACATAGAAGCCTAGTTTAGAGGTTTTTTTCAAAGATAAATTTGATATGTTCTGATATTTTGAAGGTTATACATGAAAAAGCATCTTGATGTCAACTTGCATAGATGAATGTTGTTCAGTCTAAATTACCCTGATATACCTCAATATCTAACTGGTTTATACTATTTAAATCATTTGTGTTCGATGTAAATACATATTATGAGAAAAACTCATTGATAAAAACAAACAATAAATTCCCTTCAAAACTCAAAAAAAAAAAAAAAAAAAAAAAAAAAACCAATAAATTAATAATCTAACCTCATTGAGTTATCTTTGTAGAAGAGAACTTCTAAGAATGGAAAACAATGGCCAGGCCAACTTCTTCAAGGCATCCTTCAAAACCCCAAAAATTTATTCTAATCAATAGAATATACAAATATGTAGGGCTTTTTTATAATTTTAAAAAGAGGTTTTTTTTTGCAATTTCGGAAAGGGGGCTTTTTGTAACTTTAGAATGTAAGGGGGTTCATGTAAATTTCCTTATACATCTATAATAATAATACCCAAAATACCTTCATAGAAAGCTAAGTAAAATCATCTTCCAATACATATATGATAATTAAAGCAAAAGGCCAAATTTAATTACCTACAAATGCTTCCGAGGAGAATTTATTATACTGTACTGGAGACGATTTGTTGAACGCAATTTACGGCGAAAATATTCCGCAAGTGATCTTGCAGAATGTTTCTCCACAAAGGATAATAATCCATCATTTCTACATCGATTTTTCTTAATTATAATTATTTATTTATTATATAAACCTTCAAATGTGAATATATATAGGACAATTACCCAATTTGAGAGTATTTCTGGGACAAACAACGATCTAATCTAATTTTGTCTGTAAAGTGAATAAAGAGAACATAAAATACATTTACAATTTTTTACAAAAATTTATATATGAACAAATTATAGAGAAAAAAAAAATATATATATACCTTGAGAACAGGGCTATAAACTGAGGCGGCAAAATAAAAGCCTTGATCAGAAAGTACTGTAAGTACTCTAGCGGTGTTGTATCCTTCCTTATGTGCATTCATTCATGCCTCTTTTCCATTCTTGCCCTAATTATTTAATTAATTCAATAATCATTAATAATTTGTCAAATTTTAAACAATTTTTAATTTTAATAAATAATTAAATAGCGTACCATTATTGTTAACAGAAATAGATGCGCTGGTAATTCGAAACACAAACGAAGGACCGTCAGATCCATCCTTGTTTCCAAACTTTCCTAATATAAACATCAAATATAGACTATAGAATGTTATAATAATAAGGTAGAAATGAGTATATTTATGTACCTATTTTCTTTCGATCAACATATTGCAGGATTTGCAAAAAAAAATAATGCTATAACCTTTCGCTGCATACACTTGGACGTCTTATGCTGTCAAATAAATTTGCAGCATTAAATAGGATTTCGGCCACATATCCGGATAGTTCTTATGATTGTATTCGTATATTTGACGGTTTCATTTATCATGATCGTCTTGCTCAAACAGTTACACAATTAATGATATATTTATATTATATAAACAACTTATAATGATATATTTATATTAAATATCCTAGTATTATATAAACAACTTATAATATAATGGATAAAATCAATATAATTGAAAAACAGCAATGTCTGATACAATCACGTTGTTTAAGATAACGAAATATTTTTTTTTTATTCCAGAACATTATTTCTTTCAAGTTTTACTCCTAGGGTCTCATACAGTCCTCGTGCGTAAGCATGTAAGACGGCCCACAAAATAGACATGTCATTTTGAACACGGTAAGCCAATTCACAAATTAGCCTGGCTTTTACTTTTAATTCATCCCTCAGCTCTGTCACATTAGCTGAAGTAGTAGAAGAATTATTCTTCTTCTTCTTCCTCGTCATCATTTTTATTGTCTTCTTAACAATCTTCTCAGCTCCTCCTGTCAAAAAAGAAAAAAAAATAGAAGAATGCATGTCATCTTTGATAAAATCAATAGGCATTTGAATGCATGTCATCTTTGATAAAATCAATAGGCATTTGAATGCATGAAAGAGTGCACACAAATTAATAGAACATGCGAAATAAATAGAAGAATGTTAAGGATAGAAGTGACTGACCTTCAGCCGAGCCGCCACATGATATTATGTATCTTTGCTGTTCGTACGCCATTGCAGAGAAAAAAAAGTGCACGGATGATGCAGCGCTCAGCCAAATTTTATACATAAGTGTTTTCTCGTCTTTGTCTGTTGGAGCATCGGAATCTCCGATTCGTCTAAGATCTTCCACAATGCCTTGTAGAATATTCATATTCTCTTCCTCGTGGTCTGCGTCCTCCGCCGCTTCATTCACATTCTCCTCCTCTCTTTGACGTTTATGCTTCCTTGGTCCATTTTTCTCGGGGTTGCGCAATATGACATGCCCCCGAAAAACATTTCCAGGAGAAACGCTACCACATTTGAATAGAGTGAGCGCATGGAGAGCGTCCCATCCAGAATCGATCAACCTGCACGCTTGGGTGTAAACGCTACCACATCTGAAAAAGTCATGATGATTAAAGCAGCAAAGTCTACAAAGGAGCGAAGCCGTGGTGTGTGCAATATCACGGCATCGGTTAAGACGATCTATATAAACTGGCAAGTCATCTTTCGAGACACGGCATTTCTCAGCTAATATACTTTCCAACTCCATTAAAACATCATCGTCCTGAATTATATCAGTGCCAACATGATTATCGTAGCTTTCCACCAGAGATTCCCACGGCTCGTTCATGGATAATTTCTCCAAAATTGACTTTCTGATGCGTAGGCTGTGTCTCTCCAGGTCCCGTATCTCACGCTCAACCTTCTCAAGGAAGACCATATACACCTCTTCAGAGTATACATTTGGCTTCTCCTCATCTTCAAATAATAGCACAAAAATCAGAGTTACGATGAATTAGAGTTAAAATAAAGACTTTACATACAATATATACCTTTGACAGAAGAGAGCGACGAAAAATGATCCAATGCTCGGAGATAGGATATCTTCTCCTCACGATAAGGGGGCAAAGATCCATGTTCTGAAGAGCGGATATCATGGTAAGCAAGTTTGAACTTGTGCCAGTAAAACCTATAGCTCCTCTCCTTGCTCCCATGGATTATGGGTTCTACCTCATAATTGTCTTGTATGCCCATCAAAGATTTAATACCTGAACCATTTGTGATATCAATCTCCGATACAAATGAAGCAAAATCGGCTAGATGTCTGTTCAACTCTACAAGTTCGTCGACTTCGTGCAATATATTCGAGTAGGCATAGCACTCATACGTTCCTATGACCTCAGGACCTGAAATGAAAAACATAATTAACTCAATAACAAGTAACTTCAAAGGACAGTAATCAATGTAACAATGAGATAATAAAAGCGTACATGAACGCCGATCCGAAAAAAAAGCCAGCATGGACCTCATATACTTCTTGATAAGAAGATAATATCTGATCTCGTTATTTGATGGGGGGTCATACGAGCGTTTCCGTTCAATGCTCTTAAGCGTTCTCAATATTTCCTTCAGGCTTCTTTTACGGCACAATTTTGATTTTGTGCTGCAAGCCTTCGTTCCGCACCTCAATTCTGTGTCTTTCATTTCTTAAAAGAAAAAAGAAGAACCACAACATGATGTCAACAATTAATTTTTCGTATTATTATTACTTTCATACATACAAAATCGTTTACCTCTAAAAGGAGCAACCGAATTTATATATTTTTCGCAGGTAAAAACAAGAACCAAATTGCTGAGGGCTTCCTCAAAGGAATTCTCCTCTGAAGCACTCGGTAACAAAGAATTAGGTTTTTGATCAAGTCCCTTCATCATCTTGTCTATATAAGACAACCGGCTTGGCTCAACGTTCCATATCTTGCATTCCATTAATCTGTATAGCGCGTATGGATAAAAAATAAATTATCTTCATCGCAAAATAGAAAAGTACCAATAACTAACTTGAACTAGAAATTGAGAATACTTTGTGCCCCGTCTTGTAATAATTGATTTACAGGGGTATAAGTTCATTGTATAAAACAGTATATTGCAACCATATATACGTATAAAAAAGAATAAAATAATATATTACAACCAGATTTAATTAGTGTATTTTACAGGGTACTTGTACTGTTGTACATTATACAAAAACAGGAAATAATTCTCATGTTTGGCAGGTATCATGAGAAAAATACTATGAGAAATTGCACAGAAATACACCGAAATACATATATACTAACAAACCGAGAAATACTCTTGACTGTTATCCTGAAAATTGTGAGATACAAATTACAAATAAGAATACGAGAAATTCGTGATTATATACAAGTACAAATCTGAGAAATTACCTGATAATTAATATCGTGAAAAACCCTAAACAGAGAAATTCCTGATTGTTTGCTGTGAAATAAATCTGAGAAAGAAAACAAGAAAGAGAGAAATAAATAGAGAGAAATATGAATCTTAAGATGGAAAGGAATCTCGCAAACAAATTCTCCCGAAAACAGGAGAGACATATATAAGGTTATTAACTTGCTTAATATAATAATAATTAACATATATGGTATGGAAATTAACAAGTATATTATCACGTATAATAACTTTGTTAGTAATGTCTGAATTTTCTTGATTTTACAAACCCACAGAATTGGTAATTTACTAATTTCACAATCCTAATCCCTAGGAGTATTCTTTCCCAAAACTTTATACTTACATAAATTAAATTTAGGATGTTCATTGGATAACAAAATAAAGTAATCAAACTAAAATAAAAATAAATAAAGAAAGTAATCTATTGACTCATACTATTGACTCATACTGTGATTTATAAAAATTGTATTTTGGTGTGACGTGACAAATTTATGTCATTCCGAAATTGTTAAGATGTCATATTTTTGTTTGTTTCTGGTTCTGCATATAAGATAGATGTGAAATATATATATATATATAACAAATACAGTTTCGGGTCAACCGTAAAATTATACACAAGGATAAAGGAACGTACGCGTTCGTAGACATAAGAAACTTTTTTAGTAAAACTGACATAATTTTTAGATAACGACTCTAATTTGAATGTTTCAAATTGGTTTAGATAGATAATGAGATTATCTAGAACTTTCATGTAGAAATATATTTCATTTGAACGAAGTATCGGTGTCGTTTTAATGGAATATCGAAATAGTGCGACAGTTTAACATACAGTTAGTAAAACCGTCGTAACTTTCGCATACGAACTCCAATTGGGACATGCCAAATTGGGTTGGAAAGATAATGAGATTATCTACAACTTTCGTGTGTTTGAAGTCGGTTGGAACGATTTGATATTTTCATTTCAACAGAATACTGAAAGGGTGTGTGCAGTTTTCTGTTTGAAAATATGTATAATAGATATACATACTTTTTGGTTCATCCTTATCCTATGTTATATAAATATGATGTTTTCTCTCTCTCTCTCTCTCTCTCTCTCTCTCTCTCTCTCTCTCTCTCTAATCAGTTCAACTAGTTGAATTAATTAGTTCAATCCAGTCAATTAAGACTAATTTATCCAGAAATAGAGAGTCATCTTTCAGACAGTGCAAGGGTGCGAAAAAAGAGAAACGAAAAAGAATTTTTCTCGATTTAAATAATCAATTCAATCAAGCAAGTTTACCGGTATATCGTCTAGACAGATATACCCGTAACCGAGGTGCTACGATACGAGTAGAGGAGCGCTCTTAGTTGTGATCAAGCAAGTTTTATTAAAAATTTATTCATAACTAATTAAACTTGTAAATGTAGATATTTGCGTAACATTTGTAATTGGTTTTTACTTGCAAACAAATATTAGTTATTTCTCCACAATATCCATAAAAAACAGAAGTAATGACAAATGTATCATAAATAATTAATGTCACAAATTTAAACATTCATCCATTTGTGATTGGTTTTCATTATTCTAAAGAACAATCATATTTTGCATTAATTGGACTGACATTTTTGGTCAATCTGAAACATCAAACAATTGGGCTTTTCTTTTCTTTTCAATTATAGAGGCCTCACAATTTATATTTCAGTTTATATTTCAGCCCAATTACATATATTTCACGACGTATTGAGGTAATCAAATAACTTTTTTCATTGAGCAGAGAATTGAGCAGGCTGCAGATAAAGGGGAATTAACTGAATTGGTATTAATGATTATTTGGAATCGTCTCGATCTTGCTAGACGTGATGTAATTACGAACCTTTACTTTCAATTTTCAATTTTATTAATTTTCATCCTTTTTAAGGCAATAAAAGATCTCTCTATCATTCGTATACAGGAGGAAAGAGATGCTGTTAGAAGCCTCGACTTGTTATACAGACGTACAGAGGCATGTTATATAAACATTATATATATATATTTTTTTAATTGTGTAATTTTGAACTTATATTGTTATACCTTAGACCGAGATATTGAAGAGAACGTCATCACCCTCAATGAGACTACTAAACGAGCTTTTAAATCGAATAATTAGGGATGTCGCAAACGTATGTTTCTTTATTTTGTATCATCATCTGGAATAATTATGGATTCTACGAGTTTACAATTCTCGGTTGCAGAGTCAAAGGGCGGATAGAGATACCACCAGAGGACGAAGATCTGCTTTTGAGAATTGATTTCATAAGAGGAGTGGAGGATCTTTTGAGGATCTTTTAAACGGGTAACGGGATAGCATACTGTGTGTGAATGTAATTGTACGGGTATGCAGAAGAGATTAATTTCTGTAAATATCATTTTGTTTTCCCAAACAGTGCTTTTATATTCTTATTGAACTTATTCGCATGCGAATGAAATAATAGAACATATATTTTTCTTGACCCATATCCGAAGTCCGAACAATTAGAAAGCAATTAGAATTTAGAAATTCATTAATTAATTTTAAATAGTAAAATTTTAGTAACTTAATTCATGTAAGGAAATTAACAAGTAAAATAATTAACATCTATACGTTAATTAACTTGGTTTACATTGTAAGACAACATTTGCAAAATGTGAATAACTTAATTTATGTACAATAAATTTGTGTATGTATATATGCATATAGGGATTAAATTTTTCTATGTATATATATACATATGATCAATGATCAACATTCTTGATTGCCCAAGACGGCCAACAATAATAATTTTGCTAAATCTAGATATTAAAATCAAATTTTAGCAATATACATGGTATTTGAAAATAAAAATATGATAGAAGATTTTTTTTTCGGAGTTTCCAAAAAAACAAAAGTTATTTTAGAACATCCAAAAATAAAATAGGACTTTGTTGAAAATTTTCCTAATTTTAATATTATATGAGATAGGTTGTGGGATCCATCATTTCATTTTCATATAATTCAAATCGGCGGCATTTTTGTGGAATGGTTTGGGATGTGTATATTTTTGTTATTTTATGATTGTATCAATAATATTATGTAACATAATCTAAATCAATATAGGATAATCAAATGATACCTATAAATATAATCTAAATCAATATAGGGAAATCAAATTATACCTTTAACAATAAGTAGTGTTTTTAACAGAATGAAAAAATCATATGGTATATTATTTGTTTATAATAAGTAGTGTTTTTGGCAATGTAATCACATTCTTGAGAAATTATATGGTATATTATTTTTCTTAATTGATTGCTATTAGTTTCCTTTAAAAAAATAATTCAACATTCAAAATATTATTTTGATTTTGTTGGGGCGGCGGCAACGATCCGGCACCGCCCCGTGAATAAAATAATTAAAAATAATTCAATTTGCCCGTACAAACGGACCGTACTAACTATGTGAATTCAACCGAATTATCTTAAAATAAAACCGTACCTTAACCGTATGCGGAAGCGTATGAAATTCGTCCGAATTGATGTCGCGCCATCATTGTCGTTGCGTCCATGAAGCCTTAGTTGCAAGAATGGAATTCCAAGTACTTTATGATGTCCAATTTAGAGTCCTTTTGTTTTTCTCTAATGGATCTCTCTCTCTAATCTTAATGGGGCAGATTTAAGAATGGATTTTCATCATCATATGTACTTGGGACCAAATTGCTTATATAGCCACAAGACATCTTTTTACAAAGACGTACCTTTTGGGCTCCTAATGTGGATTTTCTAATTCAGCCCATCATAGAAAATAGAAGCACCACCCACAACATTCTACACATCAAAAGGCCCACATCCTAATTAACACATTAATGCTTAAATTTATTAACTAAAATTGGCCACTTTATTTTAAGCATATAAATGACAATATTACAACACATAATATTTTACATATAAGTCCAATGTTGAAATAATGTTCCAACAATCTCCCACTTGGACTATATGTAATTCCTTATAATTACGTATTGACCATAAACCGAAATACGCGTACTTGTTTGTCATCAAAAAATTTATGTGTCCCTGACCAATTCCGTCCATCAATAATATCAACGTAGGATCAAAGCGGCTTTCGTCACATTTAACGCAACTAAACCTTCAATGGTCACATACACTAATACAACTGAATGACATGAATCATGATGTGGATGTGTAACATGGAAATTTCATCTAATGTGATCTTAACATGCCTATTTCCAACTTGGTCCTCCTAAAAAATAAATTAAGTGAGATCCTTAAAATCGTCTCCTTTAATAACTTAATGAGACAAACCGTCTCCTTTAATAACCTAATGAGACAAACCGTCTCCTTCAAAACTGCATTGAGACAACCCGTCTCCTTTAATACCTTATGAGACAAACCGTCTCCTTTAAACTATATTGAGACGAACCTTATCTAAATCAGAGTAAAGTGATAAATGTAACTTTAATTCTGCAGAATAACCATAATACGAAATAAACTTGAAAAACTTTATAACCGTATCATATGTCCATGACATATGTGTATATCACGTGTCTATATCATAACAATTGTACAAATATTTACTCCCACTATAACCGAATATCCTTAACCGAAATTATACACATATAAGCAACGTCTTGCTTATATAACATATTGGGTAATTATACTTTATTGGAGTTTGTACCAAAATATATGATAGACAAATATTACTCTGAATTTATTTACTTTCTCTCACGTAAGTAATGGTATATTTAATAATTAACAAAATTTATCTCAAAACCAAATAAGATGATTTTGTTATATAACCAAAAAATATGTATATCAATGTCAATGTTCTTGAGATGTCAAAGTTTGTCTTTTCTGCTAAACAAAATTTAATTTGTAGCCATATTTTCCCCCGCAAACAAGACATCTTTAAATAATCATAAACAAGCATTGTATTGCTCACCAAAATAACCGAATAATAATAATAAATTTAATTAAAGGTTATCCCCATCATCAAGATATCCCTTTTCCGTTAATATTTTGACTTTGGTCAATCATATTAACTTCTTATTAATATCTTGGCGTAGTAATCAAGAATTGATAATAAATTAACGTGTCAACAAATTAACCTTCCTTTGGGCCGATTAAATAAGTCACAAGTAAAATCAAATAATTATCACACACTTATTACCACAGATGCATATGAAATTATATTAAATATTGCCTTCCTTTGGGCCGGTCAATATTTAAATAATATCATACACATATCATTTTTATATTTTAAAATATAATTAATTTCAACAAGAGATGTCACTTTGGCGACATGTTGCTGACCTTAATTAATTTTAAAACACATACCTTAAACCTTTTAATTGAGTTTAAAATTATACCTTAAAACCTTATTGCAAATTTTAATTTGTCAAGAATTTATTCGTAAATAAATATTTTTTATATCCGATTTTATATACGAATTCTTGTTGCAATATTTGCGTACATAACCTCATTAAGAAAAAATCGAATATATATCCAAAAAATATTTATTCAATTATCTCAAATGCTAAAAAAATCTTAAAATACCAAATTATTCATTTTGTTTTATTTTTACAGGCCCAACAGCCCAAACTAAAAATAAAATGAATTTTTCTTTAAATCGGAACATGAAAATCCAGATTTCATTTCCGAATTTTGTTTATACTATTTTATACAATCCTGAATTGGTATCCCAGTTTGCTTTTCCCAAATTCATAAATTCTGGATTTTAGAACCTTGAGAAAACCGGGATAATAAATCATAAATCTGTTTCCCAGTTTTTCTTTTCCTAATTTTCAAAATCCAAACCTTAATATCCAGAATTTCATATTCTGATTTCTATATTCAGAACTTGTAATCTTGAATTCTGATGAACTTAAAATACCGGAAGCTCAAATCCAAATTTCTTTAATTCTAAGAAAACCGACAAAACTTATCCCATCCCTCCAAAACAATCACGACCAGAAGAGAAAGATGGTGTTATTTCATCTCTCTCGCCAAAAATGGCGTTGTTTCGGGACTGGTGGACGGGCCACTTCGCCACCGGCGTCCGTTGACGAAACGGAGACCACAGACCTCTCCGGAATCGCCCACTGAGTATAGAGAGATAGTACAAATTTTCTATAACCTTTTATTTCTCTCTATTTTCGCGACCCGTTTATGACCCGTTTTGTAAAAAACGAAATTATCCAAAATTAATCAAAATTGGACGAGAGAAATCGTGCTAAACACCATATACTTCGTTTCTCTTCCATTTAAACCGTGATTCACCATAGTTTCGCTCTGATACCAATTGTTGGGGCGGCGGCAACGATCCGGCACCGCCCCGTGAATAAAATAATTAAAAATAATTCAATTTGCCCGTACAAACGGACCGTACTAACTATGTGAATTCAACCGAATTATCTTAAAATAAAACCGTACCTTAACCGTATGCGGAAGCGTATGAAATTCGTCCGAATTGATGTCGCGCCATCATTGTCGTTGCGTCCATGAAGCCTTAGTTGCAAGAATGGAATTCCAAGTACTTTATGATGTCCAATTTAGAGTCCTTTTGTTTTTCTCTAATGGATCTCTCTCTCTAATCTTAATGGGGCAGATTTAAGAATGGATTTTCATCATCATATGTACTTGGGACCAAATTGCTTATATAGCCACAAGACATCTTTTTACAAAGACGTACCTTTTGGGCTCCTAATGTGGATTTTCTAATTCAGCCCATCATAAAAAATAGAAGCACCACCCACAACATTCTACACATCAAAAGGCCCACATCCTAATTAACACATTAATGCTTAAATTTATTAACTAAAATTGGCCACTTTATTTTAAGCATATAAATGACAATATTACAACACATAATATTTTACATATAAGTCCAATGTTGAAATAATGTTCCAACAGATTTTACCTAAGTTTACTTTATCATGCAAGTTAAACAAAAATATAATACATCACACAATTCCCACACATCATCAACCTTCTTTTAACATGAAGAAAATAGTTAGAATATTAATTTTTTTTTCAGAAAATTAGCCTACTGTATCACCACGAAAAAAAAAGGAAAAAATAACCAAAAAATAGATAAGTGTTAATTTGTTCTTCTGCGGCCAACCAAAAAAGAAGTTACCAAAAAACATAGGAAACAATCTTCACTAACCACGTTCGAGCACTACTCACAACCACAAGGAGAAATCTCAGGTCGTGGGATCTTGCCGGAGACTCGAACATTATGAAGTTCATAAGAATGAAAAGAGATATCTTGGAAGAGATACATCAAATTCATGTCATTTTCGACAATCTCTCCTAAAGAAACAACCTTGCTATACTTCTCTTCATTATAATGAGGCAATTCCACTCCGTAAGACTTAGGAACTATCCATCTTATACACACTTTTTTATTTGCGCAATGCTTTATCGCCTTTTTTATATCCTCTACCTGCATTTTTTTTCAAGCTTATAAATTTTAAGGGAGAGAAAAAAAAAATAAGGAAGAAAGTTGTACTTACATGTGTGTGCAGAACAGAGACACAGTAGTACAGTCCAAAAAAATTGGATATAACGTCGCTCTCCTTATTGAAGAGAAAAAAATACACGTCATTGAATTTAACCTTAAGAGATTCCAAACGATCCCTTCCCCTTGGGAAATAACTCGAGAAGAGATTTTCGCCTCTCATATTGCTCTTAACCTCCTCGAGAATTTCGGATATTTCTGAACCGATTTTTTTGTGCATGTTGATGTAGTATAAAGATTTCCATTCCTTTTAACAAAAAAAAAAACAAATCAAACAAAATTAGGGACACTTGTTATGTTTTGTAGGAATATTATTGATACTACAAAGTTTGGACGGGTAACCTTGGAATTGGAATGTGAATTCTTCGAAGATTCTCCCTTTGTCTCTACAAGTGAGTCCCCCCAATTTCTTTTGTAAATATATTTCCAAATGATTTCACATTCGCATAAATTGTTCAAGTACTTCGAACAACTCCCAAGTGCAAGCAAGTCCATTAACTTTTCGTTTCAAAATTGTACGGTTTAGAATTACATTCGATCGAGAGAGAGAGAGAGAGAGAGAGAGAGAGAGAGAGAATTGTAATAATGTATTAAATTAAATTCAAGGGGAAATTTGGTATTTTGGTGTGATGAGAATGAGATCAAACATGCGGGTGTTCTCATACAAAATGGTATATCCTGACATGATACAGTATAAAACAACACGTACCGGAAGTAAAGGGAGAATATTGACGGCAACTGCGGGAAGCTCCATCATGCTTGCTTGATCAGAAGACTCTAATTCGAATTTCTCTACACCTTTTTCAACTGAATATCATAGATGAAGAATATCATAGATAAATAATATCAGAGATGAAAAAAATCATTATTTATGGAGAAAAGTGGTTTTGCGAAATTAATGATATCGCACAAGGTTATTTGGAGAGGAAAACAAACAAAATATTAGATTATTTGTGATACTTTAAATTAGAATTGAGTTATACTGAAAAAAATTTGAAAATAAATTGGATTATTTTTTGATTTTTTCTTCACAATTATTATTTTTTACTCACAAAAATTAACCCTTAGAAAAATGACATGATTAAAGAACAAAATCAAGCAACTTGTAATTCATTTTCTGCGTCAACTGAATAATCCTTGTGTTACTTGTTAGATTAACAATCGAGCAGATTAATAGAAGACCAAGGGCTCTGATGAAAATAAAAAAAAATAAATGAAGGAATAGAAGTTAGAACCACACTTTTTGGTTTCTTTGAACCTCCCAAGCTGAGATCATCAACACGGCGCTTAGAGGTGGACCATCCCGAATCCGCCATTGATCAGAATCAGAGAAATACTATGAGAAATTGCACAAAAAAATAAATTATCTTCATCGCAAAATAGAAAAGTACCAATAATTAACTTGAACTGGAAATTGAGAATACTCCGTGCCCCGTCTTGTAATAATTGATTTACAGGGGTATAAGTTCATTGTATAAAACAGTATATTGCAACCATATATACGTATAAAAAAGAATAAAAGAATATATTACAACCAGATTTAATTAGTGTATTTTACAGGGTACTTGTACATTATACAAAAAACAGGAAATAATTCTCATGTTTGGCAGGTATCATGAGAAAAATACTATGAGAAATTGCACAGAAATACACCGAAAAACATATATACTAACAAACTGAGAAATACTCTTGACTGTTATCGAGAAAATTGTGAGATACAAATTACAAATAAGAATACGAGAAATTCGTGATTATATACAAGTACAAATATGAGAAATTACCTGATAATTAATATCATGAAAAACCTACTGGCGTCGTCAAAAGCTTAGTGGTTTTGAGAAATTCCTGATTGTTTGCTGTGAAATAAATCTGAGAAAAGAAAACGCGGGAGAGAGAAATAAATAGAGAGAAATATGAATCTTAAGATGGAAAGGGATCTCGCTAAGAAATTCTCCCGAAAACAGGAGAGCAATCAACTCGAAATCATGAAAAAGATAATGGAAAAATCGTACAAAAAAGTTTCAGCTAGTAAAAATTTAGTAACTGAAAATTAACAAGTAAAATAATTAACATATATAATGTTATTGAGTTTTTCTTCAATGCACCAAAACTTTCCTAACCGTCCACTCTCCTAAATCTAATGGTCCAGATTAAACAAGAAAACCTGCTAGTTCTATTCAGCAGGTAAAATATGTTATTCAGTAGGTTACCATTATAGAACAAAAGGACATAAAAGTAATTTCACTTGCTGAATATTTTTTCTTTCTCCTCAAATACATGCACGCCTAGGGATGTCAATGGGTTGGGTAATACCCGTGCCCGACGGGTATCCGATCCGGGCGGGTCGGGTAATACCCGATTAAGTCTACCCGCGGGTCGGGTATTACCCGATTAAAAAATATCCGGCACGGGTACAGGTAGGGTATGGGTAAGGTCGTACCCGACCCGTGGGTATATCCGACCCGAACCCGGTCCTTAATAATAATAGTTATATTAATATTTTAATATATATTTTATTATTTTTGTTGTTTTTTAAATGGGTTTAATCTATTTTTTCTACTGTTCTTTATTATACAATTTATTTTTCTTTTTCTATTTGTTTAGTAAATAAAACTAAAATAAATAAATTTCTAGATTCATGTTTATTTATTTATTTTTTACAGCTATTTCACGTTTCTGTTAATTTTGGTTTCATAAAATAATTTCAACTTAAAATTATTTGTTGTATATTTTATGATATTATTATGTTATGTGATAATATTTTAATTTGAAAAAAAAAAATATTTTTCGTTATTATATTTTAATGTTTTGTATATATCTAAGTATGGGTAAAAATCCCCGTGGGTAATCCGAAAACCCGCGGGTAATAAACGGGGCGGGTAAAATTACCCGTTTAGTTGACGGGTCGGGTATGGGTATTACCCGATTAAGATGGGTAAGGATATGGATAAGCCTATACCCGACCCGAACCTGACCCATTGACATCCCTATGCACGCCTCATTTACTCATAAGTTTCAATAGGATGCATGCTCATTTATTATTGCTAGGTGTAGGACCCATTTATTTTTATTGTTTGTCTACTCTTTGGATGTGTGTTGATTTTTACCAGGCGTGGCTTGCCAATAAATGAGATATTCTATCCATCTCCCAAAATATCGGTATTAAAAACAAACATTATAAAATCAATACAATTATATTAAAGAATAATCTTACTAATATTTAAAAATAAATTGAAATAAAAAAATATATATTAATTTTTTAAATGTGTTACATAACAAATTAATAAATACACATTTTTCAGAAATAACTAGAGTGTTCCTCGTTACACTTTGTGAATTGTGGATGATAATCGAACAATTATAATTTCGAAAATTTCATTACACGTCATCGACCGTTTTTATTTCACCAAATATATTACTCATAAATGCTTATCAACTTTAACATAGTATCATGTCAAGTATAACAGCTAAAGTTTAATATTGCATTTATATAGGTTATTAATATTAATTTTTAGTATCATAGATCGATTGTCAAAGTTTAATATATTTTGATCAAATTTCATTCTTTGCGAATTATTAAAATTTAATAGTGTTTCGTCCTAATTTTCTAGATTTTATTAACATTAATATTATATGTGATATTTTAGTGGCAATAAGTCGTTTGGAGTACCAATATATTATAATTTGTGTCAATACATTTTTATCAATATGTCTATATATTTTGTGGTGTCATTATACATATTTTAACGTTAACATACTAATTCGGAGGAAATATATAGTTTTCATATTCATATTCAATATATCATTATCAGTATATCAAGTTGTTAGTAGGAATATATCATTTTCAATATTTATAGATATATCACTATATTATGTTTTGGGTAAATATATATATAATAATTATTAATAATAATAATATTAATAATAATAATTATTATTATTATATTATTAATAATAATAATAATAATAATAATAATAACAAGTTGGATTTCTTTATGAAGAGGATGGTGGCACAATTAATCTTTTCAAAGGCAAATCTAATTAAAGACGTAAAAAATGAAAATATAAATGAGATTATACACAAGTTGCATAATGTAATTTTTTTAGTGATATCTCAACATATCAATTATCATTAAATGAAATATTATAAGACCATTTTTTTTATATTTTCGTAAACGATACACCAACAATATTTTTAGATATGAAAATTTATAATATCATATGGTTTTGATTTTTGTTTATGTCCACGTATGTTGTTTTATTATTTTATAGTGATATTTATTCTTTTTGTACATGTTGTATTAAAATACTAAATAAATATTTCACAATGTGTTATTCAAAAATAATATAATAATTTTGTCATAATCAAACTTTCATAATCAATATGATATTACTTTTATAAAATTTTATATTTGATTCCTGAAAATCATAACTATATATTATGTGTATGATAAATCAAATGAAACAAAACCGCCGCGAAGCGCGGGTAATCTCCTAGTGTTACTTAATTATGACATACAAGACTAGAGGGTACAATATGGGGACATGTATATGTTTTTTGTAAAAAAAATGTGACCGTGATTTTAAAAACCGTTGTATTTTTTTTAATCAGTCCAATTAAGCGTACTTTTATGCAATGCAATTAGACCTTCGAGTTTTAGAAATCAGGTATTAACGGGTTTTTAGAATCTGATTTGGGTTAGTTTTAGAACTTTTTTCAAAATAAGATTATTTTTCAAATTATTTTTTTAAGTAGGGTTACTGTGAGAAATGCTTCTTTATTTATTTCAATTTTTAAATTAATTGGGTAAGCGTGCTGCATGGACACGTGGGTCGAGAAAGTTTATTTAAATCCAATATTTAATACATAGAAATCTTATTGATCTCCCAAAAATTACATACTAACAAAAATAGTACAAAATTTAAGACAATTACATTAAAAAGATAAATTAATTTCTAAAAATAAAATATTATAGTTTTAGAAAAAAATATAAGTACTTCTTAATGTACAAGAACAGATTAAATACAATATTGAAAGTTTTGAATAAAAAATACAAGTAACATTAATATTTTATCCAAAATATTATTAACATAGCAAGGGACATGACGGACATAAGTTTGACATGAATATAAGAACTAGGAAAAAATTGGAACCAAATTTATGACCAATAGTTTATTGATATTAAATAATTTGCATATGAACAAATTAATAAACGAATATATGTACTTGTTTATAATTATAATTAATTAATTTACAAATAATTAAATCAATATTATATATATATATATATATATATATATATATATATATATATATATATATATATATATATATATATATATATATATATATATATATATATATATATATATTATTATTATTATTATTAGTATTAGTATTATATGTATGTTCACTGTTCCTAAGAAATTAATCAATTATGTGTGATATTT
The DNA here is from genome assembly GCA_946800325.1 of Luzula sylvatica. Lineage (NCBI taxonomy): Eukaryota > Viridiplantae > Streptophyta > Magnoliopsida > Poales > Juncaceae > Luzula > Luzula sylvatica. The sequence continues at coordinate 41,804,381 of OX326960.1, forward strand.
TAGTGGCAATAAATCGTTTGGAGTATTAATATATTAAATATTATTAATTATTGTATATTTTCATGCGATAAATACTATGTTGCACGAATACGGATACGGATATCGTATCCGACAAGATACGAATACGGTGATATGACAATTTAAAAAAAATATATATTGGATATGATACGTCTGTTATATATTATATTTTATTAATTATATTTGTATATTTATTTTTATGTCATATATTTGACATAATATATGCTAAATCTTTTTTTTTTAAGAAATTACATCATATTAAGTAAATGTTTATTATATTTAATTGTATACTTATTTCGATTTCAAATTTTTATTTTTATTTTTCAAATATATTTATAATGTAATTTTTGTTTCCTTAAGTTAATAATATGTTTTTTTTTTGTTGCTTTGTATGTAACTCATGTTTCAATGATCATTAAGATTTCCATGCATCTTTTTAATTCATTTTTTTTTAATGGATTCATATAAATATTTTATAAGTTCGCATATGTATATGTATCTTCTTAGTATCTCGTAAATCAATTCACACAGATTATATCTTATTATTAGTGATATCTCAATATATCATTAAATGAAATATTATAAAACCATTTTTTTTTATTTCATAAGCAATGCACCAACTATTTTTTTATTGCAAATATATTGTATGCATGTTAAAACCTATTATTATTATTGTTGTTGTTGTTGTTGTTGTTGTTATTATTATTATTATTATTATTATTATTATTATTATTATTATTATTATGTACAATATTTACATTTTGCATGTACATCTCATGAATAAATTTTCCAATTTTGATGTGCTATAATCATATTATGAAAATGTAAGATTTTTTTAAAATAAAATAAGGAATTATATCACGGAAGGGATTTATGGATTTATTATTTTAAATGGACTAAACCAATAGGAATATATCAAAAAAAAAAATTCGGTCCGTCATTAGAAACTTTACTTTTAAAATTTCGTTAAATATATTCCTTTCAAATTTCTCTTAACATGATATTTTTGTTAAAATACTATTCATTTCAAATAAATCATTTTCAAACCAAAATATGAAATGACAAATAATATTTTAATTCGAAAAAATTTAATTCACATTTTGGTCCTTTTTAATTTACATTTTGGTCCTTTTCAGTTTGAAAAATTACATTTCGGTCCTTCTCAGTTTGAAAATTCCACGACACCACACAAATCGAATCACTGGCCAATACAACGCTGCCGAAAAATAAATACAGAAAAAGCACAAATCATAAAAAAAAACAAATCAACGTGCCCCGCGCAATTGCGCGGGGTTATAGCTAGTTAATTATAAACTCAAAATTCCAACCATTGCAGCTATGTGAATAAACGGTTGATGAATAAATATTGATGTTTAATTTGGTTATGTACATCATCATATCATAAACTTGTTTCATAGTTTAATGGCATGGTCATTAAAACGGATTGTTATTTGTTAACGAACTAAAATATTTCATATATATGATATGAGATTTTTAAATTATTAATTTTCAATTTCATTAAAATTATACAGAATAATTTTTTCGATACTATTATAATATTTTTGGTATTAATACATTATTTATGATATTAATACACTGTTATGTATGTATATAACAACTGATTTTGGAGTTATTTATCAAACTTTATATTAAAATAAAAAGTGCGACAACATAATCATTTGATTTTGTGTATCTAGTGCTTAAACCCTCCCTAGTTCCAAAGCAAATCCTTCAACTCCCCTCTTTAAATGGATAAAATATAAATTAATCTACATCTTTCTTCAGTACATCTTCTTTTTGCTAGTCTTCTTCATTTTTGCTAGTCTTCTTTTTCTTTTTTGCTAGGGTAACGGTACCTTGCTATATAAACTTGCTTCATTTTTATTGGAAGTGGGATTTGAATTTGGTTCATCTTTATTGGATATTGAATATGTTTATTTTGCACTCTATAAACTTGTTTTGCTTGACATGTTTGTTTATTAGGTTAAGCTATCAACTCAAAAGTATGATATTCAGAAGTTTGTTCTCTCATACATGGAATGGATGATTAAAAAAAAAGTGCCATCAAAAGAATTGGATTTGGTTCGATGTTGAATACGCAGGCTGTTTCCATTTGAGCACTGTGGTTATCATCTCTTGATATTGCATATAACTGCAACAAAAGATGTTTCATAATTAAAAACGCTGAAGTTCAGATTACACTATTACAGTGACGAATGTATCTAATTAAAGGTGTTCAAGAAGAAATTATTTCCTTATCGCGTAAAAAAGTTAAAAATATAATATATTACATACGTTTGTAATGTAATTTTTGTTTTGATATATTAATCATATTTTGTTTAATATTAATTTTTTTGTATATGTGATTCATGTTTTAGTGATCATTAGGGATTTTCATTTATCTTTTTAGTCTCCTTATTTCATTAATGGCTTCATAAAACTATTTTATCAGTTCATTGTATATCTTATTAATGTCCCACAAATTATTAATTCACGTATAATTCTCATTCGCGATATGTCAAAAAAAAAATTGAAAAACAAACTTCTTATCTCGTTGACTAAAACAAATACAACAAAAACTTTCTTAATGTCCCACAAATTATGAACTCTTGATTTTGCTCACTTTTGTCCCTTCCATCAGTTAACTGTCCAGTCATCAGTTAAGTGTTGACGTGGCAGCATTACGTGGCATTTTTTAGATAATTTAACTGATGACGTGGCAAAATGTAGAATCGATACAAGCCATCGTGATGGAGCAAGAATAGTTCCCGATTCCGAAGAAGAGTTCGAAAAAAGTAGAATTTCGAAGAGAGGAAATCAAGGATTCTAACGAGAATACATTAGTATATTGGCATCCAAGATGTGGTCTTTGGTTTAAAATTAGAGTCAGTATTGGGGGTTGAATTGAATTAAAATGGGTAGGTTGATATATGAGAGTATAATATGGTCGTCTTAGAGATCGTCAGGTGATTTTAATTGTATGATATTTGTACTTTCGGATATATATATATATGTCAATTAACTTATATTTTTCTCATTGGTACCACTTCATTGGTATTGTATCAATAATTGGGTTTTATATATCTTGTATACACAATCACTAGAACTACAAATCGATTGTTCTAAATTAGTATGAAAACTCAATTACAATAATTATACAAATACACGTATATTTCATTTTCTATACACATTGCATGTTCGGTACTAATACACATTTGTACAACCTCAAATGTCAACGCAAAATCATATTTGATACACATTCATTTTCCAATTATATTCCACTATATTACAAGTTTAAACAAAAAATAACTTATTTTAGAACTAATTAGAATTTAACAAACAACTAAAAGTCATTGCAAAATCATATTTAATACATATTCTTTGTACTTCTTCCAAAAAAAAAAAAGTTCCTCGTGAAAATACAAAGCAGAGATCTTTCTCCATTCGGACAGTACGCATATCCTTGTACATCGCAACAATCGCCATACACCATTCAACTCATCTTAACCGGTACCAATCATTAATCCATCTACATCTCTTAGCAATTCAACAAAGCCATACACCATTCAACTCATCTTCTCATTCTTCACATTTCTTATTCTCACATCTTCCTCCAAAAACGCACTATTTAATAAGACATATAACCCAATAAGAAAATAATTTTGCAAATTCATCCCTCAAACTTAAGGCAATTAAATTCATGTGATTACTTCCTCGTGAGTACAAAAAACTGACAAATGAATTTTCTGACCTAAAATTAAGCCTCAACATTCCCGGTTCTCTCAAATTAGCACAATTGGATAATTCCTTACTTAGCAATGGACCTGACTCTCTCTAGCGATGTGTGATGGTTTTCCTGCTTGCCACGATGGTTTTCGACTCACGAAGAGCTTAAACTGGTACATACCATCTTAACTAGTTATCGCAATACTTGGGTGCTTCAACAGGTACTGACCCGCCTTAATTGACTGGTACAAAATCGATAATAGCAATGATTTCTCTAGATTATCATCTGCACCAAAAAAATGAACTCAAAATGAACTGGTACAAAATCAATTGCAATTGCTGGTCTTGGACACAAGCTTCTTAATCCCCTGCACAAAAGAAAAAGAAAATCAAATACACATACTCATAACAACTAATTACAATTATCAATGAGATCCCTTGGTCCAATAGGGGCTGATTTGAGTACTTAAATTCCCAAATAAAGATGATTTGGTAATTTAATTACCAAATAATCATCCCTAATTAGTGAAATTTGTTTATTAAGATTAATTTTGGGGCAATTGTAAACCCCTAATTAGTGAAATTCGTTTAGGGGGCAAAAGTGAGTTTTTTTCTAAATTGTAATTTAAGTTGCACTTTTTTGCACAGTTAGGGGGCAAAAGTGAGTTTTTTTCTAAATTGTAATTTATAAAAGAATATAAAATTTTCGAACGAACGAACTATTATGGTGCGTTCGAACGCACTATAGTTAGTTCTGATGAATAGTAATTCAGTTCGAACGAACATGTACAACACATTAACAGTGGCTGGTTCGTTCGAACGAACCGTAAGGTGCGTTCGAACGAACTATGTTCCGAATTGTGTGTTCGACAGTTTTATCTCATATTAATTATCCGTAATTAATGGCATGATCTGAGATTAATGGTATTTAATCTCAGATCTGGAAGAGAGATAATATGTGATTTCTTCATCCTCTTCTTCAAGAAAAAGCCATTAGATAAAAATAAAGAATTAGAGAATTGTTCTATAATTCTATATTCAAGCAAGTTTATGCGTAGATATTCTAGGAGGATTTACGCGTAACCGGAAGACAATAACTCGAGGTGGATACGAGTAGAGAGATCTCAATTGAGATCTTGGATTGTGATCCAAGGAGAGCAAGAACGAGCAAGGTCGGATCTAAACCGGAGAAATTCCGGTTGTATACGACAAATCGAAGCTTCGAATAAGGTGTCGAATCGCGCGGGCGTGGGACGTGCGTGTCGCCGGAGTCGAAGCAAGGACAAGAGCAACTACACAAGAATCAACCCTTCTCCGTGATAAATTTCACGTGGTATGATTCTCTATGAATTAAGAATTAATTTCATAGGATTAGTTACATAACATGATTCGTGTCATTGAACCGACGACGTGGTCCTCGGGATCGGATCGGACCGGGCCTCACAATCCGCTGCGCGGGGCTCGGTAATGATGCCGATACCCAACACGCCATGCTCCATTATGCTCTCTTCATTGTGTTGTGGAGAAGGAAAGAGAGAGAAAGATGATGTGAAGGATTTTTCCTCAACTGAAATGGTACCATCTAACTCTGGTACCAGTAAAATCATCGATCCAATTAACCAGCAACAGAACTGGCACAAGTAAATCAACAATTCAATCGTACCAGTCCAAAATCAGCAAACCAACAGTACCAGTCCAAAACCAGCAAACCAACAGTACCAGTAAATCAGCAATCCAATTAACAAGAACCAATCGAAGACGAACCCTACTTCAAATCTCTTCACAATCGAACAACGAAAATCGAAAATAGTAAAATCAGCCATCCAATCAACCAGTAACAGATCTGGTACAAGTAAATCAGCAATCCAATCGCACCAGTCCAAAATCAGCAAACCAACAGTACCAGTAAATCAGCAATCAAATTAACAAGAACCAATCCAAAACGAACCCTGGTTCATACAGTGCGTCCATACAGTGCGTCGTCTCCTTCATCGTCTCGTCGTCTCCTTCGCCGTCTCGTCGTCTCCTTCCTCAACTAGGGTTTTGTCTGCTTGTCGTGTGTCGCTAGCTCGTCGTGCGTCACCTAGGATTTCGTCTGCTCGCTAGCTCGTCTGCGCGAGGTCTCGTCTGAGAGAGAGAGAGAGAGAGAGAGAGAGAGAGATCTATGAATCGCGAGAGAGAGGGGAATGGGGAAGTGGCGGCTGCAAATGAAGGAGAGGAGAGAGAAAGTGGGTAGGGTTTAGGATATTTATATTGATCGGTCATCCAATTAATGGTCAATAGGGGGTAATTTGGGGGTTGCAAAACAGCTCCCAATTGATTCAACGCGTCATGCTGATTCAATCAGCATGCGCGGGGGGGGGGGGGGGGATTATGGTGGCACCATATATGCTCTCATCTTATATCTTATCGGTTAAATTAACACTGCGTTATCAAAATGACAAAATAAGTTGTCATATTTTCTTAGTGCTTGAAAATGAAATTGTAGTATGTTGACAAATGATTGGTAGTTAGGTTTTAATATTGTGGTTAGCTGTGTCATTTTAATTATTATGTTATTATAATGTGTAGTAAAATACATGATATTCCTATCATTTACTTATTTGCATCCAAATAACTACTTTTTTTTTTATCTCATTTCTAGATTTTATAAACCCACAGAATTGGTAATTTCACAATCCTAATCCCTAGGAGTATTCTTTCCCAAAACTTTATACTTACATAAATTAAATTTAGGATGTTCATCGAATAACAAAATAATGTAATCAAACTAAAATAAAAATAAATAAATAAAGTAATCTATTGAATGAGACTCATACTGTGATATATAAAAATTGTATTTTGTTATGACATGACAAATTTATGTGATTCCGGAATTGTTAAGATGTTATATTTTTGTTTGTTTCTGGTTCTGCATATAAGATGTGAAAAATATATATACATTAGACTAGTCAAAACATAAAATTAGAGTAAAAATTTAAGGGCTTAAAAAATTTTGGGGCTCTCGAAAGGTGCCTAGACTGCCTACTTATTTTGTTAATTAGATCAATAATTCGAACATGGTTTTGTTATACTTTATAATTTGAAAATCACTTTAATTTTTTATTAAAGGCAGATATTATTATTTATTGGATATGAATATAAAAAAATAAGAAAAAAATCATAACTGCTATACATGCTTTCATGGCAGATAATACGGAGATATGAAAATATTATTTTTTTAATGTTAAATAATACATACTAGTAAAATACCCGCGACTTCGCTGCGGGTTTTTTTTAATTGTTTGAACGCACATAATAGTTATTAAATTCACGTAGTTAATTCAACTACTTACAAAATTAAATAATGATTCTTTGTTTTTAAGTTTTTTTCTTCCGCCTAATAATAAAATCAATTCGTCAATTTATTTTTCTTGGTAATTATTAAGCTTGATTGCAAATCATGTGATAAAATTTTTAAGATGTGTCCACTTAATTGAATTATCACTCTTCCTCTCTTATTAAATCCAACAATATGAACAAATTTCATATATATTACACGCTCAGATATAGATTTCATTCAACAAAGATACAAGAGAATTTGGTTTTGTATATTATCAAGACCAAATTTGCACGTAAAATCGACCAACAATAATCATTATTTTCCCTACGTAGTTGCTCTTTCATACACCTCAATATTTAAATTAAAAGCAACCTAGTTATGCATTAAAAATAGAGAATAGTGGAATTTGACGGATAAAATAATAAAAATTGAATTAAATATTACTTTATAAAAAAATATCAAATTGAGTAATCACACAATGTTACAATTACCAATATACTCAATTAAATAATCTTACAGATTCATAATTTATCATAGATATTAAATAATTATACCACACTGCAATTTATTAGTTTTAACTCACAAATATATAACTTCACAATACAAATAAAAAATAATATTTATTTCGATTATACAATACATATTAATAGCATAGTAGATTAGTAGTACACTCTCAGTTTTCAGTTTTTTTATGGTGAACACTTTCACTTGTTAGTACAGTCAAAAGAACTCCATTGAGTCTTGATGAAACTACGCAAATGTTTTTGAATATTTTGGTAAAAGAAATCTCCATTTCTTTCTTCCATTCCTTTAATGGAGATCTATTACTTTCTCTTTTTCCTCCTCAATATTTGCCAGCTGGATAAGTGGGCCCTACTTTCGAATATTATCTTTGACCATAACAATACCAGTCGTCAATTGAATAATTGAAGTACCTTTTTCAAATCAACAACAAAATTTTCTGATATTTGTCGAGTATATAACTTGTTCTGCAAATAATTCGCCAATTATCATTAAATAGTTTAGAGATATTTGTCGAGTAGACTCGTTCTGAAATTAATCGTAAAATAACTCATTCTGAAATTTGTCGAGTAGACTCGAAGCCTTGTTTTCATTGTCTTGGATTTTCAGAATTAGGTCGATGGATTGTTTCTTCACATCATTAAAACAATCCGGAGTATATTCAGAATTTTCAAGGGTCGAATTAAAGAGTCTTTTTCAACATCTGAAAATCAAGAATTTTAGTACATTAAAATAATTTACCTTTACAAGAGTTACCTACAGTAATATATAAATTAATTTTGATTTTGTCACTAAATACTATCAAATGGTAGAAAATATTTTCAAATTTGAAATGAATATATCTTTTATCTTTTCGGCAAAGTAATTTTGCTAAATTTCATGCGCTTCTCCAACTCTTTGAATTTCACCTTCACAGCATGTTCAAACGAAATATTCGAAATGATAACTCAAAATATTCATCAATTATTATTCCTAAATAATGAAATAATTATATTTGAATTGAAATCAAAACCTTTTTCTTTTCTTCTTCTTGAAATTTTTTTTCTTGAGCTATTATGTAAATTTCATTCTTTTCCCTTGCTGCCTTTACAATTTTAGAAAAAGAAAATCTAAAATCACTAACTAATCTGAACAAAAATTAGGTCAAAATCATGGATTTGAGAACTAAAAAATAATTAGTATCAAAGGTGAAACAAAAATCTTACAACCAGGCAGCGAAAAAATAATCCTTTTGGTTGGTGTTGGGCTCGTCGATTTACATGACCATTCGAATCTCTGACAACTCCCCTTGCTCGAATTCGTTTGTCACGAATCGGATTGATACGTGCTCGTTCGTTTCGTCCTTGTGCATGAATAATTCCTTCAAAAGGATAAGTTTATTCAATTAATAACGTATTTGTTAATAAAATAAAAAAGAGGTGCGACTGTAAAAAATATCTCATCAACGTATAATCCAACATGAGATGCATTGCCATCACCAAACCGCTCTGTTTAATAATAGAACAATATATTAGATTTTTTTCAAGTAGTAGAAACTTAAATATTTAATTACCATCCAAGTCGAATTTGGAAGTAGAAAATCCAGTTTTATCCAAATTGTCTTGTAGCGTGATTTGCTCCTATGAACTAACATGGTGGTCATAATCCCCATAACACAAAAAAAAATTTCACACATAACTTAATTTAGAAAAGGTTAATTAATTAATTAATGGTTCGCACCCTTGGAAAGCGGAATTGGGGAGTTCGAAATCATCGAGATGAAAGTATCGGGGAGAGTGATGGAGTGATAAGGAGTGGTGGATTCTTCAGGGGGCAAATCGACATTGGTGGATCTAAATGTTTGTTTGATTTTGAACAGAAATAAATAGTTCACTTTTCTCGAATAAATACTAACAACTCCTAGTAATAGATGGCTTCATAATCGCAGCGCAATTGGTACTCCAGGAAATAGAACTGAATCTGCAATTTACGATTAAGGAAAGTTAAAATTGGAGGTTTAGTACTTCTAATTTTGGATGATATGCGAATTTAACTAACAATGCTTAAATTTCGCAAATTTTTGTACCCGAAAAACAGAAAATAAAATAATCTTAATTTAATACTTACATCAATTACATGAGTCTATTAATGGGTTAAAAAGGGAATAAAAGATACAAACTTACCAACTGAGACGCCAATATCAGTATCAGCAACTTGATTTTTGCGCAAATTCCACTCGAAATGGGCAGTGATCCATATAGTTCCAAGCGGCCCCTTTTTTGCTAATATAAACTGTGAGTAAAATTAGCGGCAGATTAAAGCATTGAATTTCAGATGATATGATTAAAATAAAGAACATAACCAACTGCACAGAAAAAATCACACCAATTCCTAAATTAGTAAGAACAAATCATCTCTTTTGGAGGATATGGAGGAAATGCAGTAAGCATAAATTCAGCCAGACATGCAAAGAAAAACCTCGTATAACACTCAAAGATTTGTCATTTTCGGAGGCAGATCGAGTTCTTAGAGATAGGAGGCCCGAGAGTCCGAAAAACAGAGAAGGACGCGGAGAGAACGAAGAGAGAGGGGCGTGAAGAGAGTTGTTTGGTATGGGGATGATGCGGCACTTCGCAACGAAGAGGAGACGATTGCTTGGCGAAGACTCCCTGGGTGTTTAGGTGTTTCGGTGTGGGTGGTCTGACTTTTGAGAGTTGTCTTTTGCTTGGCGAACAGTTCTGAGAGAGACATGAAGAAAATCTAGAGGGAGACGTGAACAAAAAGGGATGAATGAATGAGGAACAAAAGGGATGAATGAGGAGGGAGAAGGTGTCTTTTGCTTTATGTCTTCAAAATAATCGTAAACAAATAAATTAATGAGTATTTATTATTTATCTGACGTGGCACGCTGAGAAGATAAAAAAATGTTTGTAAAATGTTATAGTAGGATTAATTCATGGCACATATTTGAATCACGGAATAAAAACAATAACCAAATTAATTTGGCAATTTTGTGTATTGTGAAAATATTCGTCAACAAGAATGTCATCTTCATAAGGACATTAGATCATAAAATTCAAACATTCAATATTTATTGTTTAACAACTAATTGAATAAGTTAAAAATATTCAAACATTTCACAATTAATTGAATAAGTTAAATATAGAAATAATATAAATGGAAAGCATCAATATATTCTTTAACAACTAGTAAATATATTCATAAGGGCAAAACGGTAAATTTCCACTAATAATTTCCAGCAACAATCGAATCAATTCCTGTCCGAATCAACAATTAGCAAGTATAACAATATATGGTAATTAACTTGTTTTGATAACTCGAAGTTTACTAATTCTAAACAGCAAATTTTGGTAACTTAATTGATGTGTGAAAATTAACAAGTGTAATAATTTACATCTATGGTATTTGACTATATGTTATTGATAGTTTTGTTCAAATTACATATTTGTAAATTAACAAATTTAACGCACGAGGAGAGGGACGGGCACGTTGGTCCAGATGGCTGTACCGGTTCATCGGGTACGATGCCTCTGTTAAATAATTAATTTATTTATTTAACTCATAAAATTACATAATGGTCAAGTAAATGAGTTAAATATTCAAGACACCTCTCGAAGAATTATGAAAGTATACCAACTTTCATGATACACTATTCTAGAGCATGATATACTATTCTAGAAATATCCAACTAAGTCGGTTATGTACTCTATAAATATGTGCCAATGTAATTGCCATGATATAACACTCATCACAATAGAAAAATAAGAAGTAAAATAAAGAGAAAGAGAGAGAGAGTGCGTGAGTTAGTGAAAGAGAGATAGGATATTGTTAGTCAAAATATTTAGAGAGAGAAAGTGAAAGAGTCTTTCTTGTAATAGTTGAGTTTTTTAATAATCTCCCTCTCCCATTAAAAGTTGGATACTAAGAATATGGTGAGGCCACGTCACCTGTACTGTTCACTGCCGGGTACTGTTCACTGCCGGGTACTGTTCACTGTCGGGTACTGTTCACTGTCAGTTACTGTTTACACCCGGTACTGTTCACTATCGGGTACTGTTCATATTTTATTGTTTTTTTTTTTTTTTTTTTTTTTTTTACGTATGCCTTGTATTCTAAATAAAATATTTGAATTTTTCTTTTGGAACATATGATATGTTTTGAGGAGGAAAAAAATTTGTATTTATTGCATAATACTTGTGAGACTATTTAATATCAGATTTTTTTTTTAAATTAACATTTATGAAGATTATTTTTGTTTTGCACTTATAACGTTTTAGATAAAATTATTATTTTATAATCATAACAAATTTTGAAAAATCCCAGTGAAGCGCGAGAAATATTTCTATTTTCTTATCAAATAATATATCAAATAATATATTCCGCAGCGAAATAATATATCAAATAATATATAAAATTATTACTTTTGCTTATTATATTATTTCTTATCAAATAATATATCCCGCAGCGAAGCGCGGGCTATTTTCCTAGTAAAATTAGTATTTGAGTATTATATCGCTGTGCAAATTTCAACAACCTCTCGTGCGAGGTCATGACACACGAGAAGAGGGGCGGACACGTTGGTCCACAAGACCGTACCAGTTCATCGGGTACGACGCCTCCTCGTGCGCGGTCATGATGCACGAGGAGAGGGGCGGGCACGTTGGTCCAGAAGGCCGTACCAGTTCATCGGGTACGATGTCTCCTCGTGCGAATGATGCATGAGGAGAGGGGCGGGCATGTTGGTCCAAAAGACCATACCGGTTCGTCTGATTCCTCCTCGTGCGAGGTCACGACGCACGAGGATACTGAGAGCTCACATAGTGTGCTCACCCCTTTATTTCCCCCTTTCCCCATCCAATATTTTTTTTGGATCAATTGTGATTGTTTTAATCCATGTTTATTTGCTGGATTTCGAGTCAATTGAGAGTTAATTTTAGATTTTTCTTTTCATTGGACTAATTGTGCTGGATTTTGAGTCGATCGACTGTTAATTTAAGTCCATTTTTCTTTCTATGATTTTGAGTCGATTGACTTCTAGTTTTAGTCAATATTAGTTTAGTTGTCTGTCTATTTTAGTGAATTCGAGTCAATTGACTGTTACTTTCGAATTGTTATGATTGACGAATTGAATTGTTGTTGCACAAATTGATTTAATGTTATTGAAATTGTTTTTTCTTTTCTTTTTTTTGTTCATTACGGGTGATTTATTTAATTTATTGTTGAGATTAATATATTATTCCCTATATACCCTTCTAATTATATAAATTTGTATGGTGTATTTTAATAGGTGAAGATTTACTATTGAAGGGAAACTATTTTGAAAGTGTGACACAATATCTGTAGCTATGAAACCTGTTAATTGCCATGTAATAGATTATTGTTATTTGTGATTAATTATAGACATGAGCATTGTTAATCCGTGGTATTTGAGATTTGAATCAATTATATTTTTTGGTTTTAGTAGTCAAATTAAGATGGCAATATTATTCCAATAGGCGAGCACGTATTGAGTATCAATTTTCAAAAAAAATAAAATAAATAAAAGATTACTAATTAATAAAGTTAAAAATGAAATACAAGATTACTAATTAATAAAGTTTAATAAAAAATACAGGATTACTAATTAATAAAGTTGCGAATGCGAGCCACTAATTAATAAAAAAAAAAAAAGCATATCAACTTGATCCTAATCATTACTAAAAAAAATCTTAACACACTTAACTAATCAAATTGATAAGACGACAATAATAGACAATTGACTTTAATTAGAAAGTAATAACAAATACAATTAGGGTGGGTTGTATTTGGATATTCATGATTTCAAATACAATTAATTGTTTGAATTGGTAGATTAGGATGAAATCATGGATAAAAAGGTGGATATTATTATACATGGATATAGCTATTCATGCATTTCATTATAATATTATTTCATCAAACTATGAAATTCATGAATAATAATTATATTATATTATACAATACTAATATTATATTACATATTATCCTATAATGTAATATAATATAATTGAATATAATAAAATTTAAAACAATATATAATTGAAAATAATATAATATAATATAATATAAAACAATATAATATAATATATATAATATAATATAATATAGTATAAAATAATATAATATAGTATAAAACATTATAATATAACATAATATAATGTAATATCATATAAACCAATATAATATAAAATAACATAACATAAAATAATATAATATAATATAATATAATGGTATATAATATAACTTATGAAAAGCCGAAGGAGAGAATATTGTTCTCAATGTAATTATGAGATAATACTTTGAACTTGTGTGTTTTGAAGTCTGAGACTTTGGGTGTTTATGGATAAATCATTCATAAATAGCTTATGCAAAGTCTCGTTAAAAAAGCTAATTCTTCATGGTAAGATATCCAGAAAATATTATAATATAATATATATTATTTTGAATCAGAGCTCTGATTATCTGAGAACTATATCAAGTACGAGGTAGGGTTTAAGACGATAATATTGTAAGGCAAAATGGAAAGTGTTATTTATGGGCGCATAACAATTAACAACCTGTTCTCCTTGATTTTTAAGGCAATATGCCATGATTTATTTCCTATGTTTCCCTTACCGTTAATGTCACTAATGTCAAACGGTGATATTGTTTATCTATTTATCAGTTTTTCCTAATTTTATTTTTATGTGATGTGATGAACGGTTGAGATGGCATAACACAAATTTCAGTATTTCGTGTATTGCTTTGTCCCTTTAGGGACCGTTTGGTTCGTGTTTTGGAAAATATCTTGACAAGAAGTATGACAACAAATCTCATTCCAAGACATATCATTCCATAGCATACTCCAATACTTTGTTTGATTGATACACTTATTTATTCCATTACATACTCTAAAAATATAAATATAAAAATAAGTATATTTATAGAAACCGTGAGCTATTTATTTTTGAAAATTAAAATAAAATGTATTCCCTCCTCATGGGAATGGAAAAAAGCCATCAATTTTTGTGGTAATCCTATTCCCATCAACTATTCCCTAGATAATGAAATATGACATTAATTTATTACCGAGCGTATAAACAAAACATGAAAATGAAATCCATAATAGAGTATTCCAAGACATTCCAAATCCAAAACTCCAACCAAACACCCCTTACTTCTCTCCGCCACCAAGAAGAAACATCATCGGCGTGATCATTAATACGTATGACAGCCACAACAGGTTGGGTTTGATCGTTAATGCGGATACTTAACTAATATGGTATTAACCTATTTTAATTAACATATAATATAATATTTTGGACCCTATATTTCAGTCATTGGAAGTTCTCTAAATTTAAATGACCGTATTTTTGGTAATTTTATCAAAAAATCATCAACAACAATAACTTAATTAATAAATCATCCAAATAATAAATAATTTCCTCGAATACACAAAATAACTAATTTTTTAATGTTCTGAATTGTATAATAAGTAATATTAATTAATTAATCATCTAATCATATATGATAATTAAATTATCTAATAATTACCATATATGATAACTAACGTGACTAAAAGAAAGCAATTTTAAAAAAAAAAATTAAACTAATGACCATTTATCCTCACACCTAACAATTTTCATAAGTAACAATCATCATATACGGGTAAATTGATCATTATTTTTTTTTAAATTACTCATTTTATTAAATCATGTTAGTTTTTGCAATAAGCGTTGCTATAAGTTAACATATATCTATGTTGACCCATATATTCTAACAATTAGTCAATATTAGCAAATTCGAGCTGTCATGATGTTTTATCAAATTCGAGCCATATCTATGTTGACCCATATATCTATGTTGACCCATATATTCTAGTTCTAGTTCGAATTCAAATTCGAGCTGTCATGATGTTTTATCAAAGTCTGACGCCTTCAAGAACTTTCTAGAAAGGGCTTCGAAACTTCCTGAAGAGAAGGACGAGGAAGTTGCAGCCATGATGACAAGTGGGGCCCACTTACCATCACAGCCACCAAATAATAATAATAATAACAATAACAACAACAACAACAATGTGTTATTCATTGACAAATCTTCTCTCTGAGCTCCAACTTCGCCGTGACCAATCTCATGAGCTCCACGCTTATTCCGATGCCGATTGGGCCGGGTGTCCCAATGATCGGCGTAGTACAACGGGTTTTTGCATCTATTTGGGTCCAAATTTAATATCATGGAGTTCAAAAAAACAACACACGGTTGCCCGCTCAAGCACCGAAGCGGAATACCGTAGCCTCGCTATGGCTACAACCGAGATAAGTTGGATCCAATTCTTACTTCGCGAGTTGTGTGCACCGTTATCTTCTCCTCCATTCTTGTGGTGCGATAATCTCGGTGCAACATTTTTGGCGGAAAATCCTATCTTTCACGCTCGCACCAAACATATTGAAATTGATTTTCACTTAGTTCGCGAGCGTGTCAACAACAAAGAGTTACAAGTGAAATTCATTTGCTCTCATGACCAAATAGCCGATGTACTAACAAAGAGCTTATCTTCCTCTCGGTTTTCACTATTGTGGCACAAGCTCACGGTGTGTTCCACCCCGTCTTCGCTTGAGGGGGCGTGTAAATCATGAAATGGAGTTGTCCATTTTTACCTCTCTACTCAATTGTGATGTAATTAGTACATAGTGGATCTAGTTAGTTAGCTGATGTGTATGAGCTCATATATGGAACCCCTCAAATTTGCACCCAAAAATATATTAACCGTTAAATAAAATTATTAATTTTGATACTAATGTATTAACCGATAATTAACTTTGAATTAACTGTTAATTAAAATTTGAATTAACAAACAATCGAAAATGTGGGGTGCAATTTGGGGAGATGTATTGGTGCACAACCTAAATTTTGTACGGATCGAGGATGGTGAGAGATGTTTGAGGGGTATGGTATAATTTCCCGATGTGTATATAGGTCAAAGTTAGTTATGCTTAGGTGTCTAATAGGTTAAAATTTAGATACTCTTTCTAGAAGATAATTAGGATGCTTCTTCTTCTCTTTCTCAACATGGTTTGTTAATTTTGATTAATTTTGAATGCTTTTAGATAATAAAGGATCGAAACAAAGAGTGGTGAAATCATGGGTGAATGAATTGTGGGGCCTACTTTCTGCATTTTGTAGATTTCCTTGTGACTTAATTCAGAGTTTTGAATTTTTTACTAATTTGCTTAGAAATCGCTTGAAAGAAGATTCTTCTTTGCATGAAATCATCCTCAAATCCTTACAGGTACGATACAATATTTTTTTAATTTATTCTTGTCATCATTGAAATATTTTTGTCGTTTTGTTTTTGTATAGGGGTTAATTAATGGAAACAAAAGTTTAAGCGAACGAGAAGAAGGAATGAAGAATGCGGAACTATTTACTGTCTTACCCTCAGAAATTTGTGATACAGGGGTTATTCTTGTCATCAAGAAGAAAATTTATTCACAAGAATCAGCGATTAAAAACTTGAAAATCATGACTTCGTATTCGATGGATTTTATTTCTGCATTATCAGATATATTTTTCGAATCTCCCATCGAAAAGCGTGCGCTTTTAAAGTTAAAATAATAGTTAATTGATTAGATTTTACTTTTTTTTAATTTAATTATTTTTTCGATTTATAAATATAATTTTGTAATTACAGGAAACAATAAGGAGTATTGTTTTAGTATCTGAAAGTGTAAATATTGGAGAATTTTATATTTCTTTGCTTAAGAAACTCGATTTAAATGATAATGAAATCGAGGATGAAAACTTGGAAGAGTCTGAAATTCATGATGTAAAGGGAAAAAAAAAGACAATAAAGATAATAATAGTACAAATGAAAACCGAGAATCTAAGAGGTAATCAACAAAAAAATTTCGAATATATTTTGTTTTAATTATTTTCTGTCTAATATTACATTTTGTGTATTATATTTTAGGTGTTTAATGTTGGAGCTCACGTGTACATTTGCTGAGGTGGCCAATAAAGACGTTCTCAATATACTTTTGAACTTCATTAGATCTTCTTTATTGGTACTAATTATATATACATTTTTACTTCTCATTTTGTAAATTTTTATAAACTTGTAACTTACTTATTATGAAAAACATTACTAATTATTTTTTTTATTTTTTTTGTAGAAAGGTGTTGAATCTTGTCACGCTCAAGCATTCCTTGCATTAAGCACGATATTAAAGGTTCAATAACTTAGAATTTCATAGTGTAAATATTATAATATTCCAATTAACTTTCTAATATATTGTTTTCTTTGTCTTTTTTGTTTTTTTTTTTTGAGTAAATTCGGAGAGGGCTCAAAGTCCCCCTTCCAAACACAATCTCCTTTTTTTTTTTTTTTTTTTTTTTATTACAAACCCGTAGCCCACACACTCTATTCACTCATTTAACATTTAATCTATAATTCAGTGTCCTCGCCGGGAATCGAACCACACACCTCTCGCTCCCTAGCCAAGAGGTGTGACCAACTAGGCTAACTCTAGTTGGCAAAATCATGAATTCACTCTAACTCGTGTTGATGAAATAATGTTGCTACTACTTCGTAACGTGAAATCAACCTCTGATATTAATAAGGATAATGCCCCTATAAAAAATAGATTATCTTGCTACCAATATTTATTAATTCACATGTTAAAGGTTCGCATTAATATCAAATAATATTTTCTCTTTTTTCCTCGTGTATATTTTGTTTTATCGTAAATATTTTTTGAAAATTAAAATTTGCAGGCCAATGAAGAAATTACGGATAACAAAGCATTTTTAGTACTTAATGAAATCATAATCACTCTCAAGGTTTGTAAATAATACTAAAATTTGTTTTTTTTTTAAATAATAGAGTAGGCTAGAAATTTACAATACCATATAAATAAGGTTATTTAGTACCTAATATTATCCAACATGGATATGCATTTGCTAGATTTCTAAATCCCTTTACTTACACAACTTGGAATAAACAAATTCCCTAAGAGATTTAACAGAAAATATAGGAAAATGAAATGCAGTAAAAGGAGCAAAATAGTATCTAGGATTCATTGCCCCCTTGTTAACTCGCTCTCTCCTCAGACGCCGCCTTAGCCTTACTCCTCTCCTCCTCAGACGCCCCTTTCTTCACTTGTACCTCTATCTCATCTCCATTTAGTCCGGTACCACTACATACCGACGCCTCTCTAGCAATACCGGACCAGATCAAAATCATCTCTTCATCTCTAGCCAACTCCCTTTTCTTCTCTTTGATTCAATTCCTCTGAGAGATTCCCTGATAACCTTGTATCTTCAATCCCCTGAACTCCTTGCCCTAAATTTTCCTGCCAGTTCAGCCGGTTTGAAACTCCTGAATTCTGTGGGGTCATCGCCATTGAAATCGCCATTGAAACTCCTGGATTTCCTTGCCGGTGTAGAACTTCATCACTTTGATTATTGTGTACACCATGTGAAAGGCTTGATTCATTATTATCCAGGTAAATCAGTTCTTTAACACTGTTGAAAACCATTTCTTTTCTTTCTTCTTCCTCTCTTAACTTCTCTTCTGATTGAAATCATCTAGGTTGACTGTCATGATCCATCTCTGACGGGAACCACCATATTACTGATTCTCTGGTATTAGTGGCTTCTCCTCCTCCTTGCAGTATTTGTTCTTCATCTTGCCCATTTCCTTGCTCTATTCCTGCAGTATCAATAACAGATAAGTAGTTAAATTGCTTAATATTTTCCAAATTTCTATCTAAATTTTCCTCATCATAATCAGAATTTATAGGAGATTGAAATTGATTTGATGGAAATGTTGCATTTTGACTTGTTTTCTGATTTAATTTTGTTTTTTTGTGAGTCACAGAATGTAGAAGATCGCTCTCTTCAAGGATTAATCTAATTATTGCCCACTCAGTGAATGCACAATTTGTGAATGTTCTTCTACATCGTTCAAGCCAAACATGATACATTAATATAGAGATAAGTACTTTAGAATCTTTATTTTCATTTTTATTTAATATGATTTGAAATATATTAGTACCATCTATATATATTATGCCTAATTTTGACAACAAATCTCTTAGAACTCTTATTGTATATTGACAATTTTGAAACAAATGCTCTGCAAATTCTTCTGCTTTATGACATAATTGGCATCTGTTTGGCAGATTCCATCCTCTCTTCATTAAATTATCTAGAGTAAGAATTTTATTTTGTATACATAAGTATAAAAATATTTGAATTGTTTTGGGCACTTTAATCTGCCATATGTAATTTAGTTCACTATCAATATGTACCCCATTAATTAACACTTTATATGTATTTTTATAGGAAAATTTGAGATCTTTACTCCATTTCCAATTGAACACATCCTTTTGCATTTGAGAAAGCATAATGGAATTACATAAATTTTCCAATTGGACAAGTTGCTCATTTGCTATCATTGATAAAGGTACACTTATTCCTAATGCTTGATATAGACTAGTTTCATTTATTTTATTCAAAAAATAGGCTAAAGTTCCTTCTTTATTTTCTGCATAAGAATATAAATGTGCATATTTATCTGCAATAGAATTTTCAGGTATTACCCGAACCCGAACCAAAAATACCCACGGGTAAAAAACCATACCCGAACCCGAATTCGCGGGTAACGGGTATACCCGAACCCGAACCCGTTACCCGAAAATTATTAATAAAAATCTTAAAAAATTAAAAAATTAAAAATGATTATACAAATACGTAAAATTATCATCAATTTTAAATACATAAAACAAATAACTTATACAAATACATTAAAAATTCAAATATTACAATTAATTAATCCATATAAACATCCAAAATTTTCATATTATGGGATATTTTCGGGTATTTTTCGGAGATTTTTCGGGTTCGGGTAACGGGTATACCCGCGGGTAAAAAAATTCCCCCGTACACGAACCCAAACCCGGAGCGGGTATTTTTTTTCGGGCATTATCCGACCCGCGGGTATTTTTTCGGGTATTACCCGCCCCGTTCGGGTCGAGTACCCCGCGGGTTCGGGTTTCTACCCGGCCCATTGACATCTCTAACAACAACTAATAAAAAAATCATCCGTTCGACAAACAACAACAAATAAAAGAGTCATCATTCGACAAACAACAACTAATAAAAAAATCATCCGTTCGACGAACAACAACACATAAAAGAGTCATCATTTCCACGAACAACAACTAATAAAAAAATCATCATTTCCAGAAACAACAACAAATAAAAGAGTCATCATTCGACAAACAACAACTAATAAAAAAATCATCATTTCCACGAACAACAACAAATAAAAGAGTCATCATTCGACAAACAACAACTAATAAAAAAAATCACCAGTTCGACAAATAACAACAAATAAAAGAGTCATCATTTCCACGAACAACAACAAATAAAAAAATCATCATTCGACAAACAACAACAAATAAAAGAGTCATCATTTCCACAAACAACAACCTTCACTCACACAACCTTCTCCGATTGGAAATAGCTAACACTACCTGTCTCGTATTTCGCAATTCTATGAGTTCCATCGCAAAGCAGTTCAGGCGAAATCTCGTGCGAATGGTTGATAAATTCATTGTGGACCTTCTCTTCGCATGGCTTGAACTCCTGGGACCTCCTCAATGGTTGAAAGATACTGATAGCATGTTCAGCCTCTATTAGACAGTTGCCAGTAACTCGCAACACATATAATCCCTGTTTTTCAACGTACAATATTAATTAAAAACTCAAATTGAAAATAAAAAAACAAAAATATTTTTTTTTTCGTACCCTCGTTAATTTCCGGATCCGCAGTAAACAATCTGCCTTAACAGTCTTCGTTTCAATTCCGGCCTTCACAAGACCGATCGTCGTCTCTGCCCTTTCCGCGAAAGAATCTAGAGAGACTGCATTTACCCCGCCTAGTTTCAGTACTTTGAATTGCTCGGCGATGTTGGCTGTGAAACAAAAAAGGAAAAGGGTTAAAATAATCAAATTGATTATAAATTTGAAAAAAAAAATCATATGACTTGCGCGTTATATTTGGAGAATCGTAATCAGCGATGCGGTTCGATAGAGGGTCATCAAGTATTGCCATCGAAGAAATCCATGTAGGCTGGACGGGATACGTCGATGGGTAACCAAATCCTTTATCCATGTGAGGAAACCCCCCCCCCCACACACACACACACAATAGCCTTTGTAGCACCACGACGTCCTCTTTGTAACTTCAGCCGACACGGGAACATTATTGAACTCGAGAGACAATTTATAGTAACTAAACGTCCTTCCATAATCAAAACCTTGCATCAACTGTTCAATGAAGAAATCAACCTTCAAGCAAAAAAATTTAAAACTATATTAATCAAGGGCAGAAAAGAAAAAAAAGAGGAAACTAATAATTTATGGGAAATTATACTTTGCCCCTCAATTCCCCCACAATTCTCCCACACTAATTAATCCCATAATTAGTGTGGTGGATTAACGATTAATTCATGATTATCAAGATTTTAATATGTAATTAAGGTCCATATCAATTGATGATTAATTCTAAGTAATTAAAAATAGATAATTACGAATTAATCGTTAATCCAAAGTACTAATTATCGGATTAACCATGGATTTGGGAGAATTTGAGGGGCATGATATATGGTATCATAATTTATATAGAAAATATAAAAACAATGGATGGCTTACCCCAGTAGGGTTGAGTAGCCAGAAATTCTCCTCGGTCTTCCTCTGACGGTAATCAATCAACGGCACTTAACTCGTAGAGAATCTCCGATGCCTCCCATGCCCCTTTCATCACAAAATTCTTGTCCATAAGAGGCTCCTCTGTAACTCCAAATCCTGCCGGACAGGCCCATTTCGACAAGAATTTCTTCAGTGATGACGTGCTCGGAAAGCGCACTGTGATGCCAGAATCGTCCAAGTCAGTAACCTGCATAGTCAATATTATTAGATTAAACTAAGGAAACAAATGATGTACAAATGAAGATAATATGTACGTCAAATTTTTAACTTGAACTATGCGAATGGATCGAAGCTCGTTGGGGCAATTCGGATCGAGCTTTTCGTGATCAATTTGTTGTTTTCGGGTATTACCCGCCCCGTTCGGGTCAGGTACCTGCGGGTTCGGGTTTCTACCCGGCCCAATGACATCTCTAACAACAACTAATAAAAAATTATCCGTTCGACACACAACAACAAATAAAAGAGTCATCATTCGACAAACAACAACTAATAAAAAAATCATCAGTTCGACAAACGACAACAAATAAAAGAGTCATCATTCGACAAACAACAACTAATAAAAAAATCATCAGTTCGACGAACAACAACAAATAAAAGAGTCGTCATTCGACAAACAACAACTAATAAAAAAAGCATCAATTCGACAAACAACAACTAATAAAAAAATCATCATCAGTTCGACAAACAACAAATAAAAGAGTCATCATTTCCACGAACAACAACAAATAAAAGAGTCATCATTCGACAAACAACAACTAATAAAAATATCACCACTTCGACAAACAACAACAAATAAAAGAGTCATCATTCGACAAACAACAACTAATAAAAAAATCATCATTTCCACGAACAACAACAAATAAAAGAGTTATCATTCGACAAACAACAACTAATAAAAACAATCATCAGTTCGACAAACAACAACACATAAAAGAGTCATCATTTCCACAAACAACTAATAAAAAAATCATCAGTTCGACAAACAACAACAAATAAAAGAGTCATCATTCGACAAACAACAACTAATAAAAAAATCACTAGTTCGACAAACAACAACAAATAAAAGAGTCATCATTCGACTAACAACAACTAATAAAAAAATCATCAGTTCCACGAACAACAACGAATAAAAGAGTCATCATTCGACAAACATCAACTAATAAAAAAATCATTAGTTCGACAAACAACAACAAATAAAAGGGTCATAATTTCCACAAACAACAACAAATAAAATAGTCATCATTCGACAAACAACAACTTTCACTCACACAACCTTCTCCGATTGGAAATAGCTAACACTACATGCCTCGTATTTCGCAATTCTATGAGTTCCATCGCAAAGCAGTTCAGGCGAAATCTTGTGCGAATGGTTGATAAATTCATTGTGGACCTTCTCTTCGCTTGGCTTGAACTCTTGGGACCTCCTCAATGGTTGAAAGATACTGATAGCATGTTCAGCCTCTTTTAGACGGTTGCCAGTAACTCGTAACACATATAACCCCTGTTTTTCAACGTACAATATTAATTAAAAACTCAAATTGAAAATAAAAAAACTAAAATATTTTTTCTTTCGTACCCTCGTTAATTTCCGGATCCGCAGTAAACAATCTGCCTTAACAGTCTTCGTTTCAATTCCGGCCTTCACAAGACGGGTCGTCGTCTCTGCCCTTTCCGCGAAAGAATCTAGAGAGACTGCATTTACCCCGCCTAGTTTCAGTACTTTGAATTGCTTGGCGATGTTGGCTATGAAACTAAAAAGGAAAAGGGTTAAAATAATCAAATTGATTATAAATTTGAAAAAAAAATCATATGACTTACGCGTTATATTTGGAGAATCATAATCAGTGATGGGGTTCGGTAGAGGGTCATCAAGTATTGTCATCGAAGAAATCCATATAGGCTGGACGGGATACGTCGATGGGTAAACTAATCCTTTATCCATGTGAGGAAACCCCCCCCCCCCCCCCCCCCCCCCACACACACACACAATAGCCTTAGTAGCACCACGATCGTCCTCTTTGTTACTTCAGCCGACACGGGGACATTATTGAACTCGAGAGACAATTTATAGTTACTAAACGTCCTTCCATAATCAAAACCTTGCATCAACAGTTCAATGAAGAAATCAACATTCAAGCAAAAAAATTTAAAACTATATTAATCAAGGGCAGAAAAAAAGAAGAGGAAACTAATAATTTATGGGAAATTATACTTTGCCCCCTCAATTCCCCCACAATTCTCCCACACTAATTAATTCCATAATTAGTGTGGTGGATTAACGATTAATTCATGATTATCAAAATTTTAATATGTAATTAAGGTCCATATCATTTGATGATTAATTCTAAGTAATTAAAAATAGATAATTACGAATTAATCGTTAATCCAAAGTAGTAATTATCGGATTAACCATGGATTTGGGAGAATTTGAGGGGCATGATATATGGCCTCATAATTTATATAGAAAATATAAAAACAATGGATGGTTTACCCCAGTAGGGTTGAGTAGCCAGAAATTCTCCTCGGTCTTCCTCTGACGGTAATCAATCAACGGCACTTAACTCGTAGAGAATCTCTGATGTCTCCCATGCCCCTTTCATCACAAAATTCTTGTCCATAAGAGGCTCCTCTGTAACTCCAAATCCTGCCGGACAGGCCCATTTCGACAAGAAGTTTTTCGGTGATGACGTGTTCGGAAAACGCACTGTGATGCCAGAATCGTCCAAGTCAGTAACCTGTTTGGTCAATATTATTAGATTAAACTAAGGAAACAAATGATGGACAAATGAAAATAATATGTACGTCAAATTTTAAACTTGAACTATGCGAATGGATCGAAACTCGATGGGGCAATTCGGATCGAGTTTTTCGTGATCAATTTGTTGTTTTCGGGTATTACCCGCCCCGTTCGGGTCGGATACCCGCGGGTTCGGGTTTCTACCCGGCACATTGACATCTCTAACAACAACTAATAAAAAAAAGCATTCGTTCGACAAACAACAACAAATAAAAGAGTCATCATTTCCACGAACAACAACAAATAAAAAAATTCTTCATTCGACGAACAACAACTAATAAAAGAGTTATCATTCGACAAACAATAACTAATAAAAAAATCATCATTTTCACGAACAACAACAAATAAAATAGTCATCATTCGACAAACAACAACTAATAAAAAAAATCATCATTTCCACAAATAACAACAAATAAAAGAGTCATCATTCGACAAACAACAACTAATAAAAAAATCATCATTTCCACGAACAACAACAAATAAAAGAGTCATCATTCGACAAACAACAACTAATAAAAAAATCATCAGTTCGACAAACAACAACAAATAAAAGAGTCATCATTCGACTAACAACAACTAATAAAAAAATTATCAGTTCCACGAACAACAACAAATAAAAGAGTCATCATTCGACAAACAACAACTAATAAAAAAAACATCAGTTCGACAAACAACAACAAATAAAACAGTCATCATTTCCACAAACAACAACAAATAAAATAGTCATCATTCGACAAACAACAACCTTCACTCACACAACCTTCTCCGATTGGAAATAGCTAAACAATAAATGCCTCGTATTTCGCAATTCTATGAGTTCCATTGCAAAGCAGTTCAGGCGAAATCTTGTGCGAATGGTTGATAAATTCATTGTGGACCTTCTCTTCGCATGGCTTGAACTCCTGGGACCTCCTCAATGGTTGAAAGATACTGATAGCATGTTCAGCCTCTATTAGACGGTTGCCAGTAACTCGCAACACATATAAGCCCTGTTTTTCAACGTACAATATTAATTAAAAACACAAATTGAAAATAAAAAAACCTAAAATATTTATTTTTTTCGTACCCTCACTAATTTTCGGATCCGCAGTAAACAATCTGCCTTAACAGTCTTCGTTTCAATTCCGGCCTTCACAAGACCGGCCGTCGTCTCTGCCCTTTCCGCGAAAGAATCTAAAGAGACTGCATTTACCCCGCCTAGTTTCAGTACTTTGAATTGCTCGGCGATGTTGGCTGTGAAACAAAAAAGGAAAAAGGGTTAAAATAATCAAATTGATTATAAATTTGAAAAAAAAAATCATATGACTTACGCGTTATATTTGGAGAATCGTAATAAATGATGGGGTTCGGTAGAGGGTCATCAAGTATTGCCATCGAAGAAATCCATGTAGGCTGGACGGGATACGTCGATGGGTAACCAAATCCTTTATCCATGTGAGGAAACCCCCCCCCCCCCCCCCACACACACACACACACACAATAGCCTTTGTAGCACCACGACGTCCTCTTTGTAACTTCAGCCGACACGGGAACATTATTGAACTCGAGAGACAATTTATAGTAACTAAACGTCCTTCCATAATCAAAACCTTGCATCAACTGTTCAATGAAGAAATCAACCTTCAAGCAAAAAAATTTAAAACTATATTAATCAAGGGCAGAAAAGAAAAAAAAGAGGAAACTAATAATTTATGGGAAATTATACTTTGCCCCCTCAATTCCCCCACAATTCTCCCACACTAATTAATCCCATAATTAGTGTGGTGGATTAACGATTAATTCATGATTATCAAAATTTTAATATGTAATTAAGGTCCATATCAATTGATGATTAATTGTAAGTAATTAAAAATAAATAATTACGAATTAATCGTTAATCCAAAATACTAATTATCGGATTAACCATGGATTTGGGGGAATTTGAAGGGCATGATATATGGCCTCATAATTTATATAGAAAATATAAAAGCAATGGATGGCTTACCCCAGTACGGTTGAGTAGCCCGAAAGTCTCCTCGGTCTTCCTCTGACGGTAATCAATAAACGACACTAACTCGTAGAGAATCTCCGATGCCTCCGATGTAGGGATGTCAATGGTGTGGATATTGCCCGAACCGACCCGAACCGTATCCGAAAAAATATCCGGATTCGAAAAAAATATCCGAATCCGAGTGGATCCGGATATGGATCTGGTTGCTAATTTTAAGATCCGGAACCGGATTCGATATTCGGTTTTGGTGCGTGAACCGGATCCGGATATTTTTAGGATCCGGATACTCATATTACATATTATTTTATGTATTATATTTGATATTAGTTGAAAAATCATATATAAATTAATGATTTGTAAGTGATTTAACTCACAATCGTAAAATTATGTTTAAATATAATCATATTTAACGTTCATGTCACAAATTATATATATTTATAGCTAAAAAGTAAGTTACGTTATAATAACATAGTATCCGTTTTAATATCCGAAACAGAACCGTATCCGTATCCGTATCCGACAATATCCGAACCATATCCGTATCCGTTTATTATCCGAACCGTATCCGGATCCGACAATATGGATATGGATCTGGTATGACCACTATCCGAACCGGATCCGAACCGTTGACACCCCTACTCCGATGCCCCTTTCATCACAAAATCTTGTCCATAAGAGACTCCTCTATGACTCCAAATCATGCCAAACATACCCATTTCGACAAGAAGTTCTTTAATGATGACGTGCTCGGAAAGCTCACCGTGATGCCAGAATCGTCCAACTCAGTAAACTGCATAGTCAATATTATTGGATTAAACTAAGGAAACAAAGGATGAACAAATCAAGACAATATGTACGTCAAGTTTTTACTGTATATGCAAAAAAATCCGGTATTTTTTAGCGGCAGTTGTCAAATCACCTCCACTGAAACTTAATTTTAGCGACATTTTTTTACCGGGATTATTTACCACCGATAAAAGTTCTAGAATTTTTTTTTATTTGTGTAATTTTCATTAAAATTAAAATATTTAAAAATTAATTAAATTAAAAAAAATTATAAATCCGAAACATAATCATACGTAATAATCAAAACACAATAAACACAAAACTTAAAACACAGTCATCATAATCTTAATCATCATAAAATCTTTATCAATGGGAGAAAACCCCCACCCCACCCACAATAGCCTTAGTAGCACCACGATCGTCCTCTTTGTAACTTTAGCCGACACGGGGACAATATTGAACTCGAGAGACAATTTATAGTAACTAAATGTCCTTCCATAATCAAAACCTCGCATCAACTGTTCAATGAAGAAATCAACCTTCAAGCAAAAAATTTAAAACAATATTAATCAAGGACAGAAAAAAGAAGACGAAACTAATTATTTATGGGAAATTATACTTTGCCCCCTCAATTCCCCCATAATTCCCCCACACTAATTAATTCCATAATTAGTGTGATGGATTAACGATTAATTCATGATTATTAAAATTTTAATATGTAATTAAGGTCCATATCAATTGATGATTAATTTTAAGTAATTAAAAATAAATAATTACGAATTAATCGTTAATCCAAAATACTAATTATCGGATTAACCATAGATTTGGGGGAATTTGAAGGGCATGATATATGGCCTCATAATTTATATAGAAAATATAAAAACAATGGATGGCTTACCCCAGTACGGTTGAGTAGCCGGAAAGTCTCCTCGGTCTTCCTCTGACGGTAATCAATCAATGACATTAACTCGTAGAGAATCTCCGATGCCTCCGATGCCTCCGATGCCCTTTCATTACAAAATTATTGTCCATAAGAGGCTTCTCTGTAACTCCAAATCCTGCCGGACAAACCCATTTCGACAAGAAATTCTTCAGTGAAGACGTTCTCGAAAAGCTCACCGTGATGCCAGAATCGTCCAACTCAGTAACCTGCATAGTCAATATTATTAGATTAAACTAAGGAAACAAAGGATGAACAAATCAAGACAATATGTACGTCAATTTTTACTGTATATGCAAAAAAATTCCGGTATTTTTTAGCGGCAGTTGTCAAATCACCTCCACTGAAACTTAATTTTAGCGACATTTTTTTACCGGGATTATTTACAACCGATAAAAGTTCTGGAATTTTCTTTTATTTGAGTAATTTTCATTAAAATAAAAATATTTAAAAATTAATTAAATTAAAAAAAATTATAAATCCGAAACATAAACATATGTAATAATCAAAACACAATAAACACAAAACTTAAAACACAGTCATCATAATCTTAATCGTCATAAAATCCATCAAATCTTAATCATCATAAAATATTTATCAATGGGAGGAACCCCCCCACCCCCACACCACCCACAATAGCCTTAGTAGCACCACGATCGTCCTCTTTGTAACTTCAGCCGACACGGGGACATTATTGAACTCGAGAGACAATTTATAGTAACTAAACGTCCTTCCCTAATCAAAACCTCGCATCAACTGTTCAATGAAGAAATCAACCTTCAAGCAAAAAAATTATAACTATATTAATCAAGTGCAGAAAAAAGAAGAGGAAACTAATTATTTATGGGAAATTATACTTTGCCCCCTCAATTCCCCCATAATTCCCCCACACTAATTGATCCCATGATTAGTGTGGTGAATTAACGATTAATTCATGATTATTAAAATTTTAATATGTAATTAAGGTCCATATCAATTGATGATTAATTTTAAGTAATTAAAAATAAATAATTACGAATTAATCGTTAATCCAAAATACTAATTATCGGATTAACCATGGATTTGGGGGAATTTGAAGGGCATGATATATGGCCTCATAATATATATAGAAAATATAAAAATAATGGATGGCTTACCCCAGTACGGTTGAGTAGCCAGAAATTCTCCTCGGTCTTCCTTTGACGGTAATCAATCAACGGCACTAACTCGTAGAGAATCTCCGATGCCTCCAATGCCCCTTTCATCACAAAATTCTTGTCCATAAGAGGCTCCTCTATAACTCCAAATCCTGCCGGACAGGCCCATTTCGACAAGAAGTTCTTCAGTGATGACGTGCTCGGAAAGCTCACTGTGATGTCAGAATCGTCCAACTCCGTAACCTGCATAGTCAATATTATTAGATTAAACTAAGGAAACAAAGATGAACAAATCAAGATAATATGTACGTCAAATTTTTATTGTATATGAAAAAAAATTCCGGTATTTTTTAGCGGCAGTTGTCAAATCACCGCCACTGAAACTTAATTTTAGCGACATTTTTTTACCGGGATTATTTACCACCGATAAAAGTTCCGGAATTTTTTTTTTATTTGAGTAATTTTCATTAAAATTAAAATATTTAAAAATTGATTAAATTAAAAAAAGTTATAAATCTGAAATATAATCAAACGTAATAATCAAAACATAATCAAAACACAATAAACACAAAACTTAAAACACATTCATCATAATCTTAATCATCATAAAATCCATCAAATCTCACGCTCACTCTCACATCAGATTCCATCAATACAATTAGTATGCATATTTTTTTGAAGGAGGAAAGCAATAGCCCCTCTATCATCATATTAAAAAAAACTAGTTACAATAACATCATAATAGAGAGTCGAAAGAAAATTACAACTCAAACTTGAAGAAGAGAAAATTAAAGAACTACAAAAAGATAATATACTTACGGAAGAGCTATACTAAAAAAAAAATTTAGTATATATATTTTGAGAAATTAATATACTTACGAAAACTTGAGAAAAAGAATAGCGATGAAATACAAATGATACTGTCAAGAGACCATTCATAAAAAAACTCATTTTTTTTACATTTGAAATTACAATTTTACCCTTAACTCAAGGGAGAGGAGTTTGCAAATGATCCCTTGGGACACACATACCTCAATTGTGATTTTGTGTTGCACGCCGTTATTCTGCACCTCAATTGCGTGTCCTTCATTTCTTAGAAGAAAAAGAAAAAGAAAACATGATGTCAACAATTAATTACTCGCATATGGAACTAAACTTATTATTACTGTATATGCAAAAAAATTTACCTTTAAAAGGAACAACCAAATCTATTTTTGCTGGAAAAAACAAGAACCAAATTGCCGAGAGATTCCTCATTGATAAGTTTTTTGTGTCATAGCCAACAAAAACCTCAATGGCTATTTATCAACTGGACGACCGTCTACCGAACCCCATCCCCACGGTTCTTCAATTATTACGCATAAGAGTCATCTCACATTTTTTTTCCTATTTTATAATCAGTTTGATGATTTTAATCGTATTTTTTTGTGTCACAACCAACATCGCCAGACAATTCTCAATACTGTAGCTAGGCGGAAAAAAATCGGTGTCTCTAGTTACTTTTGTTGAAATTGCAATCACAATGGCACCGACCAATCTTAAGAATGTCAAATATGGACTGAAGCCCGTTACGAAATATTATTTTGAGCGATGCAGGAAATTATCGCCGGTAAAAAAAGATGTTTTTTATTATCAATTTGTGTTTTTAATAAATATTGTACACTAAAAAATAATGACACTATGATGTGAGTTAGTGGCAATCATCTTATAAATACTGATGATACTATTGTCTTATAAATATTGATGATACTATCTGTCTCGTTCAACCATTCAAATATGTTGAGTTTAAGCAACGCGACAAGCAGACCAGAAAACACTTTATTAACCATGCACACATGATTCCGCCTCAACAACTTTTCTATGCGGCAAGTCATAAAATTGTGAATAATGAGTCATGTACTGTTAGCTATTTTTCAGTTGGAAAGGGTCTAGACCGAACAAGTTGAGATGATGACTCTTTTGTTAGTTGTTGTTTGTTGTGTGAAGGTTGTTGATTCCAGACTAATTCGCTTGTTTCATTGTTAGATAAGTCAAACTAAAAGAATTCATATATAGTTAATTTCCGTAAATATGTAGTCAATTATTTAAATAACTTCTAGTTTTTTTCAAACTATTAATTTCCAATTTTTCAGATTTTTTTTTGAATTTTTTTTCAGATTTTTTTTCAAATTATTCATCAGATTATTAATAATTTTTTATTTTTTTTCACGTGGTTATATATTTTTCTGAGTTTGTAATTATTTGTGTTCTCATTTTTGTGTTGTAGAGGTTCGTTACAACCCCAGTCTGAAACGTGATCACCTATATACTAGGGACCCTAGAGAAATATAAGTATCTAATTAATGTGGCCAAATATGCGGTCTCTTACTTTTCTATACAAAATCTTCATTTTTTGTTTGTACATCACGATATGTGTCACATTATATCCCTTTGATTAGCGTACCTCTTCTTCTCTTTCTATGGTACCGTACCTCTTCTATTGCTTCGTTACTGTGCTATACGAATTGAATTCTCACTGTGCTAAACAGAGAAAAAACTTGACGCCATTGTCGCTATCTGAGGATATGGACAAGGGAAAGATGCATATTACGTGTTCTTCTTCTTCTCTTTCCTTTGCTACCGTACCTCTTCTGCTCTTTCCTATGTTTAGCGGTTTTTACTCTATTTAGCGTTAAAACCTTCTCATGTCACTCTTTTTGTACTGAAAATTGTTTTAGTGAAAATAGGCTCGTTTTAAGAAATTGTTCCTGCAAAGATTGATTCAGACTCTTCCATCTTATATATATATATATATATATATATATATATATATATCCAACACATTTCCTTATCTATACCATTTTGATTTGTTTCCTTAATTTTATCATAAATCGCAGGTTGTTCATGTGACAAATTCTGAAGTAAAACTGAATTTCCCAAGCGCTTCATCACTTGGTGACTTCTTGTCAAGATGGGCTTCTCATGACAAAGAAGAAGTCGAAGACAAAAAGATAGTATTTATTGTGTAACAGAGAGTGCAACGATGTTTTTTTTTTGGATTCCGGACTAATTCGCTTGCTTCATTGCTAGATAAGTCAAACTAAAAGAATGCATATATAGTTAATGAAGAAAATACAGTTTTTTGATCAACGATAAAAGTATACATGTACGGACAAACGAACGTACGCGTTTAACGGAATTGATATGGGCATAATAAGATTGTGCAAATATTAGTTCCACTGATAGTTTCGTTATAACGGACGTTAAGGTCCGTTGTAACGGACGTTAAGGTCCGTTGTAACGGACCTATACATCTTTCGTTTATGAGGTTTATTTGTAACGGGACTCCGTTGGGTTCCGTTACAACGGAAATGCTCGAGATTATTTAGTACATGATTACTAAATGGTCTGTTTACAAAAATTAGTAGCATGTTCAAAATGAATATGATCCATGCTTGTTGCTTTGTTGTGACATAATGTTAATACACACATAATGAAATAAAACACACATAAGCCAACGAAAATTGAGAATGAAAACCATACAAGAAGAAAATGATGATGATCAGAAGAGATCAACCTTCCTTTTGAAGATATCTTGCTTCCATTTAGGATAGCTATAAAATTCTTTTTTTCTCATAGAAAAAATCATTTCAAAATCCTCATCTGACAAGTGTACCTACAAAAGAAGACCGAATTGAAAATAACAAAAAATAGATCCAAAATCAAGAACAAATTGAATTTAAATAAATTACCTCTCTATGCATTAAGTTAATTCCGAGAGCAGGATTGTTGGAATGGGCTTTCAGTTGGTCATAACTAAATGTGGCTTCCTCTTTTAACTCTTCTTCTTCGCGTTCTATTTTTTTTTAGTAAGAAAAACAAAAATAGGTGAGTTTCAGCTGTCAATGAAAGATAAATTTAATAAAAATCAAATAAAGAGTATTTGTGAAACGAAATACCTATTTCGATTTTGGTAATTTTAGATGAATAAATTGCAGAATATAATTTCGCCCACAATTTTGATGCTCTTGTTGCCTTGTCATTTGTTTTCATAGACTTATCTCTACCCTGTAATATATAAAGCCAATCAAACTTCAAATAAAGTTTATAAATGAAATAATAAATACATTTTTCAAATACTCGTGTCTAGAAAATACTTGCTCCCAGATTGTAAATTTGTAAAATCATGTATTATAGAGAATTTACCAGCATCGAGAAAGTCCTTGTAATCTCATACAGAAGTTTGTATTTCTTCTCAAATGAATTTCCTTGAACCTGCATAAAACAAAAATACATCTTAGATTCTTATTACCCATTTAATTATTAATTGGCATCATTATTCATTAACAGAGAAGATATTGCTAAAATTGCGGTTAAACAACTCAAATCATGACTTACATTTGCCTTTGAAATGTCCCACTTGTAAAAATTTGATGTGAAAAAAGAAGGCTCGTTTCCTTCAGTTACTTTATAAACCGGTACACCAAGAGATAATCCTTCTAGACGAATTGCTTGATCAATGTATTTCTACAAAACATAGAAAATTAAAATAGAAAATATATCCCTGCTCTCTATATTTCCTTGTCTCCTTTTCTATTATATTAGGGTATATTGATGATATTTCACATTTTGATGGGGTATGCATGATATTTCGATGTTTCGACAATTAATAACTGAAAAAATTAATTAATAACACCAATTAATAAAATGGCATACCTGTGCTATATCAAATTCGAAGGCCTTTTGACTCTCTTTTGAATCAACGGAACGACCAATCCAAATAAAAACTTCGGCGTGTGTATTAAGTATTAATATATCTTCAGTTAATAAATCGTCTTGCGAGAAATTGTAAATCTCAGACACCTTCATTTCAAAAATCATAAAATATTATAAATATGTAAAATAAACGGAACTGCCGAAACGATAATAATTATACCTCTAGTTTTCCTGTGTTATGTTCATACGCGCCAAAAAACAAAGGCATCGATTAATTAGAAATCATTTAAATCAGACGAAAATTTGTAATACTAATTTGAAAAAGTGCATATATTAGCGATATTACTATTGGTTAGTGAAAAGGAGAATAAATGAGAATCTCTGATTATTTCTTGTTTGATCCTTTTTGCAAAATTTCTCTTTCCCTCAATAAAGGACCAGAATACACAGCTCTCACTCCCCTCTCTCTCATGCTTTGCTTCAAATCCAGGCTACAATATAAATATTTATACATCACATGACAAATTATAAATTAAAATTTATTTTCAAAAAAGTAAACAAAATTTCGAAATTCGTTTAATTGTAATAGTTCTATAATAAACCTTCAAAAATTCTGCAATTTGTTTAGCTAATTTTTGCTGCTCGATAGTGCTTGATTTTCCTTGCCATATATATAACGCATCCCCAGCTTGTAACAAGAAACAATCAGTGGAACATAATGATTCTACCACCTATAATAAAAAATAAAAGATAAAAAAATAGTTTAAATATATATAATATATTGTAGATAGGGAAATTTAAAGAGCATTAATTTGATTTACCGCGTGAACTTGGATTGCTTTGTTGTTATGGATTAATGTGCTTGATATTTGAATTAATGCCAAGCCATTAGAACAATAAGTTCGATCAATGTGTTTCGATTCTTCGATGGATCTCTTGTATCCTATGCTCAATCCACCCTAAATTAATTGTTATAAATTTATTCTCTAATTCAATATTTTCATTTGTATTGATTTAGATTTAGATTAAGATATGATCATGAAGTATAAACCTTTAATAAAACCATAGGTTGAAAGAGAGAAATAAAGTGTGGTGGTTCCTTTCCCTCATAAATACGCCCCTGAAATAAATATTTCAATAAAATAACTTATAAGTATATATTTTAAATTCACATTTAATTTGAAAAGGAAATTTATTTTGAAATATTTACATGAACAGGTACTCCATTCAGTTCATCCCAAATTGAATTTGCTAATTGACTTGCCACCACTTGATCATCCTATACAAATACTATATATTTCATTTCGTTAACTTTAGAAGGGTGATGATTATGATTTAATTACCATGACACCGTGATTCCCAATCCAAGAAGCTAAGAAGTAGGCTTCTTCGTTCGTACCGTTTGGTCGGTACGCATAAAGAATAATATAACAATCTCCACTATAGAATTTGCCAATTTCTTCTTTAGAAATAACAATTTTATCGCTCCCATTTATGCGCCAAACCTGAATAATACAAGCACAGCCATTTTAGATTAATTACTAAAACTCAAAAAAAATGTTTGAAAAAATTGAGAACCTCGAGTTTTCCATTTCCCTTGAGCAATGGAGGAGTTTCTTCATTGAAAGGTAAATCCTTGGGGGCTCCCTTCAAATTGAAACTTTCCTGCTTTACTGAATCTGCAAATGAATTTTTTTGTGAAGAATTAAATATAAACATGATACAAGATAATTTTTAACATGTTATTTGAATATACTATTTTACCTAAATCGGTACTTTGAGACCAAGATTCAAATTTGGATTTGAACGAACTTGTTTCGTAACCTTGAACTAACCGAATGAGACATGTATTCCTTGATCTATTTTCTTTCTTAAGAAGTTCCTATAGTATATCAAATATTGAAAAAAAATAGTTACACATATAAATATATAACTTGTTGATAAATTAAATAATATAAAGAATTTTAAGGTTTTGTATCACCTCAGCTAATTTATTTGCGATTTTTTTATCGTCTACAGAGATTTGTCTACCAACCCAAATAAATAATTCTGTCCCGCAATCTACTAAATAGCATTTATTGCTCTCTAGTTTTTCTTTAGAATCCAAACTTTCATCTAATTTTAAATCGCCATCTATTAAGCTAAAACAAAAAAAATTTAGATCGATCACTGAAATTGTGATTGCGAATGTAGATATTTTTATTGAGAAAATATTGGAATTTCATGCACCTATAAATACATGGTCCATTTGTTTGAGAGGTAATTTCGCCCTCATCATAAGCATTTTCATCTATAGAGGAAAAACCACCAAAATACCCCCAAAATTCATTCGATTTCGATCCCTCTCCATCCTCTGAACCAAATTGTTCACCAAAATTTGTATTAAAAAAAAGAATCCGAGATTTGAATAGGAATTAATTGCAATTTTCTTACCAATTATTGTAAAAAGACATTTTCTCCCTTCGTGAAATTTATCCTTCAAATATGGGATCACTTCTAGAGCTTTGGCTCTTTCTTGAATGCTCGAAGTGGCGCCATTGAATTGGTATATTTTCTTATCAGTATCCCAAATAAACACATCATCATGATTCAATGACGATATTCTAAACGGGACCTACGAAACAAAGACAACAAATATAGTAATTGATATTACATATTATACATTAAAAGTTACAATCGAAAATGAGTTTACTTGTTTCATTCTAGCAATTCGATTTCCTCTGCAAACATACAACCGGATTTCATAATTTTGTTCGTATTTTTTGAATCCAGTTGCGAAACCGCCATCAAGAGGAACAATGCAAGGTTTGAAATAAGATAAAAATTTGTCTGATTCGTGGCCTTGAATTTCTCGGTGTTGAATTGCTTTTCCTCCAAGGAGTTCATCAAGTTCGGTCGTCTTTATCGCCGCAGTTCCATATTCATCCTAATATATTTTACATTCGCATATTTAGTTAACCTTCTTCTGAATAGAAATTCAAATTATTTTATTCAAGCAAAAAAAACATCAAATTATTTAATAGAATGTCATATACTCTTATAAAACAGATAAAATCTTGGATACCCCTAGGAAATATCATGTATACCCTTATAAAACTTATGAAATATCATGTATACCCCTCCTTTCTTTATTTGCTTTAAAAGATTCCCAAACAACCCTTGATGCATATATTTTGAAAATTAGGAAAGAAAGGATATTGGTGATATTTCTCATATTGTGTAGGGGTATTCATGATATTTCACATTTTCTTAGGGTAATGTGTGATATTTTGAGGATTTGTAAGCGTACCTGAGTAGAGTCTTTGCCGATCCAGAAATGAATATCGTATAGATACGCTCCCCCTCGACCAGGTGAAGTCTGAATTAACGAATAGACAAAATAAAAAAGGACAAATATGAAATATTGAAGAAATTTATAATAGATAAGGCAACAAAAAAAATACGCGCAAAACAATGTATGAGTCTCCAGAGTAGAATTTGCCATAATCCGATTCTGACAAAGCAACCGGATGGAAATTCTCGATTCGCCAAATTTGAGTCCCTCTTCTTTGATGTCAAGGAATTTCAATTCCCGAATTCGAAAGAATATTTGTTAATAATAAAGAGCTTTCATTTAACATAAAATTGTAAAAGGATACATATTTTGCCCAACAATTTGAAATGCGGGATCGATAAATCTCTCCATTGTCGTGATGATATCAAGAGGAAAGAAGACCTTTTGCTTATAAGTGTTAAATATCTCTATTATTATCTTTTCTGAGGTTTGAGAATTTCAAATTTCAAATATATATAAAATGAGGTGATAAACAAATATATGATAAAGCTTGACTTTTGAAGTCAATTTAAAAATGACCAGCTAGTTATAGCAAGAGGCGTAGAAACTATTAAAAGAAACTCTACATGCCCACTAATTAATTTAATTTTCGTATTGAAATAATCAGTGTGGACTTTTTGCCCACTAATGCGTATCATGATCATGATATTAATAAAAATTCTAAAATACAACGTCATACAAATTATGAAAAAAATACTTATTATTTGATCAATATAAATAATATTACCGGTCTGAAGTAATATGGAGATTGAATTGTAATTGGAGATGACACTTTAAGAATAAAAAAAAGGATATATTAACTCTCAAAAAAGATAAATATACTCTCAGTAAGGTCATATTAAACTTTTTTTTTTTAATTCATATATAGAATGACAAAATGCTTTTCCTTCAAAAATGAAAAATAAAAAATAAGGTCTATTAACTCTCAAGAACATATATCAACATAAAAAGAAATTCAAATTCATTGGACCAAAACCGAACTGTCAAAATCAGTGGTCCTCAACATAATAGTCAGAACTAATTCAACAAAGAGACAGACAAATTCAATCAAATACTAAGAAATTTAGTAATTTATCAAGCATTAATTGCTGGATTTACATCAAGCACAAGCACATAAACATTCGTACGTCACTCTCGAAAGAAATACAAAAGACCAAAAAAAAGAAATATTTTCAATTTAACAGAAGTATCAAGGTGTACAGTTTTTAATATTAATAGTACTATTAGAATTTAGAAAAGATCAAATTTCTTTTTCTGCAATTTTTGTTTCCACATAATTCATACCATCTCAATTTCCAGATCAGACAAGTATGAATAAAATCAAAAGAACAAAAAATTTTACCTTGATTCAGTAACATCAAGAAGACTTGGACACCTCCAGTTCTGAAAATATTGGAGGAGATGGCAATGTACATTATGCAATTGAGCCCACAAATCAATTTCAATACTCAACTAGAAACAAAAGATAAATTCTTTGCAACTAATTCAGCAGCAAAAAGAATATGACAAATGTATTGTTTGATTAGGTGGCATAGTGTAGCTGTAGGGTTTAGTTCAGAACTAGAGTTTTTTTGGTTGGAAGTACACAAGTTTTGTAAAATCATTTTATTTTATGTTTTAATTAAAAATCGTAATTCCTAATTCAAAATTGCATCAAAATTAGAAATTTATAAAGAAATTTCAGACGAAATTGGACTCAAATTTGTTGGGGCAAAAAAACGGGTAGCAAAAATTTATATTTCGTCTCCATTTTTTTTTGGAGAAAATAAAATTGCTCTCGTTGAGAGTTGAACTCAAGACCTCCCGCTTACTAAACGGGTGCTCTAACCAACTGAGCTACGAGAGCTTTGTGTCTTTCGTCTCCATTTGATCGTTGAAAAGGAGTTGTCCATATTAGAGGCTTAATTACATAATGTACATTGACATCTTCTTTAGTTAGTACAATAGTACTCCAATATTTCCAGAAATGGAGGTACCCATTTCCTCATCTTAACATCGTTCCTCTCTCCATTTCATTTCACTGTTCAGGTTCCGAGACGGAAGAAAGGTGTTTGAAGAGTGAATATTACTTCAAATGGGTTTAAACATCAGGGTTTCATTTCTTGGATTTGGTAAGAAACCAAGAATTGGATTATCGGTTTTCTCGTAACCCGAGTTCCGTTCTAGGGTTCTTGAAATTCTCAGAATCTAATCCGAACAAAACCGAGAATATAACTACTGGATTTCTAACAATCACCGGAACAGAATTCTTGGTTTATTTAGTTCGCGTGAAATCGAATCTGGTCGGGGGAAAAGCGAGAATTAGAAACCTAAATCTGACGGCGCTCCTCTCGTCTTCTTCCTCTCTCTCTGGTTCTCTACGAAAACCAAGCGAAAGCTCAAGAGATAAATCCAATCCAGCCATGTCTCAATCTCACAACAACCCCTCTCAACTCCTTCCCTCAGGTGAGATCCTTACATTAAACTTCTCACACTCACCATATCGATCTTTCTGTGACAATTTTTTGTTGTTCTTTTTTTTTCGTTTATTTCTGCGTGAAGAGTTGATTGATCGGTGTATTGGGTCGAAGATATGGGTGATAATGAAGGGAGACAAGGAGCTCGTCGGTACTCTCAGAGGATTTGATGTCTATGTCAACATGGTCCTTGAAGATGTCACTGAATAGTATAAACCCTAAACCCTAATTTGCTTTAACTCTTATTTATTTCGGTTCCGTAACCGTATTTCCTTGCAAATTCAGAAATAACTTGTTCAAAAGGTTTTCGTAATGCTTTAAATTTTGTTTCTTTTTTCTGCAAATTTTAATTTTGCTTTTAAAAAAAAAAATCCAATTTTGCAGTGAAATTACAGCAGAAGGTCGGCGAATAACAAAGCTTGATCAGATCCTTTTGAATGGAAATAATATTGCAATTGTAAGTTTGGACTTTCTTGGTTCTTCAATTTGTCTATTTTGCTTATTATCTGATTATTTGATCTTCAAATGTTTTAATATTTGTGATTATATTGAGTATATAATTCTGAATTTATTGTGATTATATTGTGCAGCTCGTCCCTGGTGGCTCTCCAGATGCTGAATAA
The DNA here is from genome assembly GCA_946800325.1 of Luzula sylvatica. NCBI lineage: Eukaryota > Viridiplantae > Streptophyta > Magnoliopsida > Poales > Juncaceae > Luzula > Luzula sylvatica. The sequence goes on from OX326960.1 coordinate 41,845,498, forward strand.
AATTGCCGATCAAATGGGGATTGTTAAAATTAATTTTAATTTAATTTGTTGCAAGGATTATCAATTTTTTGTAATTTTGTACTGGTTTTGTGAATTCGTCATTTGGAAAAAAAAAATCATCCGACATAATTTATGCTTGTATTCCCACATTTGTAATGTGGTTGCATTTAACTCACTCACTTGATGGAAATGAAATACACGTGCATTTGCTATCAAAATAACTCAACTTTTATAAAACCATGTAATGCAGAAAAAAGTTCTTATTAACTCGAGAATCGTTCTAAAGAAATTAACAAAAATAGAAAAAACAAAATTGACATGTTCATTAATAACCCTACACCTCTTAGCTTGCTTGCAAAATTTTGAGTTCAAACTTGCACATTCATTCATTTTCCATTTTTATTTTATCAAACTTCGGTTTTATTTGAATTGCTATCGAATTTTGTTCTTTTAAAATTCCCTTGTTTCTTCTTCTCACTGTTATTCTTTTCGCCATTATCATTCCATTTCCTCTTGTTTGGTTCTGATTGAGACTCAAATTTCTGTCCAAATTTATTAAGTCTTTTAATTTCTTTTGCCTTGTTTCCAAAATCCTTGCTTTTGTTTCCATTATGTTTCTTAATTTCCCAATTCTTCTTGTTTGAATCTTCATTAAAACCCTTTTTCTTCTCAGAATCAAATTTATTTGGTCTGTAAATACACACAAAAAAGCACAAATCTTAATGATAAATAAATAAACCCTAAAAGCTCGAGATTTTAATAATAAAATCACCTTTTTGAAGGAGAGGGTAGCTCTGATTCTAGTGCTTTCTCAAAAGTATCAGATTCTTTCAGGTTTTTCTTGTTCTGGCGAGCCTAAATAAAAATAATAATAACACCAAAAGAAATTGAGAAATATCTTTGAGGACCATATTACAAACAAATAAAAAAATTCAAGGGTTTTTTTAGATAAATACACACCTCAAAAGTTGATTTAACAAATGCTTTGTATTTCTGAGGAACAAGTGTATCTACCGTTGCATATCCACATTTTCTCATTAATATTTCAATGATTAACCCAACCTATATATCATTCCACAGCACAAAAAACAAAAAAATAATTCAAAAAAATAAATTGAAAATTATTAACTAATATCTACAAATCAATATATATTGTTTTAATTACCTTTGCTCTGAAATGAAATTTCGAAACCAATGACCAAGGCAAAATTCCTTTCAAAATATCTTCTTGAAGTTTACTTAATTTCTCACCTTCCAAAGTCGAAACCAAAACTTTCACAAACCCTAATGCAGCCTTTGAAAAACAACAACAACAACAAAATCACATAACATTTCGAAATAATTAAAAAAACAAAAACAAAAAAAGAAATTGAAAAACTTACTTTGATGACTTCATTGTTTTTATTCTGAAGCAAAATTAGAACCGAAGGGATCAAATTTGGAATTTCAAGACAAAATTCAGCATCGTTATAAATTAATAATGAAAGTGCCGAAATTGCGCCACTTGTTATGTGTGCAGATGGACTCGATAGATATCCCATTACCTATTTATTTTAAATAAAATATATTATTATCAATATAATTTTGATTTAGAAATTACGGTTATGAATAATTAATTAATTAATTAATTAGAATTAGCTACCATGGTAAATAATCTTTGTAAATCTGACGAATTGTTTTTCAAGCTCGTACTCGTGGCCAATAACACATCATATGCTAAACTCCTCGATTCTTTTTTTGACTACAAAAATTAAAAAATAAACGAAATTAGTAAATAATTAAAGGAATTGATTAACAAATTTTAGTATTATTTTACAAACCTTGAGAGTGATTATGATTTCATTAAGTACTAGAAATGCTTTGTTATTTGTAATTTCTTCATTGGCCTGCAAATTTTAATTTCCAAAAAATATTTACCATAAATCAAAATATACACGAGGAAAAAAGTGTAAATATTATTTGATATTAATACGAACCTTTAGCATGTGAATTAATAAATATTGGTAGCAAGATAATCTATTTTTTATAGTGCCATTATCCTTATTAATATCAGACGTTGATTTCACGTTATGAAGAAGCAACATTATTTCATCAACACGAGTTAGAGTGAATTCATGATTTTCCTATATTAACAAAAAAGACAAAGAAAACAGTATATTAGAAAATTAATTGGAATATTATAATATTTACACTATGAAATTCTGAGTTATTAAACCTTTAATATCGTGCTTAGTGCAAGGAATGCTTGAGCGTGACAAGATTCATCACCGTTCTACAAAAAAAAATTATTACTCATGTTTTTCATAATAAGCAAGTTAAAAGCTTATAAAATTTACAAAATGAGAAGTAAAAATGTATATATAATTAGTACCAATAAAGAAGATCTAATGAAGTTCAAAAGTATATTGAGAACGTCTTTATTGGCCACCTCAGCAAATGTACACGTGAGCTCCAACATTAAACACCTAAAATATAATACACAATTTTAGAAAGAAAATAATTAAAATAAAATATTATTTGAAAATATTTTGTTGATTACCTATTAGATTCTCGGTTTTCATTTGAACTATTATTATCTTTATTATCTTCCTTTTTTTCATTTTCATCATGAATTTCAGATTCTTCCAAGTTTTCATCCTCGATTTCATTATCATTTAAATCGAGTTTCTTAAGCAAAGAAATATAAAATTCTCCAATATTTACACTTTCAGATAATAAAACAATACTCCTTATTGTTTCCTGTAATTACAAAATTATATTTATAAATCGAAAAAATATATAAATTTAAAAAAGTAAAATCTAATCAATTAACTATTATTTTACCTTTAAAATCACACGCTTTTCGATGGCAGATTTGAAAAATATATCTGATAATGCAGAAATAAAATCCATTGAATACGAAGCCATGATTTTCATGTTTTTAATCGCTGATTCTTGTGAATAAATTTTCTTCTTGATGTAAATATCACAAATTTCTGAGGGTAAAACAGTAAATAGTTCCACATTCTTCATTCCATCTTCTCCTTCACTTAAACTTTTGTTTCCATTAATTAACTCCTATACAAAAAACAAAACGACAAAAAGATTTCAATAATGACAAAATTAAATTAAAAGAATATTGTATCGAACCTGTAAGGATTTGAGGATGATTTCGTGCAAAGAAGAATCTTCTTTCAAGCGATTTATAAGCAATTTAGTAAAAGATTCAAAACTCTGAATTAAATCACAAGGAAACCGACAAAATGCAGAAAGTATGCCCCACAATCCATTCACCCATGATTTCACCACTCTTTGTTTCGATCCTTTTTTATCTAAAAAACATTCAAAATTAATCACAATTAACGAATCAAAACCTAATTTCTTCTTAATTAAAGTAAATATCATTTTGAATTGAAGGATTAATTAATTGATTTTATGTACCTTTTTTGGAGGGTTTTTTGAGAGAATCGGCAAGAGGCACGATATGGTCCATGAAAAATTGCAAAGAGTCCCCAAGAATATATTTATTTAGAATTGGTTTGATCCAAGTATTTGAGAATGTTGCTTTTTCTTCGTCAAAGTTAATGGGTATTAACGAAATAACTTTCTCTACTCCAATTGAAATCACAGCACATCCAATACATTCATGAACCTGAAAATTAGGTTAAAAATAAAGAAATAAAATATAAAATATTTCTACATTTAGATTATTTATTATACTTACATGCTTAAATATTGGCTTTTCTTTGTCAAGAGTTGAAGCTAATTGAGATAATTTCATTAGAATCTCCTTCATATACTCAAATGATGAATCGCCTTCAAAAATATTTAAAATCAAGATTAATTCATTCACGAAAATAGGGAATTATAATTAAACTCAAAAAATAAAATAAAATTACGAAGAATATGGTACCTAGTTTAAGGAACATAATTGATATGATTAATAATACATTCTCTGAAGGAGGAATTGAGGTTTTAATCATTTTGTTTAGTGAAGAACAAATAGAACTTATCGCAGGGGAAGAACTGGAGTTCTCCATTTCATCAACATGAGAGATAATTAAATCTTTCAAAATACATGCTACGTCCTTAGAATTACCAACATTAGGACTCGAATATCCTACAATAATACAACAAATAATCAATGAATAATATATTTCTGCATTATACGAATTATTTTAAGTAATTATAAGTTAAAAATGCACATAAATGTGTACCTGAAATATATGATTCAAAAATTGGAGGGAGATTTTGAGTCCATTGAGAACCATTAAATCTATTTAAGCATTTTTTGAATAAATCCAATGATTGAATAATCGTATCGAGTGGTTTCTTTTTATTTGAAGATAAATACGACATAATGGGCGAAATAATCTTCTCAGATTCATCGTTTATATATTTATCATCTAAGTTCTCAAGTATAGACTCGATAAGGGTCAATATATGCCTTGTGAGATCATGAAAATATGGTAATAAAAGCTTAAAGCATTCGTTTAAAACTTCTTTTCTCGACTTTTTTGTGAGATTTGGAGCTAAACTTTTTAGAAGATGAAGAAAATGAGTAATATAAGCCTTTTCGTCTGAATTTTGAGTATTCTTCTTCTTATTTGAACCAGAACCAAGTTTTTGTGCTGAAGAAATATATTTTTCGAATATTCCAAGGATAATTTTGTTGGCCTTTTTGAGAGTTTCAGAGCCCTTTAAGAAGGTGAAGATCTTCTCGACGAATTCTTGAGCACATTTCCTCACCTGAATTTTTTTTGTAAATTTTAGTATATTTTCCATTTTTGAAGGGTAAATTTGATATTTCGAGTTTCTCGAAGGATAAATATGAAATTCTACCTTGGGGCGTTTATCTATGGAGAAAGCCAACAGTGTCTCGAGAGGAATTTGAACCGCTTCCCAATCGTCCTTATCGACATGAAGAACCAATAAACCGAGAACTCTGACGAGACAACGAACAGTGCCAGCTGGCAGGTCTTGATTCGCTTTCAGAAATTCAGAGAGCGATAAAGCGTCAATCTTTGATTTTTCGTGAGACATGGCATTGTCTTGGATGAGAGGGAGAAGAATCGAGAGAAATGATGCAATTGCACTTGCAGCTGAGGAATCTTTACCCGTCGAACTGAGAGCTGAAAGAACGATTATTGTTCAGAATTGAGAATTGAAGAATTAATTGATTGCTAAATCGTCAATTATGAGATTAACTTACTTTGAATAGCGGTAGCGAGATAAGCAGGAGGAGAAGTAGGGAGGCCTTCTTCTAGAAGAATAGAGCGCATGGCGGCGGCGGAAGCGCAGAGATGACGGTGCTGAGGCGCCGTCGAGTTGCCGTAACGGCGCATCAGAGCGTCGCAAATGTCGCTGGAGGGGTCCAGGGAAGCAAGGGATGGGTCGCACGGAGCGTCTTCTGACTCCATTGAGAAGGCGGCGTGTCCTTCCTCGGAGTTATCTGGTTGGTCTTTTGTTTTCCTCTTCATGGCTGAGACGGAGATGGCTGGAGAGGAGTTTGGAAGGGGAGGAAGTAGGGTTTAGGGTTCAGGTTAAGAAGAAACTATACAGTACGAGCCCTGTCCCTTCTTTTTTTCAATCCAACGGTGCAGATCCGGGAAGAACCTCGGATTTTGAATACTGAATTTTATCCGAAAGCCGGGATTTTATATCCAGAGTTTTTATTCCGGTGTTGGGCCAAAACCTATCTAGTGTAAATTTCAATAATTGTTATTTATAGCTGGTTTTATTGGGTTTGTTTTAAAAAGAGGTGCCTAGTTTTACTGGATAAATTCAAGATCAATTAAACGAGATTTTCGAAATCTCGAGACTGAAATTTAAAACCACGAATTTCATTTAAGCGATTTCTGTATGTACTTTGAGTGTTTAGATGTCAGGTCTGATTAGAGATAATCTAAGATACGTGTAATTTAGATACGCTTGCTTTATAATTCATGTGTTTCCAAAATTATATAGTTGTTTGATTGTATGCACTTTAAATCCATGAATTGTGGATTTCGCCCGAACACTTGATTCAAAATTTAAAGATCCAATTTTCAAACTCGGCAAAATGTGACTTGCTTTACCACGTGATGTAATCATGTATTCCTTATCGTGTTCCTTACACGGGAACACAAGTCTAATTTGAAATGAAATCTTAACCGGTAATAAATCAATATTCTGGATTTACTAAACCACTTCCATTTTGACTCCGTTCCAAATGAATTAATAATGAATCATGATAATTAGTCTTTTATTTGAGAGGAAAATACACGTGAATCCAACAATTTCACCACAATTAGAGAATTAGAATTTATGTTTCAGCAGTATCTGGTAATTGAAATCGCAGGTTTATTTCGTAACAGTTAATTAAATCTCGATTTACACCCAATCTGCATATTTGAAATATTATTTTATAGCAAATCTATTATCTTTTTAGATTAAAAAAAAACACCTACGGAACAAACCAAATGAACCCAGTGGATTATTTCATTTAAATAGAAATTCAACATGATAATCGTAAACTATTTTATTTATAATAATAAAAAACCAAACAAACTGATCTGTGAATTAATATTTAAAAAGGAAGCGAAACCTACCAAAAAATCAAAAGTATGTAAACAAACTCGCACGAATCAGTCTTGGCAATGGAACGAATAGCTCGAACCGCTCTCATTTTTTGGAAGCTACACTCAAAAACAAAACATAAAACCATGAACAAAAAATAACAAAAATAAATAAATACAAGCGGATATATTATTATAAATACCTGCGAGGCCAATGCAAGAGGTTCAGAAACGAGGCTACTCCAAAAAAGTGGATCGCAAGAAGGATCGATCGCGTTCCAATTAGTTCGCAACGGTGCAGAGAGAAGATTTGTCAATGAATAACCCACATTATTATTATTATTATTATTGTTGTTGTTGTTGTTTTGTGGCTGTGATGGTAAGTGGGCCCCACTTGTCATCATGGCTGCAACTTCCTCATCCTTCTCTTCAGGAAGTTTCGAAGCCCTTTCTAGAAAGTTCTTGAAGGCGTCAGACTTTGATAAAACATCACAACAGCTCGAAATTGAATTTGAATTTGAATTTGAATTCGAACTAGAAGGAGGTTTTGCGGAGTGAGAAGGAAGCTTGAAGGGTTCGTTGGCCGAAATAGAAGACTCCAGGGATTTTATCTCGGTTGTAAGATCCTCTCCAGTTTGGTTGGCACTGGAGGGATCCTTTTCGCGTGGTTTCTTCGGTTGCCACCATCTGATGTAGTTCGATAGATCGATTTTTCCTCCAGGGTAATTTCCATCGATTAACGCTTCTTTATTCGAGCCTTGAGTAAAATAAAATAAAATTACAAATAAATATATCTTTATATTGGTCAGTAAAAAATTGAAAGTACCATTCATGGTATTGTATTCATTTCCGAGGAATTGGCCAAGAGATGGGTCCCATCGATTATTTGGGGTCTGCCTGAAAAAATATCAAATTAATTTACGAAAATATCATTTTGGATAATATATTCAAAATTTGCATAAGCGAAATAAATACATACCGAGTAAGGCTGCGATATTTAGGGAAACCTCTTGAGAAAGCGCTACTTTTTCTGTAATGGCGTAAAACATTATTACTGTTATCGAAAAAAGACAAAAATAAAAAAATTACAAGGATTTTTTTTGCCTTCTGAGAGAGACTAAGTAATCCTCTTTGGAGACGGTCTGCATTTCTTCGAGATCTCTTGCATAATCACTCACCTAAAAAAATCCGAAATTTTAGAGGATTTATTTATTTTCAATATTTATGAAAATAAAATTTAGGGAAAAAAAATTTACTGGAAAATTAATGAGCGTTCCAGCGCCCCAATATTTTAAAGCAGCAAGATCATAAGCTCTTGCCGCAGCCTCTTCATCATCATATGCACCTATATTTATATACTAACTTAACTCAGTGTATATTTTTTATGTTTCATAGGGCAATCGATGATATTTTCTATATTTCATAGAGGTATTCATGATATTTCAATAAGTACATGTGAAATTATCTCGAAAAAATGTATGTGTACCTAAGTATACTGTAGATAGAAGCAGATAGAGCCAGATTCCATGAAAAGGAAAAAAAAATGTTAAATTAGGAAACAAAAGTAGTTTTCTGTTTGAAATTTTGAATTTTTAGTGAAGTTTGGATATGAAGATATAAAACACGTACCTTGTTTTCCTTTCTTATTCTGATTTTGGTTCCAAGTACTTTTGTCCCACAGGTGTGCTTCATATCTCCCAGTCCATCTATGTCTATAATTGTAAAAGAGAAATGCAGAATCAAAAGTAAGAAATAATTTCAGAAATTAAAGTTTTAGATTCAAGAACGAGATTTGGATTTCTATTTATTAATTCTCATAATATGCAATCGTTCAGCATCATGCTCCTTTTACCAGTAGATCATTCATTCATTCCCGTTCAACTTGTACCAGCAATAATCCTACAATACCTCGTGACGCCTCTATAGATCGAACTGCGTTTTCCGGCGACACAAGGCGGCATCCGGCTGATACGTTCTTTAGCAGTACAGACTCTCTCTTTCCTAGCTTTCTTCGGTCCAGGCACATACGCCTGATCCGCAGCTCCTCTTCGCGCTCCTTCCGCCGCCATTGCCGGTTCTGACTCTCTCTTCGGCATCGCCAAATTCGAAGAACTCGCCATTGTTTTATCCTTTTACTTTTCCTTGTGTTTAGAACGGGCTAGAAGTTTGAAACGAGCAGAGCGGTCACCGAGAGTGATGATGAGTCATACTGGCAGTGGGCCCAGTAGCAGAGACACGTGGAGACATGAGCGTGTGAGCCAGGGGTATCCGAGGCCACAGTCTGCGTTCTCTCCGGTTTCTTTTAAACTTGAGAGATTCTACATTCTAATTTGCGTTTTTGAGTTTTTGGACTTTCATCAGTAAAATATTCAAATAGATAATTTAACCGTATTTTTTATCATGAATCCAATTTTATGCAAGTTCCTTATGTTATATAATCACATCTATGTTACACATATACTTCAAAAATATAGAAGTATCATGAGAATACGGATATCCGATACGAATACGGGTACGCTATGACTCGGATACGTATCGAATACGACACGTGAGTTATCCGATTATTTTAATATTTATTTTTTTCGGATACAACGAAGATATAACAGGATACGATAAAATACGGCTGGGATACGTTCAGAATACGACTGTAATACGTTATTTATGATACTTCGGTCCATTATATATTTTGGCCCATAATATTTTTAAATAAATTATATATGATACTTTTAAATTATTTCTAGGATAATTTTAAAATATAGGATATTTTTATGATATTGATATTGTTAGGTTGATTTTATTTATTGTCATGATATTTTATTTAAAAATATTATTAATTTATTATTGATTTATTAATTTTATACAACATAAATATATTAAAGTAATAACTATATAGCCGTATCCGTGATTTTCTGAAAATTGTCGTATTGTCATATCCGTATCCGTGCAACATAGAATCACATCCATTGTAATCATTAAACTATTACATGTAATAAATATTTAAATTATTAATTAATTATTATTTTTTATAATCATATTTTTCAACCATTTAAATGTCCATTAATTTACCCATATTTTAAGTATTATTAGAAATTCACATCGTCGTGACTAGGACTATTATTGTTGGTTATGTCTATATTAGACTAAGTTTATTTAAATACTTATAATTTCACATAAGATTATATGTTCAAATGTGAATCTAGTGGAAAATGCAAAATTTATATACGAAATATTAATAACTTAATATGTAATTTTATGAAACATACAATATACTAGTATCATTTTTAGAAAATTCATATTAAAAATTCTTCAAGTATATTCATTTTTATTTTCTCATTATTTTGACATTTATATTAGCATAATTCATACATATCGTTTCTCATAATTTGAATTTCTAAAAATATTATGTAAGAAAATACAATGAAAAATGTATAATAGAATTTTAAGTATCGTTATTTATTTTTAAAAATAACTATAAAAATCTTCTATATTAATAAGTTGATTATATTTGTATTTTAAAAAAAACAAATTTAATATTCAAAAAATAATAGTTTATCCATCCAAATAACTTCTTAAACTTATAAACACTACAAATAGTATTGCTATTTTTAAACATGTAAATTAAAAAAAATCATATGATATAAAATAATTTATGTTTATGTTTATTTTAAATTGAATTTGTATATTATTTACTAAATCACTTTCACTATTAAGTTTGATATTATTTATACTTTTGATCCTATTTTGAATCAATAAATCATTAGTTTTATATAATTAATGATGTGTTACTGTATATGTTATATGTTATATGATTCATTATGTTTTTATATTTGATATTGTTTGAAATATTGTGGACAACAATGATATAATATTTGTTGTTAAATTTTTTCTTAAAAATTACTTATATCTCATATATTATTATACAATGATACCAATGTTTTAAATAGCGTGTAGCGGCACGCATCGTTTTTGACGTTTAATTTAGCAGTTAGCGTTAGTGGATGATATAGCGCCGCTTCACCATCGGAGCGGAGTTTGATCAAAATTATTATTTTTATAATACTAAAATATGCATATAAATATAATTTAACGGCCCAATATTATAAATAAAATTATATCGAATGCTTATTTATATCAACCTCACAAACTAACATAAATTACAAATTTATTTCTGACAAAAATTTATTATTATTATTATTTTATTATTATATTACCGTAATTATAATAATACTAATAATAGTTGTTGTTGACCTTATTTTCCTACAATAATAATAATAATAATAATAATAATAATAACCGCTATTCGAGATATCGTAAACAAGATATAAGGATGACTATCACCATTATTTTTTATTAACAGATATCGTAAACAAGAGAACGAATAACCGCTATTCGAGATAGCCACAACGATCACAATAATTTTTCGTTTTAACATAAATAAACAAGAGAACGAATAACCAGCCGTAACGGAGAGAGGGGCAAGAAGGAGAAGCCGACCTATATATGCCCTCGTAATAATAGATGACCTCTCTTTCAAAAAAAAAATGGATGACCTCAAATTTAAAATACATAGAAAACATATATGTTGTAGTATATCTGTTCCGTATTTATGCCTATATTTTTTTGCAAATTTATTTGTTTTTTGCAAATATATTTGGCCTTCAAATGTTCTTTGGTAAATTTTGCCTTGCTCGATGCGAGAAAAGGGCAACCCACAATATCCAAGTTTTATTTCCGTTTTTAGGACTTCTCTATACATATATAGCGCATTTGCATCTTGCCCCCCCCCCAGAAAAACTAAATGGTTTTGATTTTAATTTATAACTATTATAATTATAATATGGAAAGAATTTGACAAAAATTATTATACTATGAAAGAATTTGAGCTGCAAAAGATAATTTTGCATTTAAGAAATTTCAATTTTGAATGTTATTTCCTTTTTCAGCATTTGTTTATTCTTAATTAATACCTTCAACAAGAATAGACAAAAAAAAATCGATAAAATTTTCACTACTGCTTTTACCAACTCATCATCATCATTTAAACAAAAGCTAATAAACAAATACATACATAAAATTTGCATTTAAATTTCAAAAATTCACAACCTCTAAAAGTGTTCATTTGAAAAGTTTTACTTAAAAATTAAGCTCATTCGGCTTGGGGGACTTGAAAATCGACCATTTGTTTTGTATTTAACCTAATCGAAGGTCCCATTGTGGAGCAAACATACGCGCTTCTCCAATACACTCCTTTTGCCCCTTTCGGTTTATTTACCTCTATCGATCTCTAAAAACATCACAAAAATATCAAAATATTCAGAAAAATAATAATTAGGACGCTTTTGAAATTTTCTCTTTTCTATTTTAAAAGATAAAATATACTAAAATGCATAATTTCATACCACTATTGTCATGAAGTTTTCCATGAGGTCTTGTTCAGAAAAATCGACTTTGCCAAAAATTACGTGCACGCTACCAGCTTTATCTAAACGGTATTCTACCTTTCCTTTCTTAAATTCGTTTATAGCCTTCAATCGACAAAATAAACGTACCAATAAAATGAAAATATGCATTAGTAAAGTTATATTATTATTATTATATTATATTAATATAGTTTTGAGTATGAGAAAATTACTTGCGTAATGTCAGCAGCAACGGTTCCAGCTTTGGGATTTGGCATGAGACCACGTGGACCTAAAAGTCTACCCAAACTCGCCACCTGTCAAAAAAAACCGATTATAGTATTTTTAAAATTTGGGAAAATAAAAAAACCCTCAACATTTACGTATATTTTATTTTTGTACCTTAGGCATCATTTCAGGAACGGCAATTAATTTATCAAAATCCATGAATCCTTCGTCTTTAATCTTGTTAATCAATTCGTCTCCACCAAATATATCGGCTCCAGCTTTCTCTGCCTCGTCTAGCTTGTCACCTTTAAATATAAAACTTAAAAATGTTACAATTATGAAATAAGATTACATATATAAATATCTTTACAAATTAAAATTTAAACTAAATAAAATCATAAAATTATTCATAAGAACAAACAATCACACCTTGAGCAATGACAGCTATTCTAATTTTCTGTCCCGTTCCCTTGGGCAAATTCACCTAAACAAAACCCAACATTCAAAAAATAAAATAAAAAACAATAATGTGAAATGTTTATAAATGAAAAGTTAAAAACATACTGTAGCCCTAAGTTGTTGGTCACTGTATTTCGGGTCGAGTCTGAGTCTGAAATGTGCTTCGGCCGATTCGACGAATTTGGTCGAAGCCATTTGCTTTAAGAACATAATTGCTGATTTCACATCGTACTCTCTTTTTTCTTCCCTTAGTTTCTGCACCTCCAAAAATCTCTTCGAACGCATCTACAATACAAACGAAAGAAAAAGAAACATGAAATAGAAACTAAATTCACGTAAAATTCCCCAATTTCACTGCCAAGTGGTGGAATTAGAGTGCTTATTAGTCAATTGAGGTATGCAAATTGCAATTAATGTTCATTTTTAGTAAAAGAAAAAAAAGAGAGGAACTTTAATTTACCCTATCTTTTTTACGGGGGTAAAGAGCCTTGCCGACCTTAGGATTGGTAGGCGGAGTATAGGCGGGACCCTTCACCCTCTCCTCGTCGTCGTCATCACCTTTTTTTCTTCTGGCAATGAACTTATCGACAACACTTACATTGCCTCCTCCTCCTCCCTCCTCCTCTTCCACCTTAGCCGCGCGTGACGCCACGTCTCGAATCGGGACGTGCCTTACAGAGAGGAACGAGCATGTCTTGCGGTAATGAAAAGACAAAGAAGGGAACGTAGAGCGAGGCGAAGCGGTGAGTTTAGAAGAGGAGAGAATTGGAGAAGGGGAGAGAGATGGAGATGGGTGACAGACAGCGGAAGACGCCATTGTTATGCTCGAGGGGAATAGATAAGAAGAAAAAAGGAACGTCACTGGCTGTGTGGTCGCTCTCTATATCCGTGAAGTGATAGAAATAACGGATTAGTAATCCGAGTTTACTGATTGAAAACCAGGAGTTTGATTCCTGTAATATCAGCTGTTGGTTTCCTGGTTTATTAAAATTGGAAATCAGAATTCTCGCAAGGAATTAGGGCCTGAATTTGTTTGGTATTAACAAGGCCACGGTAACAATTAATTTCATCAAGCCCTTGAAAACTTGAGTTTAGTAGGTGTAAATTTAAGTGCTGGCACTGGTATGGGTATTTTCTAGTAACTGTGTACAATTTTTTATTTTTATTATTTAAGATGTAAGCTAGAGTGAGTCATTAGATTTCAAAATATAAAATTATCACACATTATAAATATAATTATAGTTAATTGAGTTGTAAAAATATAATGAAAGTAATATATCAGTGATTTAATTCTATTTTGAAATGATATCATCACGATTCACGAATAGTAATATTTTTGTATGAAAATGATAAAACATAGTTACATAATTACAATCCTCGCAACTTAGTGCCGGTGTTATCATATTGAAATATATGTAATGTAATTTGTTAATTTCGTTATGCTCACATGTATAAGGTCATCATGTATATAGCACACCAATTTATTTTTATTTTTATTTTTTTAAAATAAAATCCAACAAACGATCGCTTGTCGTTTACGGTACCTTATGTTTTTACATTGCATATTACATTTTACTACCTTTGATAGTTAAAATTAAAACAAATAATAAACCTATCCTATGTCGACAATTATTATATATTAGACAAATTATGGTCATTAATTATGGTCATCAATCGATGAATGTTAGGTGCAGGTGCAAAGTCATAAATCTATTATATACTGAATAAAAATGTTGAACCCATAAAACCAAAGTAGTTGGTAGCTCAACATCGAACATCCTTCATCGAAATCATCTCAGGACGAGAGAAAATATTGGTCCTCCGGTTGTGGAAATAAGCCACAAAACTTATTTTGCCAAATCGAGTTCTGGACGCCGCGACAACATCATGCTGAAAGAATGGTAACTAACATATCATTTAGTTTTCTCCAAGACCTTACGAAAATACCTTTTATTTTCTGACATAAATGTATGCTACTAATTAATTATAAATTGAATTGGATATTACGAAGATATATATAATGTGTAAACATTAATTGGTACATTCATGCAATTTTTATTTCATGTCACGTTTATAGAGTTTCTAACTACCTTGATAAATAAACAACAATTTTTTAGTGGATATTTCTACGATGTCATACCGTATTTACTCATACTATTTCAATAAATGTATATGTACTTTAGAAATGCTAAAAGAATTCACAAAAAGAATTAAAAAAAAATTCAATGACTAAAATATACTGTTAAAATTAGAAATATATATTTTTGTATTTAACAAAATATTTTATTAAAAATATATTATTTTATTTTTAATTTTAGTCATGTTAACATGTTGGATTCAACATTATATTTTGTTAATTTGAAAAATATATTTTACTAATTTCATTAATATATTTTGTTTGTCCGAAAAAAAATTTGATTTTTTTTTTTTGAATTTTTCTTAACAAACCTGTTACTTTAAGTACCTATATTATATTATGGGTGATTCTACGGTAGACCCTTTTCTTTTTTGAATGGATGAGATTAAATCATCTAAATTAATTCAATGGTTGTGATCACATCTGATACTGTAGACCCTTTTTTAAAAAGGTTAGAATGGTAATTATTTGTATCCCTTCACATGCTCTATCCGGTTACTTTTATTTTTCTCTCTCGTATGTTTTGTAACGCCTCTCTTTACCCTCTCTCTATCTCCCTTCTCTTTCTTTCCTTGTGGTTCTCGATCTCTCCGTTTGAAATCTGAGTAAAATACATGGAGGGAGGAAAATCAAGAGAGCTTCACGGCGAGCGCGTAAATTCTCGGAGGGAGAGATGAACGGTAGTGGAGAAAGAGAGGCATGTGCGAGGAGTGTGGAGGCAGAGAGGAGGCGTACATGGGGGTAGCAAGAAATAGTGACTCAATTTTACCAGCAAACGATCTATTTGATCAGTAATGGTATTTTGAATCATTCATAGATTTTATTGATTATGTAATTTGTAGGTAACTAAGCATAATTATGTTGAATTAGAATTGATGACATTGAATTAAGGCAGCAGCGAACGATGAATGTTTCAGGCCAGGGGAGTCTTCGAAGATTAAAAAAATCACGCTATTCGCCATCTTTTCGATATGGAGACAAAGGTGTGCTATATCATTCTCTGATAGATCGAGAAAAGCTGAAGAATTAAGTGAGGAAATCGCCATGGAGTGTAATGATTTCGATCGAGTTGTGCCGAGAAAAACAAGTCTATAATTTGAATGTTGAGTGGTGTATCAATTTGATGTGCATATATTATGAATTTTATTATGCATATCAATGAAAACAAATGCATAACTATAGTAAACACATACATTGCGTACAAGTATAACTATAAAAAACACATCACATAAAAGAATAAAACAAAAAGATACAAGTTCTGGCGATGGTGGAATTTTTTGTCGATTTACATTAAAAAATATAATTTATTTTGGCTAGGAATTTTTTTGGTCAATTTACTAAAAAGTTCATAAAACAAAAAAAAAACTTGAATTACAGCAAGTACATAATTAAATTGTTTGATTTTGAAGATGCTGGAGGCGATTACTTGCTCACATATACTAGTTTTGATTTCTATCAAGGTACTTTCATAATTTCAATTCATTTTTCTAATGTCGAGATGGTTGTTGCTATCAGGAAATCAAAACTGGTGTTGCTAACTAGGATTCAAAGGTCTCGTTAGAGCTTCTGAGAACAATAACATCTCTATTTTGCTTCAGACTCTTTTAAAGATTTTTTTGCAATTAGTCCCTTTCCTTTTAAATTACTAGTTGCCATTTTAAACGTGGAAGAGCTAGGCAAATATGGAAAAAGGAAAAAAAAACAAGAAATAAAATTTAATGGACAGGTTCATTATCATTGAAATGGAGAGTTTATAACAAAAATTTAAATCATACAAATGAATACCGAAATTGCCCTTTTTGTAAAAGAGTCCATTATATTTAGGCCCGACTTATATCTTAGTCTAAATTGACATTGAGTACTTTACCGAAAAATATTTTGGTTATTCAACTCGAATTATAAACATGCATGTGATGAGATTTCCATATGATTGTTGATGTGAATTCCATCATTTTTCTGATTATCCTATATGAAATATTTATAACTCCAGATTTGCACCAAAAATATCAAACAATTGACTATCTCAAACACGCATCGAATTGTCGGGTGGAAAGAGGAGGGTGTGATTGTTGAGCGACGGTTTGTATGGTTCATGTATTTTTCTTCTTCGTCGTCCAATAGATCGAGAAAATAAGTTAAATGGTGCTATTGAGATAGTAATCAGGATCGAACTCCGATTTTCAAGTATCCGAAACCTAGTAGGAAAGTGGACTTCGTATACAATTAATTTATTTGAAGAAATATTTATTATTTAGTCATAATTGATTGTGTGGTTTATTGGTTAAGATTTTATTTATTTTTCAATATGTTCAAGGTTCAAATCTAGTCTAAATCATTTTTTTCTCTCTCCATATTTTCATTGTATTTTGAAAAAATAAATAATAAAACTTGTAGACTTTGAACTCATGATCCCTTACAAGAGAGATAATTATTTTACTAATAAATCACAAGATTTTTTATAATGTTTAACAGTTTTATTGTAACTTAACTTTTTTTTAATTGGGTAAATCGTGATTTTCGAAAATTCTGAATCCTTTAAAATTTTGGATCCAGAATTCGGACCTCTTAGGCCTATAGTTGAGTTCGGACTTGACAATAATCTATTGGTCGAATAAGGATGAGAGTTAATTACTAGCATCGGCAATTTGTCCTATTGCGAATTGACACTTGACAATAATCTATGGATACATTGCCACCAATAACAACGGCAAGGAAAGTTTGAGAAGACGCACTTCAATGGAGAAAGACCTATCAATTAATCGGATTATGATATGACCTCAAATCTAATTTTCTGTCCTTTCTTTTAATTTAGTTTTTTTTTTCTTCTTGTTTATTATTGTAAGCTCTATGATTGTTTTTCTTATTTTAATGGCAATCTAGGATATATTCCTAACTTTAAAAAAAAATGAATCGTTATTTGTTCTGGAGAATTTTAATTTTTTTTTTTTGACGGAAAGGAGAATTTAAATTTCAATAAACAAGGCGCGATCGAGCTTCAAATAATCGGATCGATTCTTGAATCTTAGTTGATTATGAATTCGCCAAGTTTTCTATGGATATTTACCATTTTACCCGTAAATTATCGGATATTTTTCCCGATAGAAGATGGGGAGAAATTAAACACGTATCTCAAGAAATACGTCAGTCCGTATGCGTTCATAAATATTCATTGCAAACTGCAATCCAGTCGTTGAAAGTCGATAGGATATATTAATATTAAAATGATTCAATTTACTCTTAATTTATGATTTTTCAAAACTTTTGAGTATTGGTTCTTACTTTTGTCCTATATTTTCTTCTTGACTAAATGAATTTGAGTTTTAGGATATTTTTATTACGAAGCCATAAGATTGCAAGGAATTCATGGCTGCTCGGGCCGTTTGGCAAGCGGAATTAGTAGAGTGGAATTGGATTATAAGGTGGAGGAGAAAAAAGTTCTGAAATTAGTAATTCCACAGTTTGTTTGAATGTCCGAATTATAAGATGCTGGAAAATATAATTCTTCGTTTGGATGGTTAGAAAAATTCTGGAATTTCATTATTGAAAATATAGAACAAATGTTTGATTAAAATTAATACAATATAATAGTATTATCATATAATATAAAATCATCATAATATTATTAATTGTAGTTATATTATTGCACTAATAATAATAATAATAATAATAATAATAATAATAATAATAATAATAGTAATAATAATATAATATAAATTTAATTATAATTATATTATATTATATGACAATATATATTCATAATACAAATATTAATATTAATATTAAAATATTGTAAATAATACTAATATATTAATATTTTTATATTAGTGCTATTATATTAGCATATTCATATAATATACTATTATAATATTAACATACTAATATTACTAATATTGTTAATATATTAATATTATTAATATTAATAATACATTTATATTAATAATAATAATATAATATATTAAAATTACAATGTAAAAATAATGTTTAATTAAAATTGATAAAAAATATTAAGTATTTTTCTTAAATAATCAAATAATATTGAATTTATCATTACATAATTATTGTAATAATATATATTATCCAATTATAATGTTATTATAATGATATATAATACAATATACTATTATTATAATATAATTATTATATATTTGTTATTGAAAATCTAAAAATAATATTTCATTAAAACCAATGTTTTAAATAGCGTGCAGCGGCATGCAGCGTTTTCACGTTTAATTTAGCTTTTAGCGTTAGCGGGTGATATAGCGCCGCTTCACCATCACAGCGGATTTTTGATCGAAATTATTATTTTTATAATACTACAATACAAATATTAATATAAATTAGCGGTCCAATATTATAAATAAAATTATGTTGAATGCATATTTATATCAACCTCGCAAACTAACATAAATTAAAATTCATCTCTAAGAAAAATATATTATTATTATTATTATTATTACTTTTGTTTCTGTTTTTATTATTGTAATTATTGTAATTATAATAAGGCTATTAATAATTGTTGTTGATGTTGTTATTATCTTATTTTTCCGATAATAATAATAATAATAATAATAATAATAATAATAATAGTAAGTATGCTTATTATTATTACTATTATTATTATTTTTTTTATTATTATTATTATTATTATTATTATTTGTATCGTTGTCATTATTATTATTATTATTATTAAATAACAATAATTATTATTTTATACTAATAATATTAATTATTATTATTATTGTTATTATTATTTAGTACCAATAATAATAATAACAATAATAATTATAATAATAATTATTATTAATATTATTAGTATTATTTAATAACAATTATTATTATTGTGTAATGATAATAGTGATTATTATTTAATAACAACAACAACAACAACAACAACAATAATAATAATCATCATCATGATCACGCTATAGCGCCGCTACGGACGCTATAATTGAACGCTTCAACGCTATAGCGGTCCGCTATAGCTTTGCAGCGGAACAAAACGCTACAATGCTATATTCCGAAGCGATGCAGCGTTTGCCTCCCAAAACCCGCTATAGCGCGCTATAACGGCGCTACAGCGCCGCTATTTAAAACACTGATTAAAACTGATAAAAAATAATATTATTGTAATATTACATTATTACAATATAAAATAATATTATATTATATCTATACAATATATTATGATAATATATATTATAATTAAAAAATTATCTTATTATTTTACTATAATTACTATAAAATTAGCAATTAAATAATAATAATATTAAAATATTAAATTTACTTTACATATAATATTATATTAATTATGTGGATATAATAATTATTTTATTATTATAATATAATTAATTATATGGATATGATTATAAAATAATAATATTAAAATATTATTTTATTAATTTATAATGATTATATTATTATAATAAAATAATATTATACATATAATACATTATAATTAATATAATATTATTAATTGCATCGTTACATGATTGTAATATTGTAGTTTATTCATAAAATAATATTCTTTATAATAATATATATTATCATATTAATTATATAGATATAATATAATTATTATAAATAATAATTTATGTTATAGTAATATATAATATAATATTAATGATATAGATTTAATAATTATAATATGATTATTATTTGATTATAATCTTTTGCTTGATTTAATGTATTAATAATATTATAATATATTTAATATTATATTAGTTATATCAATATAATATTTATAATATAATTGTTTTATTAGTACGATATAATTACTATATAATATAATAATAATTATTATATTATTACATTATTATTTTTGTATTATCATTTTTTTTATTATTACTATTATTTGGATTAACAAGATTCTCCATCTTGGAATTCTAGCTTTTGTTGGAATCGAAATAGTGAGCAAAAGATGGAATATCAATATTCTCCACTTTGGGGGTGTTTGGATGCATGGAATTAGAGGTGGAATTGGATCTTGAGATTCTTCAAATATAAATTCTTTGTTTGGATCATAGAATTAGAGACGGAATTAAATGATGGAGCATCTCATTATTCCATTTTTATGGCAAATTTCAATTCCAATAAAAGTTGGAGTGCCAAAGTGGAGCATCTCCTCTCATTATTAAATCAATAATTAATATTATAATTTGATCATAATTGTATTAATATTATAATTAACATTACAACAATATTATAAATAATACTATTTAACACAATAATAATAATAATAATAATAATAATAATAATAATATCAATATTAATATATTAATATTAATAATTAATATTATTATAATATTAATTAATAATACAATATTATTACCATTAATATTATAATAAATATTATTATATTATATATTAATATTATTTTAATATATTTATAAAATTTAAATATATTAATATTATTATTTAATATAATATATTAAAATATTAATACTAGAATATATTATTAATTAATAATACAATAATATTATAATAAACATTATTATAATATGTTAATATTAATATTAATTTATTAATATTATTGTTCATATAATATATTAATATCAGAATATAAATAATATTATTAATATTAATATATTAACAATATTAATAATATGAATATGTTAAATTATAATATTATCTTATATGAAAATACTAATATGATAGAATTAATATAAAAATATTAATAATGTATTAATTTTAATATAAATATTAGTATTATTGTAATATTAATATCATAATATATTATTATATTATTAAAATTAGTACCATAATATTACTACAATTAATAATATTATGATAATTTTATATTGCAATAATGTTATATTATAATCATATTATTAATTTTTTCAAAGTAATTTTATTATAATAATAATATATTATAATAATAAAAATAATAATATTATTACTATAATAATAATAATAATAATAATAATAATAATAATAATTTAATTTTATGATAATACTATTATATTGTATTCATTTTAATGAAACATTACTTTTACATTTCCAATAACGAAATTCCAAAATTTTGTAAACAACCAAACAAAAAATTATATTTTCCAGCATCTTATAATTCGGACATCCAAACAAACTGTGGAATTACTAATTCCAGAACTTTTTTCTCCTCCACCTTATAATCCAATTCAACTCTACTAATTCCGCTTGCCAAACGGCCCCTTTCTAATTCTCTCCCTAATTCCTTGTACCAAACAAAGAATTAGATTTTGATGAATCTTAATATCCAATTCCAACCACTAATTCCGCCTGCCAAACAGCCCCAGTGATTGGTTAGGTAGGTATCCAACAATTAATCCTTCCAAAACAATTTAGGGCATGTTTGGGTGACCGTATTATAAATTACATGAAGTAAATTAACTTACCGCAAGTCGATTTTCGGAATTGTGTTTCAAGTTGTAATGTTTGGATTCACGAAAATGAAACTACAGGATTATATAGTTTTATGTTTGGGTTGATGTAATTGAATTATGAAATTTCAAGATATTCTTTCCAACATATATATTTTTTCTCAATGATATTCTTTGATGATTTACCACCAAAATCTGGTCACGAAATTTTTTGTGTATCTCTCGATATTTACATTGTATGGATGTTTTAGATATTTTAGATAAACAAGATTTATAAAATGACTTAAATAGATGAACAGCCAATTTTGTGTGTATCTCTCGATATTCTTTGACTCAATCGGGTCATCGCAACACATCCAACATCGGACTCATGGATCACTCTTATTATGTACGAATTTCGGATGGAATGTCTTTTGTAAATTATGTCCCTCGAAATTCTGCTTGCTTGCCCTCCTTGAATTTTTTTGAGAAGCATCGAAACGATAAAACCTCCCACTAAAACACTTAAAGCAGCCGCACGTTGGTCTTCGATCGACATTTTGAAAACCTATACAAATCACCAAATTAATCAGAAAATTATCTTTCATACAGAACTTCATACATCAATAATACTCTTTTTGTGCTAAATAAATTAATCATAAGCATCTAATTATTTTGATAATTTTCAGGGGGTTCTTTGCAAAAAATGATGAGGGGCCCATTTTAATGCTCCGTTTGCGTTTGTAAAATAGGATCATATATATCCCTGATGTTTTGAGGTTTATTAGGAGTTATTGAGCAATTTCGAGAAATAAGGATTTACAGGATATTATTATGTTTTCAGGGATATATATCTATGAAATCGATGTATACTATTTTTTCACAGTAATCAATATGCGAAGGTTTCTCTTCCTGATGATTTCGGTAAAGATATGGATCCAGAGATTAAGATAAAAATTACATAAAAACCCTCCAAATTATTAATAATTTTGAATCCATGAGAATGGCAGAAATTGCTAAGAAATTTAAAGTACCATTTTTTAGAGTACATTTTTATAGTTGTAAGCAAATCTGGTAGAAATTTAAGGTATCATTTTTAGAGTACATTTTTTGAACCAAATATACGTTCTCTAAAAAATATATACTATTTCCTATATCAATAAAACTGGTACGAAACTTGACTGTAGCGTTTTGTGATACTGAAGTTCTTTTCCACATAATAAAACTGGTACCATTACTCGAATTTCAGATTGTGTACCGGAGAAATTGCGAAATATTTGGAAGGACAAATTGGAAATTGCGAAATATTTCAGATTGTGTACAAAGTTTAATTGGAAGATCTATTGAGAAGGACAAATTTCTAATACCATAATTTAATATTTCGAAGGAGAATTCCTAATAACCCTAATAACTGAGTTTATTACCCCCAATAATACCCAATAATACCCAACAATCCTAATAACCCTAATAACAGCGATTCATATAGAGTTTAATTGCAAGTTCTATTGAGACTTATCCCAAAAAATACCCCCAATTCAAACCCTAATAACAAGAAAATCCATGAATTTGAGAAGAAATCGTTCACTTACAGAGTTGGAGCGAGTAGAGAGGGTTGAACGAAGAGAGTACACTGTCCTGTACGAAGAGAGGGGGCGCTGTGCTGGAGCGAGCAGAGAGAACGAGCGAGCGGAGAGGGTGTGATGTGGTGATTTCAGACTCTCCCGCCAAGTTGGGGTAGGTTTGTTTTTGTGATGTAGCTGCACTTGTCGTAATTTTGAGGGTAAGTGGAGTTGCAGGAAAAGAGGGTGAGAATGTAATACGAGTTGCAGTATTTTGACAAACTACATCAAACCAAACAACAAAAAATAGGCTAATGCAGTAATTATACTTACTAACTGCCACAGTTACAGCAAAACAAACAGCCCCTTAGAGGGTTTGCAAGATTTCTTGTTCTTGGGCATGAGAGGGAAGAAGGGTTATGCGTGCTTGGCTTGAGAGAAGGGCGTCGTCGCTAATATCGAAGAAAGAGGAGAGAAGGGCGTCGTCTGCTCCTTCGTTAACCGTCAGCGGCAGCGCCATCCCGTCCTCTTCATCGTCGCTAATAGTCGGCGACAGAGGGACTAATTTGCAAATTTCGCGTAGCGTGGATTCGATTTGTGGATTCGATTAGTGGATTCTCCTTAGCAGCCCTGTATATATATATATATATATATATATATATATATATATATAGATATATATAGAGGCTAAACTACTTAATTAAGTACCAATTTCTCCACTCTCCATATATATATATATATATATATATATATATATATATATATATACATTAATCATCCAATCTCCATATACATATAAAAAATTTCACCACCAAATAAATTATATATATACATACACATACACTGGCTCTATACCGATTTCTCTTTCCTCCTTGTTGGTACGATACCGCATTGCTGGTCTATCAATGATTTATGACGGATCGCTATGCAATTTCAATCCACACGTTCTCTCATACGCGATTTTTTATATATATTTTTTGTTATGTTTAAGGATTTGTGAGTATGACGATGATATTTCATTCCCACCCTCTCTATGCATCCTCCAACTGGAAATAACAATTAACACTGTTACATTCAGTGTATTTCACAATTTTGTGACTTGCTAGATTGGACAACTCTTCGGGTAGTACAGAATGTGCGTGACGTAGAATTTCTGATTCAATTGTGCTTTTTTGAATTAGCTTAGTAAATTTTGGCGGGAAGAAAAGGTTGACGGCCTCTGGAGCACCGACGAGACGATTGCCTCTAACTCGTAAGGCATTGAGACCCTATTGTGGCATATAAACATTTTTTTTATAGAAAAACGATCTAATAAAAACGAAATTCTTAATATTAATGTACCGAGGCTAGTTTTCTGCATCTCTCAACGAAAGATGTGTAACTTCTTTTCTTATCATCGGAAAGATAGGCGGGGCGTGGCGTAATTTTGACCTTCTCGAGAATGGTATGTATCTCCAAAGGTCTCAGAGAGATAGACCTTTCAGTAGACCCGCCTAAGACGACAATAGAGAATTGCCTTGCGATGTTGGCTAAGCAAAACAATGAGTTAACACTATTATAGATATATCGGTATGATTTTTGAAATAACAATGTACAGATAAAACATACGCGTAATTATTAGCGAATTGGGAGAAGTGAGAACAGGTTTCGGCAAAGGATTTTGAAGATGATAATTCGCGAATGTTTATATCCAAATATGGGGGATTGGATCTCCTGGCGAAAGATCCTTTTCATTACCAGGAGGAAATGTCCGCCATAGAAAATTCAGTAGTACCGCAAGCGTTTCCCTAGCAACTAAGCCGTAACCGTTGTTGATGAATTGCCGTGCCATTCGATACTTGATACCTTTCATAGACTCCACATAACTGAATTCTTTAATAATATCTCTAATTAAGTCATCCACATCATCCTGGAGTCGAGTGACAATTTCGAAATTCGAAACCTCAACCTCATTCTCCTGTTGCTAGATAAAATCATCGGAAAATTCATGTTCATTTTGGATTCTTTTTGTGTGTGTGTGTGTGTGTGTCTATATATATATATATATATATATGAGGGAGACTAAACTACTTGATTAAATACCAACATGTTGGTACTTAATGTTTTTTCACCATTGGATTTGCATCGAGATTTGTGCATTTAATGATGTGCACAAACTTTCATGATCATCATGAAAAAACACAAATCTCAAAACAAATCCAACGGTGAAAAAGTATTAAGTACCAAAATGTTGGTACTTAATTAAATAGTTTAGCCTCCCTATATATATATATATATATATAGGGCTAGGTTCAATGGCCAACACTCTTGTTTAGCCAACTCGGCCAACAACGTGTATTTCTCACAATCCATACATGAAAATATGTTATCCATTTTGTTAAATAGGCTTAGAATAATTTTTTACATTGTTTCGAGTTTTCCTTCTTGAAAATCCAAAAAATTATCGAAATGAATGGTTGTGAAAATATGTTATCCATTTTGTTAGATTGAAAAATAAAAATGATGTAAAATTTATTCTACGACCTATCTTGATGATATAAAACATATCTATACGGTTAAGATTTAATTTTGATATTTATATTATGAAAAATAAATGTTGTTGGCCGCGTGGGCCAAACAGTAGTGTTGTCCATTGAACCTAGCCTATATATATATATATATATATATATATATATATATATATATATATATAAAATCTAAAAAAGTATTCAAAGGCCGAACGATACTGTTGAAATTAACAAAATAATTTTTTTATTTATCAAAATATACTGTTGAAAATATATAATTTTTTTCTAAATTTTAAATATGTTAAACATATTAGATTTGTCAGGATATTTTTCTAATTTCAAAATTATATTTTGTTGATTTCAATAATATATTTTGCGTGCATGAATTTGTTTTGGAATTTTTTTTATTTTTCTTAGCAAGATTATATATATATGTAGTCTCCTAATACACGCGATTGAAATATTACCTGGACAAAATTTTGTGAATTTAGAGCCTCTTCCTTGTCCTCCGGAACATAACGTTCTGAACACACACGTAGTGGTTGTTTGTCTCCTGCATTGATGTCACGTAAAATGTCATTTTCGGACATTTTCAAATTTTTAGGAAGCATCTTTTGTACCACCAGTAATATCTTGGTTTGTTTTCAATATTTGTAGAGATATATATATATATATAGAGAGAGAGAGAGAGAGAGAGAGAGAGAGAGAGAGAGAGAGAGAGACGACCAATGTCGTTAGGCTAGTAATAATTTGAGGTGCCAGGCGAGCAGCAATTTGAAATATTTGACTTCCTAACATTCGAACACCTTCTAACCTACCGAATTATTCTCTAGAGAGAGAGAGAAAAAAATATTAGGGAGAAAACAAAACAAACCTTGTTGGATTCAGGAACAAAATCCCAAGGAGCAGTGAACCCACTCGAAACAGTCACATTTTTGTGAATATCCATTTTTTTCAAACTTTCAAAACCCTCAAAACAGAGCTCTAGAGAGAGAGAGAAAAAGAGGAGAGAGAGAGAGAGAGGTTTATTTGCTTATATCAGTTTTATAGTCTTTTTATCACAATAAAAGGGCTCTTTCAGTATATGGACCATATAATAAAATGGCCAACTCATACGAGTAAATGAATCAATAATTGGCAATGCACGTCTTTGCCGGAGTATGTAGCATCTAATTTGTATCCTCGAAGCTTGATTGGTGTTTCGTTATTATAGCTTGTTAGATTGTTTGGTGAAAAAGGGAGATTAATTAAAATGATTTAGGCGTGCTATTTGTGCTGAAAATAATGTTTTACTTGTAAATCTTAAAAGGTTTTTCACGAATAAAAAAGTGCTTCTTTTGCTTTACCTAGTATAATATTATTCACGAATAAAAATGAATATGAATATCTCATTTAATTTTTTCTGGTACATTTCAGTTCCACTATCAATCTACGCATTCACGCTCCCATTACCGTACATCGGAGTCGCCTCGAGTCTCCCTAAAGGTTTCGTCGCAGGAGCAACCGTTCTCGTCGCAGGTCTTGTTCTCTATTGCCTTTCGACACCTCAGCCTCCCTCCGACCAATAAAAATATTTCTTTTCCTCTATATAAATATATATAATGATTGGCTAGAATTTGTCGCTAGATTGTCAGAGAGATGGTTTGCTTGTAATAATTGATCTTGATCATTCATTGAGAGAACACAAGTTCTAGATTTCTTGGAGATGTTTATCATTGGGGATAGGTGGAGGAACTCTCGATGGAATTGGGGGGGATGAAAGCAAGAAAGGCGAGCAAAACGATGAGGAAAACGGGGATGAACATGAAGAGAAAGGGAGGAGGAGGTAAAGGAGGGAGAATTAATGGAAGAAAGAGTAATATTACTGCTAAGATCGCCACCACCACTACCACCACCGCTCCATTGTTAGATGATTCAGCCATTTTTCTTTGGTCCTCTTGTTTTCTTCTTGGTGTGTATATAAAGGGTTGCTCGAGGAGAGATGAGGGGGTCGCGCATGACACGTGAAAGGGAATTGAGAAAGGGCCCTCTCGGAGAGGTTAAGGAAAAAAGATGCAATGCATTTGTGGTGCGGTGACCGCTGAAATTTCCAAAGGAGACAAAGATTGGTGAATATCATGCATTAATTACATATACAGCAGGCTATCAAATATAAGATTCGCCATAGCCATGAGGATGCAAAATAAGAGAAAAAATAATAGAGACAGAGAAGAGAGAATCCGGTATATCATGCATCTTGGGATGCCAACGGTTCGGATAGTAGTCGCAACAGATCCATATCCATATTACTTGTCCGAGATTCGGATACGTATTATAATGATTTTGGCGTGCTATTTGTTCTGAAAATAATATTTTATTTGTAAATCTTAAAAGGTTTTTCACGAATAAAAAAGTGCTTCTTTTGCTTTACCTAGTATAATATTATTCCTTATCTACATAAACTAAAGTAAAAGATGATTACTACTAAGGATCATATCATAATTAATCGAATTTATAACAGGAAATTAAAAGAATATGAATGTCTCGTTTAATATTTTTTTCATACATTTCAGTTCCACTATCAATCTACGCATTCACGCTCCCATTACCATACACCGGAGTCGCCTCGAGATTCGGGTACGAAATTATCCGGATACGGATCCGGTTCGGATAATAAACAGATACGGATATGGTTCGGATATTGTCGAATGCGGATACGGATACGATTTTTTTTCCGGATATTAAGCCGGACAATATGTTATGATAACATAACTTATTTTTAACTAAATATATATATAATTTGTAATATGTACGATATATATAATTATATTTGAACGTAATTTTACGATTGTTATTTTAAATTACTCACAAATCATTAATTTATATATAATATTTGAACTAATATCAAATAAAATACATAAAAACAATATATAATATACTGATTCGGATCCGGTTTCGGATACTCGAATCTGGTTCCGAATATCCGGATCCAAAAAATAATCGGATCCGGAACACGGATCCGGTCCCGACACCAAAATCGAATATCGATTCGATTCCGGTTTAAAAAATGTGTAACCGTATCCATATCTGGACCTCTTCGGAACCGGTATTTTTTTTTGAATCAGATTATTTCTTCGAATACGGTTCTGGTCGGTTCGGACAATACCCCCATCGTTGACACCCCTACATACATCTTGTTTTTTTGAAGTCCACATCATGCCACACGCAATCGTCTTAATGGCATGATTTCTTTTTTATGAACCGTTTTGTTCGATTTTTAAAATGGAGATTTATATCATAAATTCAAACTATATTTCATAAAATTCATACTTCATATAATATCAATAATATAAAAATATTTTACCATTGTTTTGTAGTAAAAAAACATATTCGGTTGTAATTAAGAGGTTGTTTATCTGCTAACACAACTACACTAGGATAGAAATCTAACTAGATGAAAATCGTGTTATGATTATGGTAGAAATAGAAATAGAGAGGGGTGTGTGGTGGTATAATTTCATATCAGACAATATCTTGATCAAATTTTAGTAACATGTTTTTTTTAAATTAATTACGTTACATAGGAAATATTAGGATGACCTATGGACGGTGGTCACGCGATAAATTTTAGTAACACATGTTTTGTTAAATTAATTACGTTACATAGGAAATATTAGGATGACCTATGGACGGTGGTCACGCGACAAATTTTAATAACACGTGTTATGTTAAATTAATTACGTTACATAGGAAATATTAGGATGACCTGTGGACGGTGGTCACACGACAAATTTTGAAGGAGCGGTATGCAAGAATTTTGTAAGAAGTATCCAACCATCCATCCATGACGACAAGAAGAAAAAGTTACTCTTCGTAAAAATAATTATTTTTCATAATTTTATGTGTACCCTTCAAAACCAACAAAAAGATAATACTGAGCAGGAATCCAAAAGCAGTTCTCTCTGAAAACCACTTTCAAGTACCAAAGAATTAGTGATCCTTATGTATTTTCTGTATTTTATATAGTTATATGTAAAATATTCAAGTAATTAAATTAAATTTTTTACTTTTTATGTGCTTAAAAGAATTTAATTATTAAAGATTTGAGATTAATCAAAAAAAATTATTAAAGATTTGAGGAAATCTGTTCACCAGATTTCACCATAACATCCTCATTAATAATTAAGACACTTAATTAACATGATATTGACACCCATTCAAATTAATAATTAATAATTAACATTCATCCGAATTAACAACTTCTAATTAATATTGCATAAGTTTTAATTCGATGTTACTTATTAGTTACTATATTAATTAAATATGTTAATTAGGAAATTGAAGATGTTGTATCTGGTGTATAAGTATAATTATTAGGTAAAATATAGTTGGCCTTCCATATAATGATTGATACGTTTGATTGACACGTAAATAATTTGTAATATGTTAACATTAGTACATGTTAATTGAAGTGTTAATTTAATTAAACGGTCAGTTAAATTGATAAACGAATCAATTAATAATACTAATCAATTCAATTATCCCTTCTCTGTTACTTCATCCAGAGTGTTATTTTGAGTTTGAGGACCGAATATATAACCCCTAATTATTATGCTTGGCATTTTTCGTATAAAAATTTCAAAGAATTATGTATTTTCTGGGAGGTGAATCAATGGGTATGGCCCGATAAATTTAGCAACTATATCCGTATAATTTTAAAATTTTGGAATCTATTTTTTTTTATCAATAATGATTGGGGTTTTTGTTTGAATGTTTATTTTTTTGTTAGTATGCATGTGATAGAAAAATAAGTATTTTGCATGTATTATTAAACTTCAATTTTTCATTTTTCAAAAACAAAAAATTGAATATATTTATAGATTTCTGGATTTTGGAGACGTTTCAAAATTGAGTTTTTTTATGTGTTGATCTTTTTAGTTTTTAACATTTTTTGAGAAAAACTTTTAATTCGAGCAGTATCACCATCCGAACAGTTCCTAATTATTTTGCATAATTTAGTGTTCTATTACAATATTTTTTTTATAAAAACTTCAATTTGAGTATATTACATGTGTTAGATGACTTAAATTGATCAGTATTTTGTTTGTGTTAAACTTTAATTTCCATGTTTAAAGAAAATAATGAAAATTGAGTAATTAATTTGCTTATCTTAGTATTTAATTAAAGACTCTTCTGAGGAAGATTTTATAATTATGTAATGCATGTGTACTTTCTTTATACTTGCATTTATTTTGCACGTATTAATCTTTTCAATTCGGAAAATTCCGAGAAAATTGAAAATTTGAGTCTTTGAAATATAAGGGTTAAGTATTGTGTATGTGCTAGCGGTCAATTACGACATTTTTTATTTTTTATTTATGAAGTTCAAGTAAGTTTTTCATGTGTTATCTTCTGTAATTTTTCCTTGTTTTTTAATTATGATATTTCTAAAAAGTACTTGACGAATAATAAAAAGAACACATTCTTCCCAAAATTTAAATTAAGAAGATACATATTAATCGAAAATTCAATGACATAACTATATCTCCCTCGTCCCTCGATGAATGAATTTATTATATTTTACCATAACAAACCAACAGTTGTTTCCACTGACGCAATTGCAATGACAAACTGTTTCGCTACCACGAGCTAAACAGTGGCCGTGTTTGTTATTGGTGCAAGTGCAGTTCGAGTTCGCACACCAATCTGCGCAGTCCTGATGTTGTTGAGAACCATCACAACCAGAATAATTTCCTCCTTGGGGATTATGCCAACTTTTGTAATCATTACATTTGAGCCTCAACGAGATGATCTAAGAATCAAAATTAACAAAAAAAAGTAAGAAATTATAAGTTTTATACATCCCTAAGAAAATGATGTGGAGAATTAAGATGTTAATAGTTAGTTAATCTTACATGTTGAGCACATGAAGAAAGATAAGACAAGAATAATTGCTACTCCACTGATATGAGACATTTTGTTTCTAGGTAGTTTATCTAAGGTTTGAAGAAATTTTTGAACTTTTGGCTGATGATTCTAAATTGAATTGAATGTATATATTTATAGGCCAATTCTTAAGCAAGAATGTCTTTAGGATTATAATTCATTCAAATTTTGTAAATTATTTTTAGAAATAAAAGAGGTGAATGCATTTTCTATTAATGAGTGAATTAATACGTGGTGAATGTATTTTCCATTAGTGAGTGAATTAATACGATATGAATGTATGTTCTATTAATTAGAGACTTAATACGATGAATTATAATTAAAGACATGATTTTTTATATTTGGGAAGACCTTTCAATCTATTCCTTCAACTTCAAAAAAGTTTAACATGTACTAGAGCGTACTTTTGCTTCGCTTCGTGATCATTATCTATGATGAATTTTATAGACATTATAGTAAAATATATTTTCAAAAGTCAAAACAAAGTCAAATTTATTTTGTCTTATACAAAATAATATTAAATATGTCTACCATATTCGTTTGTTTAGATGATGAAATCAAGTTTTATATTGAACTAGGATAACACTCGTCATTTGAGCTGGACCATCTGAGCTTTTGCCAATGGAGAAATGTAACAGCCTGATTGCTTGCTCTGTAATCGAATACTTCTCCTTTGCATACATTTGCGACGGGATTTTTATCACCGATGGGCCGCCGCTGAACATCACCGACGGGTTTGTCTTCTCCGACGGGCCGACGGTGGACTTCTGCGACGGGTTTAGCTTCTCCGACGGGCCTACGGTGGACTTCTGCGACGGGTTTAGGTCTTCCGACGGGCCATCGGAAAAGAAAACCGTCGGAAATACTGTTTTAGCTACGGCCCGTCGGTGAAAGTGACTTATATTTGCGACGGCCCATCGATGAAAATAGGGTCCCGTCGCTGAAAAGCCAATCTGTTGTAGTGTTTTGCCAATGGAGAAATGTAACAGCCTGATTGCTTGCTTTGTAATCGAATACTTCTCCTTTGCTCTTCATGAGATGTTCCTTGCTTCAAGCTTGAACTTAACACTTGTTTTTCTCTACTGATGGCTTTCTTAATTTTTCATTGTTCTCGTATGTTTTCCGATTTATCTCTCATAATCTCGTCCTCCATCTCTGCCTCATCTTCTCCTTCTAATTCCTCAATTCTCTGGATTTCTTTCTCTTTTGAAAGGTTTAAAGTGGAACAATTACCTTTTGAAAGTAATTTCTCAGGAATTTTGGGCATTCATTGATTTGAGTAATCAAATGGAATTCATCCCCTTTTGATTAATGATTGATTTGGTTTGTTTAAGATTTGCGAAGTTTTTGTATGAGAAGATTCTTGAGTTTGGATCAGAATATTAGATGAAGTTTCAAGTTGGAAGCTTGTCAACTGGATCGAGGGCTGTAGTTTGTAAGGAATTTCTAGCATTGAATTTGGACTGATTTGTTGAGAGTGTAACGGAGATAAATGATCTACAACAGGAACCTCGCAACATGTCAGTTCCGGTACATTCATAGAGATTGGTTGCGATAAAAATTGTATGGATAACCCATTTATGTCAGGAACAAAAGCCAACTGAGATTTTCCCTCCCTAAATTTAATATGTTTTTTTCCTCTCTTTTCCTTGCTTACTTTTATGTTTTCATTACTAAATTTATCACTTATCTCTTGAATAAATAGTCTTATCCAATGACTAAAATCCTTATCCAGAGATAAGCAAAGCTCTTCTCCCTCTCTTCTTAGCCCCGTGATGATAATTTTACTCTCTGAGGGTCTTTCTTCCACAATACTAGCTTTTTCTTTGTTCTCCTTAACCCTCCAAATTGTGTTATGCAAATTCTTCTTAACCCTCCAAACTTTTTTCAATTTCACATCTTTTATCTTTATCAAATGTTCTTGAGCTTTTGGCTTGTGTGAGTGACGTGGCGTGAGTGTTGTGAAACCCTAATCAGTTATTGCTTTCTGCCTTTTATTATATGAATTTTTTCTGGTATTTGTTGATGAGGTTTTGATTTGATAATAAATTTTAGGTATGGAATTGGATTAATTGCAATAAATTCTCCCACTCTGAACAACTCACCGAAGCTGCAAACTGCCTTGCTCAGATCTTCATAACTACATATGGATAATGGTACGCCTTGTAATGTAACATCCAATTCTTCTAATATAGATTGTTCATTTTCCTCATTTTTTGAAGGTAAGTAAATAGTTGGACTAGCTATTATACTCTCAGAACTGGAGGGCTCCAGTACCACTTGTGTGATGGTTTTTGCTTGGCGCCGCTTTGGAGCTTGAGATGAAGGCTTAGCTGCAATTTGCTTTTGAGCTTGAGGTGAAGGTTTTGGGGCATTATGCATTGGCTTTGGTATCGAATTAGGATGTGGTACAAAATTTGATAGTTTATATGTATTATTCCTCGGATTTAGATAACAATTTTTTTGTATATGACCTAATAAGTTGCAATTTAAGCATCTTATAGGTTCTCGGCAATAAGACACATAATGCGAACCACATAATGCGAAGAAGACAAACATCTATAGCATCTATGATGAAAAGGGTTTAAATGGTTCTGATCCTTGTTTTTTGGTTCTCTTTTCTTTTTAATATGAACAAATTTCCAATCAAGTTGCTTTGGATCTTTTAACCCTTTTTCGCAATGTCTAAATAGGATTTAGAAGCCATTAATGTCTATTTGAGCTTTTTGCAGCATATAACATATTCTTTCTTCTAATCAATTCAATTTCTATGAAAGGAAGGGCTTAGCTCCTTTCAATAAGGAGCCTATATACCCTTTTCCTTCACTGAAATTGATAAAGATAAAAAAGAAGTAACCTTGATAATTGATGGTACGCTCTTATCTTCTTTCTTTACTTGTTCCTTCTGTAGTATCTCCTCAGTAGAGAGCACAAAACTAATAATTCAATACACACATGCAATTAATTGATCTAGGAAGTTATTTACTTGGCAAAATTTAGTCTCAAAAGAAAGATTAGATAGAATATTAATTGATAAAAATTGGATAGCTAATTACCCTAACTCACAACTAACAACAAGAGTAAACACTTGCTCATATCATATTCCAATACTTTATGAGGCAAATACAAATTACCCTATCTTTAATGGATTTGGATTTGAATCCAAATGGTTATATATAGAAGAATTTCAAAACTTAATAAGATCACATTTAACTAATAACATAAGTAATACTTTAAATGATTTTTATTTAAAAATACAGGAAATGAATCACAGTTTAAAAGAATTAAATAAGAAAATGAGAATAAAATATAATTTATATACTGAAAATTGTAAAAAAATAATTTTCTGGGCAGAAAAGATGGAAGATATAAGATCCTTAACTCAAATTGAAAAATGGTTAAAACTAAAAGCTAAATTAAGAATTGAAACAATATTGGCTTTAAACAAAATTTATTGGAAACAAAGTTCTAAATTTAATTGGATTAAATTTGGTGATGCAAATACAAATTTTTTTCATCTACATGCAATTATTAAAAAATCCAATTCCATGATAGCTGTACTTAAGGATAAAAATGGTATTGAATATAGAGATCACATAAATAAATCAAAATTATTTTTCTCTTTTTACAGAGATTTAATGGGAAAAGAAAATGTAAATAATAAAGATTTTGGGAATATTAATATTGAAAGATTATATGAAAATAATTCAACAGATTTAACTGATTTGGATTCTCCATTCACAATGGAAGAATTAAAACAATCTATTAAAGAATGGAAAAATAATAAGATCAGCCCTGGTCCAGATGGACTAATTGGTGAATTTTTTAAAAATAATTTTGAACTTGTCAAAACTGAACTTTTGGACTTATTTAATAATGATGCAAAAAATGGTTAATCTAAATTTAATACATCTTTTATTACTTTAGTCCCTAAAAAAGAAGATGTCATAGAGCCTAAAGATTATAGGCCAATTAGTCTAATATCAAGTGTTCAAAGAATTTTGTCTAAAATATTATCAAATATATTTAGTACTAATATAAATCAAATGATATCAAAAAATCAATTCAGATTTTTAAAAGGTAGAATATTGCAGAAAATTATGTTTATGCTAGAGAAGTATTGTGTTTAGCACAAAGGAAAAAAGACCCTTAATTATTTAAAAACTTGATATACATAAAGCTTTTGATAGTGTGTCATGGGATTTTCTAGTTAAAATTATGGAAATAAGAGGTTTTGGAAATAAATTTATAAATTGGATAAAAAAATCTATCCTGCCAGGAACAACTAGAGTAATTTTAAATGGCAGTCCTGGTAAATTTATACACCTCAAAAGAGGGTTAAAACAAGGTGATCCTACATCTACACATCTTTTCTTATTAATAATTAATGGATGTTTTATCTAAATTATTAGAAAAACTATGTGATTGGAATTTAATTATAAAACCAATTAATAATATTTATACAAGGTTGTTTTATGCAGATGATTCTATATTATTTATTAAACATAATTTGAATAATATTAAGAGAATTAAATTTATCTTAAACTTATTTGGACAAGAGTCAGGGTTAAAAATGAATTTTATTAAATCTGAAGTTATAGGGTTGAATGTAGATGAAGAGCAAATGAATTCCATATCAAAAGAATTATGTTGTAATATTGGAAGTCTCCCAATTAATTACCTAGGGTTGCCATTACATTATAAAAGACCATCTAAAAATGATTATTTAAAAATAATTGATAAAATTACAAGTAAATTAAATGGTTGGAAAGGGGGTATCTTAAGTAAGGCAGGGAGATTAATCCTTATGAATTATGTTTTAACATCTATGCCTATTTATTATTTTAATTTACCAACCCCCTTATTTTGCACCTATATTTGAGTCTCCTCATTAAGCCACATCATCATGCTTATCTTGATTATTAACCATTAGATTGTGTGATTTGGCTTCATCATATGCATTAATATTATATTTGATCATTTAATATATGCATTTTGTATTATTACTTTTAAGTATTAATTTGAACCATTAGATGTAGTGATGTGGTTTAATCTCAATCATTAATTTTTTATTAGATTTTTTGAAGATCATATTTTGTGTAGTCATTTATGTGTTATTATTTTACACCATGTTTTAAGCATTCTTAGAAAACCACATCATCCTACATTTATGATATGGCCTATTATTATTGGTTAGAATCATATTAGACCAAGTCTAATCAATTGTTTAACATTTCACATAAAATTACATGATCAAATGTGAATGCAATGGAATATGAAAAGTTTATATATGAAATACTAATAATGTAATATGTAATATTATAAAAAAATACAACATATATTAGTATTATTTTGGAAATTTAATTTTATAAAACCATAAAATATATTCATTTTATTTTTCTCTTTATTTTGACATCCATATTAGCATAGTTCATACATACTGTTTTTCATAATTTCAATTTGTACATATATTATGTAAGAAAATACAATGCAAAAAAAATACATATTTACAAAATATATCTTTAAGAATTTTATTTGCATAATTAAAATTTTAGGTATTATTATTTATTTTTTAATAAAATTATAAAAATAAGAATCTCATATAATATTAAGTAGATTATATTAGTGTTTTTAAGCAAACAAAATTTTTTCAAAAAATAATAGAATTAAAAAAAAAGTGTATCCATCTAGATAACTTTTTAAACCTATAAACACATATCAAATTGTATTGTTATTTTACAAAATGTAAAATACAAAAAAATCATATGATATAAAATAATTTGTATTTATGTTTACTATAAATTAAATTTTGATATTATTTATTAAATTACTTTCACTATTAAGTTTTATATTATTTTATATTTTTCATAGCATTTTGAATCAATAAAACATTATTGCTACTATATAATTAATAATGTGTTACTACATATGTTGTATGATTCATTATTTTAATATTTGATATTGTATGAAATATTGTGAATAATGATATATATTTGTTGTTATGTTTTTCGTAAAATTGTATTATATCTTATCTTATTATTATATATTATTATATAATGACACTATTATAAGTATTATTATTTGATTAAAAAAAGAATATTTCTTGCTATCATAATGAAAAATAATTATAATATATATGAATAATCATAAATAAATAAATTCAAATAACTTTATTTTAAGTTGATATTATTAATATTGTCATTCAAATATATAATTGTATTACAATGAAAAACATAAATTACATGCTCGTCGCGTAGCGCGAGTATTCTCCTAGTGTTTTTAAATTTTCAAAATGGGTCTTAAATGAAATAGATAAAACAAGGAAATTTATGGAAAGGAAATAGTAAAACAGGATATAATCTAGTAGATTGGAATATAGTTTGTCAACCTAAAGAAAAAGGTGGATTATGTGTTTTAAATCTGGGAATTTTTAATAAAGTATTACTTATTAAATGGCTTCGGCTATATTATAATTATGAGGAAAATTAAGATTGATATAAATTAATTGAAAATCCTATAGATGAAGAGCATGATCAGATGAATTATAAAAGACATTCCTATTTTTGGAATGATGTGATTAAAAATTATTATTTTTTTAACCAAAGTTTAAATGTAATTATTGTTGGGAATATCCTCGATTCCCGAGATCACGCCACGACTTCGAGGGTACGATGCGAATAGAAGGACAGATTCATACCAGTGCCAAATTGATGGCACACGAAGGGTTGATCGCCGTCTTCTATTTCCTTCGGTGTCACGTTGGTGACTAGCCTGTACGTCCCATACCGCACGTCTCCCACCGTTTCGACACGCCTCGGGTTGTCTTCGTGCGTTCCATGCCCGCATGATTCCACAGCCCGTTACTCGATTACTTCTCCGGTTTGATCACAACGAAGAGCCACATGTGTTGCTCCTCTACCCGTATCCACCGTGAGTCGTAGCACCTCGGTCGCGGATGCACCTGCCTAGATGATGCACCGGCGAACTTGCATGATTGCGTTTCGATTCTCTAGACGGAGAAAACTCTTTTCTCCTTCTCTCTCAATCTCTTCGCACTCTTTCATCAAGTGATTAGAGTCTCTTAATTTCTGAATTAATTCTAAATTAACTCCATTAATTTTCTGGTTGAACTAATCTAATTATTCAACTGGTTGGACTGATGAGAGGGAGAGAAACATCCTATATATACTCCATAGGATAAGGATGGGCCAAAAGGTATGTATATCTTCTATACACCTTTTCAAACAGAAAACTGCATACACGCTTTCAGTAATATGTCAGAACGAAAATATTAAATCGTTCCAACCGACTTTGAACATTTACGAAAGTTGTAGATAATCTAATTATCTTTCCAACCCAATTTGGTCCAGCCCAATTGGAGTTCGGACCCGAAAGTTACGGCCGTTTTACTGACTGTATGTCAAACTGTCGCACCCTTTCGGTATTTCATTAGAACAATACTGATACTTCGCTCAAATGAAATATATTACAACATAAAAGTTCTAGATAATCTCATTATCTAACTAACCCAATTTGAACCATTCCAATCTGAGTTTACTACGGAAAGTTATACCAGTTTTACTAATCTGTTTCGTATGCCC
The DNA here is from genome assembly GCA_946800325.1 of Luzula sylvatica. NCBI lineage: Eukaryota > Viridiplantae > Streptophyta > Magnoliopsida > Poales > Juncaceae > Luzula > Luzula sylvatica. The sequence continues at coordinate 41,885,183 of OX326960.1, forward strand.
ACGAACGCGTACGTTCGTTTGTCCTACGTACCATTTTAGCGATGATCCAAAAATGTATTTCCTTCAGTCTCCCACTCAGTTTCAGATTTACCTAAAAGGTACTCATGTATATCACATATACACTATATCAGAGAATCTGGCCCGCGTATCAATTACGCTAAATCCATGCACATCCAATGTGCAAAAACTTGCAATCAAGCCCGACATAGTACGACTCGTTGTGTGACCGTGTAGGTTCGTTTAACGATGGCAGTAGGCCGTTTCCATGGCACTACAAGCCCATGAGCGGGATCTAGTCACTCCATCATGGCTATCCATGTTAAAACGAAAAATGATTGTGATCATTGTGCCTATCTCGAATATCGGTTACTAGTTCCCTTGTTTGCGATATCCGTTAATCAAAAGGCATCGTAATAGTCATCCTTATAATTTGATTAACTATACTTATTCCCCGATTCCGAGTTGATTTAACAAATTTCAATCGATATTAATGATGGGGAATATCCTCGACTCCGGGCCCGCGCAGCGGAATGAAGGCCCGGTCCGATTCCCCGATTCCCGAGATCACGCCATGACTTCGAGGGTACGATGCGAATAGAAGGATAGATCTATACCAGCGTGAAATTGATCACGCACGAAGGGTTGATCGCCGCCTTCTATCTCCTGTCACGTTGGTGACAATCCGCGCGTCCCATACCACGCGTCTTTCACCGTTCGTTGACCGTCTTCTCACTCCTTGAGTCGATCACAATCCAAGAGCCACAATTGTCGCTCCTCTACTTGTATCCACCGTGAGTCGCAAGACGTCGGTCGCGGATGCACCTGCCTAGACGATGCACCGGCGAACTTGCTCGATCTAATCGATTCTCTATTACTCGAGAAACTCCTTTCTCGATTTCTCTCTCTTCACACCCTTTCACTCACTAAAGATCAAATCTGAATTTGCTCTTTTTCTTGTGTATATTGGGCAGAATAATCACTTGCTTAGAATGATTCAACTGAATTCCATAGTAAAGATGAGAGAGAAAATCCTATTTATACTTAATAGGATAAGGATTAGCCAAAAGGCATGTATATCCAATATACACCTTTTCACACAGAAAACTGTATGAACCTGTTCAGTATTCTGTCCAGACGAAATTGATAATTTTCTCTGACAGAAAATCAACCAACACGAAAGTTGTAGATAATCTTATTATCTACACAACCCAATTTGGCCCCGTCCAATTGGAGTTCGTATGCAAAAGTTATGACTGTTTTACTAACTGTATGTCACACTGTTGCACCCTTTCGGTATTTCACAGAAACGACACTTATACTTCGTTCATATGAAATATAGTTCTATATGAAGGTTGTAGATAATCTCATTATCTATCTAACCCAATTTGAACCATTCTAATTGGATTTTCCCACTGAAAGTTATGGCCACGAATGTACGACTACATTCGTTTATCCTTGTGTACACTTTTACGGTTGATCCGAAACTGTATTTCTTTCAGTCTCCCACTCAATTTCCGATCTACCTAAAAGGTACTCATGCATATCCAATACGCATGATTTTAGAGAATATAGCTCGCGTATCAAATACCAAGCTACGCACATCCAATGTGCCGATTTTATGATCAAGCCCGACTTAGTACGACTCGTTGTGTGACCATGTAGGTTCGACTTAACGATGGCAGTAGGTTGTTTCCAATCCCTACAAGCTCATGAGCGGGATCTAGTCACTCCATCATAGCTACCCATGTTAAACGAAAAATGATTGTGATCATTGTGCCTATCTCGAATAGCGGTTACTAGTTCTCTTGTTTACGATATCCGTTAATCAAAAGGCATGGTAATAGTCATCCTTATAATTTGATTAACTACACTTATTCCCCGATTCCGAGTTGAGTTAACAAATTTCAATCGATATTAACCATTAATATCATTGACTCTGGCCACGGTTTTCGTTAATCGACTCATCGAGCGGCGCCTAAGAGATATCTCTTCCTTTCGGAATAAACAATTCCTATCTTGGAGACTCATATTGAATTCCGTGTTTCGGACAATACCCAATGATGACCCTTTTAACTCCCTGTTACGGTGAGCGTAAGATCATATCAAAGCATTGTGTTACGCACGTAACGCAATCAATGATCCCCTCAAGTTTGAAGAATCTAAAACCCCATCCGTCGCAAGTCCATATATAATGACTAAACCATGTCATGGTCTCGCGGCTTCGGTCATATCCAATACATGTAACCTAACATATATCTACGTTCCCGATTCGACAAACTCCTTTGTCCCATGATTAGCAAAACATAATCATCTCCTCGGCAAACGTACTAGTGTACGCGTTCAGTCTATTCCCTTGTAATAGTAATGCTTCTCTCTTAAGCAAACTGACCCGCGACTAGGGATGTTTAGAAATGACACTTTAAGTGTGACGGTTTCGCTGCACATGGTCCTCAACCATGTCGACGTCCACACAAGCTCAAATCAGGGTTCATGTAACAATCATATTACACAACCCGCACACAGTTTTCATATAAGGTGAATGCATATTAATTTAAGTAAACAAAAATTTTAAAAGGGATGCATTCATATGGACTAAGTATTTGGGTGATACAACGTTTACCTATGGGTATCTCCATACCCATAACCTGCGAGGACTATCGTATTAGATAACTACACTCTACTCTCTTCTTCCTCCTCTAGGTATCTCCATACCCATAGTCATCGCATGACAGTCACGCGCGACTAGAGAGAGCGGTTTTATAAACGGGTCCGCACGTTCCCGCTAGTGTTAATCATCATCAGGATTGGAACATTTCCAATACCTATGATCATATCTTTTCACAAAATTTCATGGATCAAATGAAATTTTCTGAGTATTGGCTAGAAGTGGTTGTGACCTCGGCATTTTTGGCTTGTACTATTGCGTCTCACGCAATAAACAACCATAAATCCGATAACTCGTGACTACTAGAGTTTGGTCATGTTTCCTTGATCCATACCACTTCCTTTTTGCGATTAATAACCGCAATATACTCGCCACCGTAAATAGAATCATAAACTATTGGTCTTGTGGAACCTTTCCACATAACCGTGTTTTCATTTAAGCAAAACATGTACACACTTTGTGATCGAAAGTCGTGCTACATATTTGGACGTGCTTCATCTTTGGAAACTGTTGTTTGTTATAACTCTTTATAACCAACACGTCCTCCACACCATTATAGATAATAAATCCTGAATTCTTTCGCAAAGTATTCAAGGATAAACTTCACCTCTATCAATACAAATCCCGATGGGTTTTAAATATACATAACCATTATGTATATATTTGTATAACCATTATACAATCACAAGAGTTAGTCTCATGTAATCGAATTACATTCAAACTCATGTGATTCCCATGAATTTTATTGACGGTGAACTTGACGCTTTATTTGTATGACAGATAGCCACATACATATCATGACAGATATAATAGATCCTAACATCAAATGTAAGGCATCATATTATTACTTTTCGCGCTGCTTGATGTCTCACATCGAGCCGTTGAAAATTTCTGCCATTCGACATTTCGATTTATCTTCTCCAAGGAGTTTACATGTTGAAAACCATTTTCTGTAGGGTTACGCACACGATTATTAGATTGTGCAGCGGAATTATTCACGCATGCGTAACCTAATTCTACCGGGATCACGTTCGAAAAACCACGAAAAAGGAAGAGTTATTCAGAATTTACCTCGTACAAGTTAGTACGTGTCGACTTCTTCTCCAAATACGTGAACCTTCTCCAAGGAATGCTCGTGCAGTCTCTCTACTCGTGTCCACCTTGATTTCGACTGATCGGAACCGTAAACATCGTTCTAGTCGACTTCACGATTATTTTATCTCAAATTCTTTGCTCAAATCTCTCTTTTCAAACTCTCCAGATCACTTCGTTTTCTGTGGAAGAAAGGGAGAAAAATTTGGCGGCTCCAAAACCCTAGGGTTCAGAAAATGGCGGCCAGAATTTCGGACAGAATTTCAGCAGCCTCGAAGAGAGAGAAAATCGAAATCAGAATGTATATTTATAGGCAAAATTAGGTTAAAACCCTAACTTTCGGTTTGGGCCGAAATTAAGTTAAAACTCTAATTATTTGAATGGGCCCGATATTAGATTAAATCCTAATTATTTAACGGCCCAATTCTGACTGCAGATTTGCCTATTTATATAAATTCTTCCAAGTTAATTCTTAAGCCATATTTTCTTTCAAACTCCCTCTTGGATTAAGACTTAATCAACTTGGCCATATGTCCAACATATGTCGTGAGATCTAATCACACGTGATTTCATTTTGTTTGTCCAACAAACGTATTTGTGAGCATTATCTTGAGAATCCGATATGTTACGAAATCTTGGTGTGACCGTTGTAGGTTCGTCTAAGACTGGTAGTGAATATGGCAGCAATCCACAAGGTATTGCGAGCACTAGACTGCCGTTAATACCTACCCAGAATTAGCACGAAAAAGGTAAAGAACACCTTTATGAAGATGCAGTATATCTTCATTCCTAGCTCAGATGAGTGTTACTAGTCCTCTTGTTCGCGATATCTTCTGATCAAAAGAGTCACGGTGAAGTCTAAGACTTCAAGTCATCCTCTTTTCTTTTTGATCAGATATACTCTTTCTCGATAAGAATTAGATTGATAATAACAATGCAAACTCTACTGAGTTCCATCGAGCTTGGCCAAGCATTTCATCAATCTCAATTCAATCGAGGGGCCCGAGAGATATCTCCCTCTATCCTTTTTTCAAGGCTAGAAAGGAACAATTCCTATCTTGCAACCTCACATCCTTTGCCTATGCTAAAAACAATACTCAATAATAATCTTTGCTACACAGTTACGCGTAGGGTTAATTACATCAAAGCATTATATTTTCACATACTAGGTATCCGTGAGATCACTCAAGTATGAAGCACTAAAAACGCACTATCTGGATATGAGTTTGTCTCCAATGACTCTAACCATGTCACAAACTCATATAGTGGTCAGTCCAATATACGACGCCGCGTATATTCATATTCTAGAATCGACGCTACCGTCTCAGATCAGTAAAACCTGATCATCTCATCTACGAATATGCCGGTGTATGTAAAAGTCTCCATTCAGTGAATGGACTACCTGGTTCAAATCTATGAACAACTTTATACACGAGGGACGTTTTAGAATTATATTCATCCCGTTTAGTGGTTTTACTCTCATTCAATTGACGAATCAATATGCCAGACTAAGGCCATGCAACATATTATTCTCAACTGACTCGATGCACTAAACTAGAATAAAATTCAAGGTCTATCCAATTATTATAATCGAATAACCTCTCACACACTTTCTTGTTATTTAAAAAAAAAATTTGAATTATGAAGGTTTAGGTCATATAATGAATAATAATATAAATATCTGTCTCGTAAACAAATACAATCCCAATAAGAAGCCTAGGGCATAATAAATATTCTCCCACTTGCACTAGGCAGATCAAATCCCCTTATACAATAAGAAACATAAATAAAACACCCAATCTAACACTGCGATAGATATCCCAATCCTATCGCCCTAGCATGCTGCTCATGCTTGGCACGTGATAGTGGCTTCGTAAACGGATCGGCCACGTTATCCTCAGTAGGTATCTTCATTATTTTCACGTCACCTCTCTTCGTAATCTCACGAATCAAGTGGTAACGCCAGAGTACATGTTTGGACCGATGATGCGCTCTCGGTTCCTTAGATTGTGCTATTGCTCCGTTATTGTCACAATAGACATCCACGGAATCCGAGATACTTGGCATAACGCCAAGTTCCATCACGAACTGTCGTAACCAGACAGCCTCCTTTGCGGCTTCCGAAGCCGCGATGTATTCCGCTTCAGTTGTAGAATCAGCCACCGTCTTCTGTTTGGAGCTTTTCCAAACAACAGCTCCGCCATTGAGCGTAAAGACGTAACCACTTTGAGATTGGAAATCGTCCGGGCAAGTTTGGAAACTAGCATCTGTATATCCTTGGATAATCAGATCTCCTTCCGAACCTCCATAGACAAGAAACATATCTTTAGTATTCCTGAGATACTTAAGAATGCTCTTGACTGCGGACCAGTGAGCTTCCCCGGGATCAGATTGATAGCGGGAAGTCACACTCAACGCATATGCGACATCTGGTCTAGTACATATCATGGCATACATGATCGATCCTATAGCCGAAGCGTATGGGATCCGACTCATTCGCTCACGTTCAGCGTCCGTTGAAGGACACTGAGCCTTAGTGAGAGTGATGCCATGTGACATTGGCAGAAATCCTTTCTTGGATTGCTCCATGTGAAACCTAGTTATCACTTTGTCAATATATGTATTTGACTTAGTCCGAGAAGTCTCCTCGATCTATCTCTATAGATCTTCACACCTAAAATATAGGCAGCTTCTCCTAAGTCCTTCATTGCGAATTGACTACCCAAATATGCCTTAACCTGGTTAAGCATCGGGATGTCATTTCCAATAAGTAAGATGTCGTCCACGTACAAGATGAGGAATACAACCGAACTCCCACTGAATTTCTTGTATACACAAGGTTCCTCGATATTTTGAATGAAACCATACTTTGCGATAACCTCATCGAATCGTATGTTCCACGCACGAGATGCTTGTTTTAATCCATAAATGGATCTCATAAGCTTGCACACTTTATTCGTATTCTTTGGATCGACAAAACCCTCGGGTTGTGTCATATACACATCCTCGGTTAGGTTCCCGTTAAGGAAAGCGGTTTTGACATCCATCTGCCATATCTCATAATCGTGATATGCAGCTATCGCTAAAAGAATGCGAATACTTTTAAACATGGCTACTGGAGAAAACGTTTCATCATAGTCTATACCATGAATTTGCTTGAAACCTTTCGCCACCAGTCTTGCTTTAAAAGTGTGTACATTACCATCCATGTCGGTTTTCTTCTTGAAAACCCATTTGCACCCAACGGTCTTAGCACCATTAGGTAGATCAATAAGATTCCAAACCTTATTATCATACATGGACTGGATCTCGGTTTTCATGGCGTCATGCCATTTCGAGGAATCCAAACTAGACATAGCACCTTTGTAGGAGGTTGGCTCATCATCTAGAGTCAACTCATCATCGTCATTACTAATGAGAAATCCATATCTCTCAGGTTCTTGACGAATCCTACCAGATCTACGTAGAGCTTGTGTAGTAGATTCTGGTTCACCATCCAATGGTAACTCAGAATCTTGTTCCAAATCAACCTGTTCAGGTTGTGGTTCTCGAATTTCTTCGAGATCAATTTTACTCCCACTGGCTTGACGATCTAGGAATTCCTTCTCTAAGAAGTGTCCACATCGAGCCACGAAAACCTTGTTTTCGCTCGGCAAGTAAAAGTAGTATCCTCTTGTTTCTTGAGGATACCCCACAAATAAACACTTGTCTGATCTTGGCTCGAGTTTTTCCGTCAATAACCTTTTGACGTATGCCTCGCAACCCCAAATCTTAAGATAAGACAATGATGGCACCTTGCCATGCCATAATAAATATGGTGTCTTTTCAACCGATTTGGACGGAACTCTATTCAGTATATGAGCGGCCGTTTGAAGCGCGAAACCCCAAAATGATTTTGGCAAATCTGTTCGACTCATCATCGAGCGAACCATGTCTAACAAAGTCCGATTCCTCCTCTCGGACACTCCATTCCATTGGGGTGTACCGGGTGGAGTCCATTGTGATACTATACCACAATCTCGAAGATAGTCCTCAAACTCATAGCTCAAGTATTCGCCACCTCGATCCGATCGAATGGCTTTTACTTTCTTGCCCAGTTGAAGTTCTACCTCGTGTTGAAACTCTTTGAATTTCTCAAAAGTTTCACTTTTGTGACGCATTAAGTATAGATATCCATATCTACTATAATCGTCAGTAAAAGTCACGAAGTAGCGATACCCATTTCTAGCCTCGACACTCATCGGTCCACATACATCGGAATGTATGAGGGCCAACACATCTTTCGATCTTTCTCCTTTCTTGGAAAAAGGTGTCTTTGTCATCTTACCCATCAAACAAGATTCGCAATTTTCTATTGACTTTAAATCAAAAGAATCTAGCACTCCATCCTTTTAGAGTCTAGCAATGCGTTTCTCGTTTATGTGTCCGAGGCGACAATGCCATGAGTATGTTTCATTAGTTTGAGTGGTATTTATGTTATAAATGGACTGATTATTGTTGTTATTTTCTAAATCCAAGACATATAAACCATTTTCAACTAGAACATTACTAAAGAAAATGTCATTCTTGCGAATAAAACAATCATTAGTACCAATAACTAATTCATATCCATCCGCAATAAGTCTCGAAACAGAAATAATATTCCTACTCAAAGTAGGTACATAACAACAATTATTCAAAACTAAAATAAGTCCATTTGGCAAAGTTAAATCATACGTCCCTTCGGCTAATGCTGCTACTCGAGCTCCATTCCCGACGCGTAAATCAACTTCGCCACGAATCAACGATCTTCTACTTCTTAGGCCCTGCATATTATTACAAATATGAGTCCCACATCCAGTGTCCAACACCCATGATGATAAAGTAAAGAAATAAGAATCGATAACGGAAATACCTGATGCCGGTGTGTCCGAGGAAGCGGTCTTTTGCTTGCTCTCCCTCAGGAAGATCTCGCAATCACGCTTCCAATGCCCCTCCTTGAGACAGTGGAAACACTTCTTGTCATCCTTGGCTTTCTTGCTCACGGGCTTAGGCGCAACCTTGTTGCCCTTTGCCTTCCTCTTCTTGTTATTGTTTCCATTGTTTGGATTCTTCCCTTGAACCACCAATACCTCCGAAGTCCTAGAGTTCATGTACCGCGGTTTCTGGTCACCTTCGAATGTTCTGAGCATTCCGAAAAGCTGGGGAATGGTCCTTGTCATGTCCGACATGTGGAAATGCGAAATGAACGAATCGAAACTCGGTGGCAGTGACAACATGATCAAATCAGTTTGTAACTCCAACTCAAATTTCATGCCAAGCCTCTCAAGATGATCGAAATATCCTTTCATCTTGAGAAGATGAGAGCTAACGGGCGTACCCTCTTGCATCTTGCATTGCGTCGCATTGCCAAGAGCTTGATACTTCTCCACCCTTGCTTGAACCTGAAACATCTCCCTGAGCTGTTTCATAATCTCGTATGCATCCTGTTTCTCAAACTGAATTTGATATTCAGGAGTCATAGTAGCCAACATGAGGCATGTGACATCAGTCGAATCGTCCATCATGGTCGTATATTCGAATGTCTCATCCTCAGTTGATGTATCCCCTGGCACAGGAGGGATAGGCGTCTCCAAGACATGTGCCTTTCCTTCCTGTCTCAGAACAAATCCCAGATTCCTCTGCCAGTCGAGAAAGTTCTTTCCGTTCATTCGTTCCTTTTCCAAAATGGAACGCAAACTAAAGCGGTTATTACTTGGTAAAGCCATTAAATCTACAAATTTTGAAAAATAATGTAATTAATAACGTGGACTTTCATATATTAAAATTCATTTTTAAACAACTTGAAATACCCATTATTTTATCATTTCAAATAGCCCCCACTACTGAAACGGAGATTTGATACCTTAAATCTCATAATGGACAAGATCCCTATTTAACATATTTCTAAGGTGACTGAGGCCAACCACTCAGAAAACACGTCACGTTGGGTAGGACGGTGTCCAATCATCTCTAAGACGATTCTTGCTTTATTCGCGAGGTCCAGTATTGAGTCCAACTCAAAACCAGAGTATGTGTTCCTCACTCCTTGCCCCAAATACTAGCCTAGCTAGCTAATTGGTCAAGTCCAAACCACAAATGAAGTATCATTCAATTAGCGAATTGACATGCCAGACTAAAGCCGTGCAACATATCAATTCCTAATCAATGCATGCCTTCAATGCTACGTACGTGTAAATCTGTGTCAGACTAAGGCCATGAAACACAAATAAACAAATACTAGTTTCGAAGGTTCCATTTAGGGAGGCAAGTTACTTGATAATTATGTGGGAGGATTTTCTTTTCTTAAAATCATTTATTTAACTTTTATTTTATTCATGCATAAAAACAAAAATAAAACAAAAATTGTACGGTATAGCATATAGGCCTTTTAGTTTTATGAGCAATCATAAAACCCTAAATTCTCAACCCTAAAACCAAAAATGATCTTGTGCTGTTCTTGAAGATCCAATCTTCGTGTTGTGTCGTCTTTTCTTGAAGATCCAATCTTCGTGTCGTCTTGCTTTGAAGGTTTCTTAAACTAAACCTATACTACTACAATTTGGAAGATTCACCGATCCCCATATTAAAATAGTTTACAATTTGGAAAGCTCACTGGCCCCCACACAACATACATACAAACAAGCACAATACACATACAAACAATCACAACATACATACAAACATTCACAAACAATCATCCCCGTTTTAGGCTATATGCTATACCGAATTGAATTTATAAATTGAAAATTTTACATTAATGGGCATTTTTGACAGAAAAAAAAAATTTGTTGTCCAGAATTTTTTTCATACGATCGCAACTCCAAGTTCGATCGAGAAACGACAGAAAAAAAAATTTCAACTTTTTTTTTTTTTTTTTTTTTTTGAAAATCTGTATTTATTAAAATATATTTAACAGATCCAAATTTTTATAACAAATCCAATCTGTATTTATTACCATATATTGTGAAAATCTAATTTTCTGAAAATCCAATTTTCAACAGATCTAATCTGTACAAAATATATTCTGAAAATCTAATTTTTCTGAATTTCAATTTTATTCTGAAAACCTAATTTTTTTTCTGAAAATACAATTTTAACCAGATCTAATCTGTAATAATTACAATATATTCTGAAAATCTAATTTTCTGAAAATCCAATTTTCAACAGAATTTATATTATGTAATTTTGCAATTTAGCCCAAAAATTCTAAAATTTCTCAAATTATAAAATTATAATCTACAATTCTGAAAATCTAATTTTCGATGGTTTTAAACGAGCGTTTGCTCTGATACCACTTTAGGGTTACGCACACGATTATTAGAGTGTGCAGCGGAATTATTCACGCATGCGTAACCTAATTCTACCGGGATCACGTTCGAAAAACCACGAAAAAGGAAGAGTTATTCAGAATTTACCTCGTACAAGTTAGTACGTGTCGACTTCTTCTCCAAATACGTGAACCTTCTCCAAGGAATGCTCGTGCAGTCCCTCTACTCGTGTCCACCTTGATTTCGACTGATCGGAACCGTAAACGTCGTTCTAGTCGACTTCACGATTATTTTATCTCAAATTCTTTGCTCAAATCTCTCTTTTCAAACTCTCCAGATCACTTCGTTTTCTGTGGAAGAAAGGGAGAAAAATTCGACGGCTCCAAAACCCTAGGGTTCAGAAAATGGAGGCCAGAATTTCGGACAGAATTTCAGCAGCCTCGAAGAGAGAGAAAATCGAAATCAGAATGTATATTTATAGGCAAAATTAGGTTAAAACCCTAACTTTCGGTTTGGGCCGAAATTAAGTTAAAACTCTAATTATTTGAATGGGCCCGATATTAGATTAAATCCTAATTATTTAACGGCCCAATTCTGACTACAGATTTGCCTATTTATATAAATTCTTCCAAGTTAATTCTTAAGCCATATTTTCTTTCATTTTCAACAATATGTCGATATATGTGCTATAACATAGAACGAGGAACTTCTTAGATCTATCCTATAGATCTTCACGCTTAATTCATAAGCGGTCTCGTCTAAATCCTTTGTCGTTACAAGAAATATAACGCAGCTCCCACTAACCTTCATGTGTACACAAAGTTTCCATTCGTTTCGACAATTTTATAACAGTTTATAATTTTGTCAAAACGAATATTCCAATTCCGAGAAGCTTTCTCTAATCCATCATATGGATCGTTAAAGCGTGCATATCTTATCCCCGATTCTTATGAATCGACAAAACTGTAAGGTTGTGTCAAGTACACATCCTTTTATAAAATTTCTGTCAAGAAATTCGGTTTTGACATCCATTTTGCCACATCATATAGTCATAATATGCGATTATGGCAAGCAGAATTTCGAGAATGGGAAAGCATGGCAACATGCGAAAACGTTTCTTCATAGTCTGACTATGAATTGCATGAAACTCTTCGTAACAAGCCTCGCTTTACATATATATATGCGTATTCCTATCCATGTCGGTTCTTCATCTTGAAAAACACACTCACATTTCACGGGTCTAACCCAGAAAGTAATGAAATCAAGTTCTGAACTTGATAATTTACATGGATCGAATCTCAGATTTCATGACATTATGTCATGTGGAATCAACTTTTCATAGCATCCTTGTAGGATATCGAATCATCATATGATTTCGATCTATCATCATTAGGCACGATAAATCCGTATTTATCAGCTTACGATATAGCTTACTTGATCTACGAAAAATTTATTTGTGTGTTCGACTTGCGTTCATCAACTCTTGATGAAGCCATGTCAACTTTCATCGGTACAATGTTCATTTTCAGATCTCGAACTCATTCGAGATTTATTCTACTCCCACTAGCCCGCATAGAGATAAATGGCACCAAGTTCCAAACTTGTGCGTATCTAGTCCTCCTCCAAGAAGGCATCTCTTCGAGCCACGAAAATCTCATTTTCGTCGGGATGTTAGAACTAATACCCTTTAGTTTCCTTAAGGATAAACGAACAATTTTCAAATTTGGGATTGAGTTTAACCGAAACAAATTTCGAAATACACTGACATCCTCAAATCTGTACAAGTGACAACTTCGGAACCATTCCGATCCATATCTCATATGGCGTCTTTTGTACCGATTAGAAGGTTTATGGTCCATATCTTATATGCAACCATTCATTAGTGCCGCTGTCTCAAGGGCATATTCCCAAAATATTTTTGGGAGATCATATTGACTTATCATTTATCGAACCATGTCCAACATGCGTTCATTTCCTCTTTTCGGACACATCTCAATGTTCCAAATGAAGACAATCGTGAAACGATTTCACAATCATAAATGATCATCAATATTCATAACTCAAATATCGCCTCTTCGATCCTATCGAAAGGTTTAGCTCAAATACTCGCCTTCTCGATCCTATCGAAAAGTTTTGATTTTCTTGCTTAGTTGATTTCGTATTTCGTTTTTGAAACTCTTTGAACCTTTGAAAAGTCTCCGTTTCGGCACGCATTAAATAGATATTTCCATATCTACTTTAACCGTCCATAAACATAACAAAATACTGATAGCCTCCTCTTGCCTCGGAACTTATCGGATCATCTACATGTGAATGTAAGTTCCAATAATTCGTTGGATCTTTCTCCAACCTTTGGAGAATGATGCCATTGTCATCTTGCCTAATAAATAAGTATCGCATTAATCAATCGAATCTAATTCGGATGATTCTAGCAATTCATCATATGGAATCTAGATACGCGAATGTCGTTTATATGGCCAAGACGGCAATGCCAAAAGAAGCCATCAACCTCTTAGTTTAATCCTCCTCGGATTTCACCATTCTTTGAGTCATTAGTTTGGACAACTCTTTGTCCGAACTTTCTGTTTGAAAAACATTTTCCCAAAATACCCTTAGACATACATTTCTTTCGATCCCTTCTTTGAATTACAAGGACATCCACGCATCTATATACATTGGATTCCTCGGATACTCCGAGCATCTCCAATTCAATTTTAAATCACATCTCATGCAATTTCGGGATCGACTTATCTATCGAATGCATATGATATTCGGTCACGACGATCAAATCTCGTACCATCAACACACGAGTGTTAATCCAAGACCCATAAGGCGTCTCAAAATTAACCTACTCTTTGAGCCGCATTGAATAATTTAACGCGCTCTAACTCTTGAAACTATTTCATGAGCGTTGTGTTTTACTTTCATATACACCCGAATTCTCAAAACAATTTTGAGAAATATGCGTCTATACATGCCACCACAAGGCACGTAATATCGTTCGATTCCTTCTTAAAGTTTATCGAACCCGGCTTTCTCTAAAGCCAAAGCCTCAAGCCCCGAATCTACCATTTCCATGTCCAACACGTTCCTTTAAGTCTAAGAACCATTCTTTGACCATCAAGGTTAATCATGGCAATTCTGGCCCAAAAGCTATCTATCATATCGATCTCATCGATATATTTGGTGTTGCTAGAAAACATAATTCTAAACGGATGATGAAGATTAACTCCTAACCGTGCGTACTTAATCTATATGCTTATATGATGAATATATGATAGTGTTATTTTATCGAATCGATAACCCTCATACCGATACGGGACTCCAAGTCCATAACACTCAAGACCCATATTTTACGATCCTCCCATAAGTGACTATGGCCGACAAATGAGATCTCGATATTTTAGGTAGGATTAAATCCAATCGTATCCAATACGACTCTTGTTCCTTTATAGAATTTCGGTGACGAATCGTATCCAATACAATCCATGTTCCGTGTGTGCATTCTATCTATGCCCCGAACTCCAATCGGATTGGCTTGGACGGTTAAGTCATAACCATATCCATCGTATCGTTCAATTGAACTACTCACGTGCCCGACTATGGCCTGAAACCACGTGAGTCCCCAATTAACGCTTACCACCCGCACCAATATATACAATAGTACGTGCCCGACTATGGCCTGAAACCACGCACTATGTCATATCAATCTCGATGGTTGTGGATATGGAAGGCATTTCCATGACTTAAATATTATGAGGGATCATGCCATTGCATGTTTCTAAATTCGTGACATAATCATATTATATCACTATCACAAGATTTTCAATATGCATATGATTTTATTTGGGAGTCTAATTATTCTAAATAATTATCTAATTATATGCTAGTATGTTTGATGCCGATCAAATCGATATAAAGAACTCAACATTCCGAGCTTCGTAGCCAAAGTTATCGCGAAAACAAAAACATCATCCAGATAAGGGTCCGTTATAGCGGACTTCCCCATCCGTTGTAACGCAAGGGCCGTGGGGCGCGAGAAAACATCGCCCGGAACGCGTCCGGGGCGGCAGAAAAACTGTTTTTCTGTACCCTTTCGTTATTTCATTAGAACGACACTAATACTTCGCTCAAATAAAATATATTACAACATGAAAGTTCTAGATAATCTAATTATCTAACTAAAACAATTTGAACCATTCAAATCGGAATTTTCTACTGAAAGTTATACCAGTTTTAGTAAAATACGAACAAACGAAAAGGTAAGTATATCCAATATACACCTTTTCAACCAGAAAACTACAGACACCTTTTCAGTATTCTGTTGAAAAAAATATATTAAATTGTTCCAACCGACTTTGAACGTGAACGAAAGTTCTAGATAATCTTATTATCTAATTAACCCAATTGGATTAGACTCAATTGGAGTTTCGATGCGACATATACGGACGTTTTAGTCTCTGTATGTCAAACAGTCGCACCCTTTCAGTATTCCATAAATAACGACACTGATAATTCGTTCAAATGGAAAAACTGTATGTATCAAAGTCATAGATAATCTCATTATCTAACTACGCCAATTTGATCCAATCAATTTGGAGTTTTCCACTGAAAATTATCTTAGTTTTACTCACTGTTTCGTATTCTAACTTTCTGCAGATTTTGCCGTTTCGTCCGTTTTCGCTCGTTTCCAAAACGATAAATCATGAAACTTTTTCACGATCATTCCTAGATACTCTCAATCAACTTTTGATCGATCTCTAGCGAATTCCACTTGTGATTTTAACGGAATTTGACTTTCTCTATATGTAACATCATGCAAACGGGTACGAACTTTGATAACCCGTGCGTATATCTAATATACGACTATGATTCGACCCTCGAATCGATGGCGATCGCTCTGATACCACTGTTGGGAATATCCTCGACCCCGGGCCCGCGCAGCGGAATGAAGGCCCGGTCCGATTCCCCGATTCCCGAGATCACGCCACGACTTCGAGGGTACGATGCGAATAGAAGGACAGATTCATACCAGTGCCAAATTGATGGCACACGAAGGGTTGATCGCCGCCTTCTATTTCCTTCGGTGTCACGTTGGTGACTAGCCCGTACGTCCCATACCGCACGTCTCCCACCGTTTCGACACGCCTCGGGTTGTCTTCGTGCGTTCCATGCCCGCTTGATTCCACAGCCCGTTACTCGATTACTTCTCCGGTTTGATCACAACGAAGAGCCACATGTGTCGCTCCTCTACCCGTATCCACCGTGAGTCGTAGCACCTCGGTCGCGGATGCACCTGCCTAGACGATGCACCGGCGAACTTGCATGATTGCGTTTCGATTCTCTAGACGGAGAAAACTCTTTTCTCCTTCTCTCTCAATCTCTTCGCACTCTTTCATCAAGTGATTAGAGTCTCTTAATTTCTGAATTAATTCTAAATTAACTCCATTAATTTTCTGGTTGAACTAATCTAATTATTCAACTGGTTGGACTGATGAGAGAGAGAGAAACATCCTATATATACTCCATAGGATAAGGATGGGCCAAAAGGTATGTATATCTTCTATACACCTTTTCAAACAGAAAACTGCATACACCCTTTCAGTAATCTGTCAGAACGAAAATATTAAATCGTTCCAACCGACTTTGAACATTTACGAAAGTTGTAGATAATCTAATTATCTTTCCAACCCAATTTGGCCCAGCCCAATTGGAGTTCGGACCCGAAAGTTACGGCCGTTTTACTGACTGTATGTCAAACTGTCGCACCCTTTCGGTATTTCATTAAAACGATACTGATACTTCGCTCAAATGAAATATATTACAACATAAAAGTTCGAGATAATCTCATTATCTAACTAACCCAATTTGAACCATTCCAATCGGAGTTTACTACTGAAAGTTATACCAGTTTTACTAATCTGTTTCGTATGCCCACGAACGCGTACGTTCGTTTGTCCTACGTACCATTTTAGCGATGATCAAAAACTGTATTTCCTTCAATTATTGGAAATGGTACAAATGCAAATTTTTGGAAATCTAGAAGGTGTGATAAACCTCTAATACTTATGTATTCTAAGCTTTATTCATATTCAGAATGTAAAAACGGTACAGTCCAATATTTTCGAAATCCTTTAATAGACTCCACATAACCGAATTCTTTAATAATATCTCTAATTAGTCATCCACATCATCCTGGAGTTGAGTGACATTTTCGAAATTCGAAACCTCAACCTCATTCTTTAATTTACATATATATATATATATATGTATATAATGGTCATATATATATATATATATATATATATATATATAGAGGCTAAACTACTTAATTAAGTACCAATTTCTCCACTCTCCATATATATATATATATATATATATATATATATATATATGACCATTATATACATATATATATATATATATATATATCTATCTATATACTAATGCAAGGGGATTTGCTGCCTCCTGGTGCAGCCACGTCACCAGGGGCCTATTTGTAAAATTTTTTTTTTTTTTTACATTTTGGTCCTTTTTTATTTACAAATTGGTCCTTTTTTAAAAAAAAAATTACATTTTGGTCCTTTTTTTTTACATTTTGGTCCTTTATATTTGAATTTTGGTCCTTCGAAGTTTTAATATTCACATTTTGGTCCAGGGGCCTCAAATTGGTCCTGTTTTTTAAAAAAAATTACATTTTGGTCCTTCTTTATCACATTTCGGTCCTTTATATTTGCATTTTGGTCCTTTTTTCGAAAAACAATTACATTTTGGTCCTTTTATTTTACATTTTGGTCCTTTTTGATTTACAAATTGGTCCTTTTTTTAAAAAAAAAATTACATTTTGGTCCTTTTTGTTTACATTTTGGTCCTTTATATTTGCATTTTGGTCCTTCGAAGTTTTAATATTCACATTTTGGTCCAGGGGCCTCAAATTGGTCCTGTTTTTAAAAAAAAATTACATTTTTGTCCTTCTTTATCACATTTCGGTCCTTTTAGATTTACAAATTGGTCCTTTTTTCAAAAAAAATTTACATTTTGGTCCTTTTTTATTTACAAATTGGTCCTTTTTTGGAAAATTTTTTACAGTTTGGTCCTTTTTTCCTCATTTTGGTCCTTTATATTTGCATTTTGGTCCTTCGAAGTTTTGAAATTTACATTTTAGTCCAGGGACCTCAAATTGGTCATATTTTTTAAAAAAAAATTATATTTTTGTCCTTTTTTCACATTTTGGTCCTTTATATTTGCATTTTTGTCCTCCGAAGTTTTAAAATTTACATTTTTGTCGTTTATTATTTTTCTTGACAAACTAAAATAAAATTATAATAAGTTGAACAATATTAATAAAAGAACATCTTGCAAATATTTAAAAATAAAATATCACAAAACTATTAAAAAATACATAAAAAGAAAACTAAAATAAAAAATAGATGTTTAAATAGATATTTTCTATGAATATATTTGCAAGGTGTTTATTTATTATCATTTAATGTTAGTTTTTTTATGAATAAAGAATGTAATATTAAAATTATATAAACAAAATATGTAATAATTTAAATTTTTTTAAATCACTACGTGTTAAGAAGTGTTTATGAATTTTCTTAAAATTAATAAAAAATAACCAAAAAGGAGTATTTTGGAAAAAAAAAATTAATATCATCCATAAGGAGTATTTTAAAATAAAAGTTTGGTAAAAGTTTTTTTTTTGGGAGTTTACGAAAAGATAGAGAATTTTTTATAATATCCAAAAAAAATTAGGGGGTTAAAAATATACCAAATCATGGATGTGCGAATAATCATGACATAATTTAAATTAAAGATTCGAACGAAACGGTTAGCGATGACATCGTCAAAATTTGTTGTTGGCTGACCACACAAAGGACGGAAAATATTTGTACTAAATATGTAGCGAAATTAAAGATTTGTGAAATTAAAAACACTCTTTTTTTCAGCAATGTTTTCTGAACTATTATGTTCTTAATAAATTTCATGACGACTCATTCGTTCTTTTTCCTTATTTTACTTATGAAGTATAAAATATAGATAATTTTTTTAGCAATAACCGTTTGAATTATTCAAGAAATCCGGCTCTTAAAATTTTCAAACGATTTTTGCTACAAAATTTCACTCGCACACAACACACTAAATTACACATATAATAATGATTACAAAAAGAAAGTCACATACACAAAATGAACAACAATTTTTTTCAACTACATTACTTATAAACCCGAACAGCCCCGCGCAATTGCGCGGGGGTAATGCTAGTCTATATACTAATGCAAGGGGATTTGCTGCCTCCTGGTGCAGCCACGTCACCAGGGGCCTATTCGTAAAAAAAAATATTTTTTTTACATTTTGGTCCTTTTTGATTTACAAATTGGTCCTTTTTTTAAAAAAAAATTACATTTTGGTCCTTATTCTTTACATTTTGGTCCTTTATATTTGCATTTTGGTCCTTCGAAGTTTTAATATTCACATTTTGGTCCAGGGGCCTCAAATTGGTCCTGTTTTTAAAAAAAAATTACATTTCGGTCCTTCTTTATCACATTTCGGTCCTTTATATTTGCATTTTGGTCCTTTTTTCGAAAAAAAATTACATTTTGGTCCTTTTTTTTATATTTTGGTCCTTTTTTATTTACAAATTGGTCCTTTTTTAAAAAAAAAATTACATTTTGGTCCTTCTTTTTTACATTTTGGTCCTTCGAAATTTTAATATTCACATTTTGGTCCAGGGGCCTCAAATTGGTCCTGTTTTTTAATACAAATTACATTTTGGTCCATTTTTTATCACATTTCGGTCCTTTATATTTGCATTTTGGTCCATTTTTCGAAAAAAAATTACATTTTGGTCCTTTTTTTTACATTTTGGTCCTTTATATTTGCATTTTGGCCCTTCGAAGTTTTGAAATTTACAATTTAGTCCAGGCAGCCAAGTCACCAGGGGTCTATTTGAAAAAAAAAACTTTTTTTTACATTTTGGTACTTTTTGATTTACAAATTGGTCCTTTTTTTAAAAAAAAATTACATTCTGGTCCTTCTTTTTTACATTTTGGTCCTTTATATTTGCATTTTGGTCCTTCGAAATTTTAATATTCACATTTTGGTCCAGGGGCCTCAAATTGGTCCTGTTTTTTAAAACAAATTACATTTTGGTCCTTTTTTATCACATTTCGGTCCTTTATATTTGCATTTTGGTCCTTCGAAGTTTTAAAATTTACATTTTGGTCCTTTATTATTTTTCTTGCCTGGTGCAGCCACGTCACCAGGGGCTTATTTGTAAAAAAAAATTGGTCCTTTTTGATTTACAAATTGGTCCTTTTTTCGAAAAAAATTTACATTTTGGTCCTTTTTTTCCATTTTGGTCCTTTTTTATTTACAAATTGGTCCTTTTTTCGAAAAAAATTTACATTTTGGTCCTTTTTTTCTCATTTTGGTCCTTTATATTTGCATTTTGGCCCTTCGAAGTTTTGAAATTTACATTTTAGTCCAGGGGCCTCAAAATGGTCATATTTTTTAAAAAAAATTATATTTTTGTCCTTTTGTCACAGTTTGGTCCTTTATATTTGCATTTTTGTCCTCCGAAGTTTTAAAATTTACATTTTGGTCCTTTATTATTTTTCTTGAAAAACTAAAATAAAATTATAATAAGTTGAACAATATTAATAAAAGAACATCTTGCAAATATTTAAAAATAAAATATCACAAAACTATTACAAAATACATAAAAAGAAAACTAAAATAAAAAATAGATGTTTAAATAGATATTTTCTATGAATATATTTGCAAGGTGTTTATTTATTATCATTTAATGTTAGTTTTTTTATGAATAAAGAATGTAATATTAAAATTATATAAACAAAATATGTAATAATTTAAATTTTTTTAAATCACTACGTGTTAAGAAGTGTTTATGCATTTTCTTAAAATTAATAAAAAATAACAAAAATAAGTTTTAATTATTACATATGAGATTTGGAGGGTATTTTGGAAAAAAAAAATTAATATCATCCATAAGGAGTATTTTAAAATAAAAGTTTGGTAAAGAGTTTTTTTTTTGGGAGTTTACGAAAAGATAGAGAATTTTTTATAATATCCAAAAAAAATTAGGGGGTTAAAAATATACCAAATCATGCATGTGCGAATAATCATGACATAATTTAAATTAAAGATTCGAACGAAACGGTTAGCGATGACATCGTCAAACTTTGTTGTTGGCTGACCACACAAAGGACGAAAAATATTTGTACTAAATATGTAGCGAAATTAAAGATTTGTGAAATTAAAAACACTCTTTTTTTCAGCAATGTTTTCTGAACTATTATGTTTTTAATAAATTTCATGACGACTCATTCGTTCTTTTTCCTTATTTTACTTATGAAGTATAAAATATAGATAATTTTTTTAGCAATAACCGTTTGAATTATTCAAGAAATCCGGCTCTTAAAATT
The DNA here is from genome assembly GCA_946800325.1 of Luzula sylvatica. Classification (NCBI taxonomy): domain Eukaryota; kingdom Viridiplantae; phylum Streptophyta; class Magnoliopsida; order Poales; family Juncaceae; genus Luzula; species Luzula sylvatica. Next base: position 41,906,680 of record OX326960.1, read on the forward strand.
TTCAAACGATTTTTGCTACAAAATTTCACTCGCACACAACACACTAAATTACACATATAATAATGATTACAAAAAGAAAGTCACATACACAAAACGAACAACAATTTTTTTCAACTACATTACTTATAAACCCGAACAGCCCCGCGCAATTGCGCGGGGGTAATGCTAGTATATATGTAAATTAAAGAATGAGGTTGAGGTTTCGAATTTCGAAAATGTCACTCAACTCCAGGATATTTTTCAGGATATTTTTCTAATTTCAAAATTATATTTTGTTGATTTCAATAATATATTTTGCGTGCATGAATTTGTTTTGGAATTTTTTTTGTTTTTCTTAGCAAGATTTTATATATATATATATATATATATATATATATATATATATATATATATATATATATATATAGTCTCCTAATACACGCGATTGAAATATTACCTGGACAAAATTTTCTGAACACATACGTAGTGGTTGTTTGTCTCCTGCATTGATGTCACGTAAAATGTCATTTTCGGACATTTTCAATTTTTTAGGAAGCATCTTTTGTACCACCAGTAATATCTTGGTTTGTTTTCAATATTTGTAGAGAGAGCTATATATATATATATATATATATATATATATATATATATATAGAGAGAGAGAGAGAGAGAGATACGACCAATGTCGTTAGGCTAGTAATAATTTGAGGTGCCAGGCGAGCAGCAATTTGAAATACTAGGAATATAGCCCGCGCTTCGCTGCGGGATATATTATTTGATATATTATTTCGCTGCGGGATATATTATTTGATATATTATTTGATAAGAAAATAGAAATATTTCTCGTGCTTCGCTGCGATTTTTCAAAATTTGTTATGATCATAAAATAATAATTTTATCTAAAATGTTACAAGTATAAAACAAAAGTAATTTTCATAAATGTTAATTTAAAAAAAAAATCTGATATTAAATAGTGTCACAAGTATTATGCAATAAATGCAAATTTTTTTCCTCCTCAAAACATATCATATGTTCCAAAAGAAAAATTCAAATGTTTTATTTAGAATACAAAACATGTCAAATAAAATAAAATTTTGAAAAAGACAAACAAAAAAACATAAAAGACGCAGGTTGGTACCAATGAAAAATATTATAATAAGCACAAAAAAACACAGCTTGGTACCAATCAAAATTGTTATAATAAGCAAAAAAAAAAAAATAATACCAGCTGAGGCTAACAAAAAGTATTTGTGTGAATAGTATATTAAATTCAAATATTTTATTTAGAACACAAGACATATGTCAATTATATTTATTAATACGATGAAAAATTCAAATATTTTATTTAGAACACAAGATATATGTCAAATAAAAAAAAAAAATTTAAAAAAAAAAAAATATGAACAGTAACCGGGGTTGAACAGTAATTGATTAAACAGTAGCGAACAGTACAAGTGAACAGTGTCGAACAGTTGATGAACAGGTGAGAACAGTACCCGATGAACAGTGTTGAACAGTTGATGAACAGTGCGGGTGACGTGGCCTCACCATATGTCTTCTATTCTAAAATTAATGGGAGGGGGAAATTTGACTTCCTAACATTCGAACACCTTCTAACCTACCGAATTATTCTCTATCCTTCTTTTATTATCGAATAGTTGTACTAAAATTAACAAATAAAACCTCCAAAAATTAGAACAAACTAATAATATTATAAATTAATATCCGTGATAGACTAATCGATTTTTGAAGCACCTGAACAAATGTTATTTATACAAATTATATTATAAATTAATATCCGTGATAGACTAATTTCATGAACCTTATCCATATATTGACATCATGATATTTACAAATATTTCATGATTAGATTAATTTAGTTCAAACGCATGCGCGTTAATTCACACACGCGTTAATTCTATTTAAATAATTATAAAAAAATATCCCGCGCAATTGCGCGGGGATAAAAGTTAGTAATACTCAAAATCAACAAAAAAATACTACACAAGGACAACAAAATGTAGTCGAGTAAAATTCAAAACAATAAAAAGGAAAAAAATATTAGGGAGAAAACAAAACAAACCTTGTTGGATTCAGGAACAAAATCCCAAGGAGCAGTGAACCCACTCGAAACAGTCACATTTTTGTGAATATCCATTTTTTTCAAACTTTCAAAACCCTCAAAACAGAGCTCTAGAGAGAGAGAGAAAAAGAGGAGAGAGAGAGAGAGAGGTTTATTTGCTTATATCAGTTTTATAGTCTTTTTATCACAATAAAAGGGCTCTTTCAGTATATGGACCATATAATAAAATGGCCACCTCATACGAGTAAATGAATCAATAATTGGCAATGCACGTCTTTGCCGGAGTATGTAGCATCTAATTTGTATCCTCGAAGCTTGATTGGTGTTTCGTTATTATAGCTTGTTAGATTGTTTGGTGAAAAAGGGAGATTAATTAAAATGATTTATGTTGGTAATACGGGATTCGAATATGAATTTCTAATAGGAATTTTTAATAAACAAAAAACTCTCTCTTATAATTCTAATAGTCTCTTACAAGTCTTTCTCTCTTTTCTAATTGATATTTGATGATCTTTTCAATGTGTTTAATCCCTAAACATCTAAGACCTATTTATAGGCTTCATAAACTTGCATTACAAGGAATTAAACCTTGCCTTCAAACTTAATTCCTAAATTACTTTCCTATAATAAATCTTGCCCTATAATAATTTCCTAAATTACTTTCCTTAAAATAAACTTTCCCTAACATTAATTGGGCTAATTAAACTTAATAATAATTATTCGGGCTTGGGCTTATTAACAAATTCCTCCCTTAAGCTCAAGCCTGTTCTTCATCCCGATCATCGTCTTGAAGTTCTCGAACAGCGCTGTCGGAAGCGGTTTCGTGAAGATGTCTGCTACCTGATCATGGCTCGCCACATGAATCATTCGCATATCGCCTTTCTTCACCTGCTCTCATCAATGTGCTTACTCCTCTCATGATGGACCGGATTCTTGGCTAGCTCGATTGCGGATTTATTGTCGACTCGTATCTCAGTCGCCTCGTGTTGCGTCATCTTCAACTCGTGCAACAAATTCCTTAACCATGTCGCATGGCACACACACCACGATGCTGCCACGTATTCCGCCTCGCACGTCGATAGCGTCACTATTGGCTGTTTCTTCGAAAGCCACGTAAACGCAGTATCTCCCATGTAAAACACATAACCTGTTGTGCTTTTTCGATCATCAACATCTCCACACCAATCACTGTCCGAGTAGCCCACCAGCTTGTATTCGTCCGTCCTCGAATGTACCGAAGAATCCTTTTTATCGCTTTCCAGTGTGAATGTCTCGGTTCCTCCATGAATCGACTCACCACCCCAACACTATACGCAATGTCGGGCCTAGTACAAGTAAGGTACCGCAAGCTCCCAACCAAACTTCTAAATTTGCTCGGATCAACTCTGTCTCCTCCCTCAAATTTAGAGAGTTTCGCACCGAGCTCCATCGGGGTCGCCACTGGGTTGCTGTCCTCCATGTTGTACCTCTTCAGGATATCCTTCGCGTATGCCTCCTGCGATACAAAAATTCCTGACTCACCTTGTTTAACTTTGAGGCCAAGGAAGTATTTCATCAGACCCAAATCTGTCATCTCGAATTCTCGCGTCATCGCTTCTTTGAATTCCTTCGCCATCTTTTCATTACTCCCCATGAAAATCAGATCATCAACATAGAGAGCAACAAACAACACATCTTTTTCCTTCTTCCTCACGTACAATGCATGCTCGTATAGGCACTGTACAAATCCGGTCTTCTTGAAGTATGTGTCGATTCGGGTATTCCATGCTCGAGGTGCCTGTTTGAGCCCGTACAACGCCTTTCTCAACTTCAACACCTTTCCTTCTTTTCCAGCTTTCACGTAACCAGGTGGTTGCTCGACATAGACTTCTTCATCGAGCACGCCATTCAGAAATGCTGATTTCACGTCCATCTGATAGATCGGCCACTTGAATTGAGCTGCTTGAGATATGAGAAGTCGGATCGTCTCCATTCTCGCAACAGGAGCGAAAACCTCGTCGTAATCAATACCGGCCTGTTGCCGATACCCCTTCGCCACCAATCGAGCCTTGTACCTTTCGATCTCGCCTTGAGCATTCATCTTCTTTTTGTACACCCACTTGACTCCTATGGGCCTGCATCCTTTTGGTAACTCGACCAAGTCCCACGTCTTGTTTTTCTCGATAGACCCAATCTCTTCATCCATCGCGAATTTCCATTTCTTGTTTCTCACGGCTTCTTCAAAGGAAATATTCTCTGCATCTGCCAAAAGACAAACAAGATGTACCTCACTGGTTGCATCGTATAGCTCTTGTAGGCTCCGTGTGCGCGTCTGTCTCGGTTCGTCTTCTTGATCAGGTATTGCGGGGCTAGTCGGTATAGTAGTTGCGGATTCTTCTTTCTCGGACTCGTCTGACTCGGCGTCCTCATCCTCCATCTCGCACTTCTTACTCCAGTCCCATGCGCTCTTCTCATTCACATGGACATCTCGGCTCACCACAACTTTTCTTTCAATTGGGTCGTACAACTTGTATGCCTTCGTTTTCTCGTCATATCCAATGAACACAAACTTCTTGCTTTTATCATCGAGCTTCGTCCTCCTTTGATCTGGTACATGTGCATACGCCACACTTCCGAACACCTTGAAATGCGACACCGTCGGTTTCATGCCGCTCCACGCTTCTTGAGGTGTTTTCTCGCCTAATTTCGCATGAGGACATCGATTTTGTACATACACCGCACACTGTACCGCCTCGGCCCAAAATTCTTTTGGCACTCCTTTGCTCTTCAACATCGATCGAACCATGTCGAGAATGGTCCGGTTCTTCCTCTCGGCCACACCATTTTGCTGAGGCGAGTATGGCGCAGTCAAGAATCTCTTAATCCCTTGCTCCTCACAAAAGCTCGTAAATGCGGTTGACGTGTACTCACCACCTCTATCTGACCGCAAAGATTTGATGTATCGCCCGGTCATCTTCTCGACAAGCACCTTGAACCTCTTGAACACTTCGAATGCCTCGGATTTTTCCTTCAAAAAATAAACCCAGGTCCTCCTAGTGTAATCATCAACGAATGTAATAAAATACCTTTTCTCACTGAACGATTTCGGTGTGATCGGACCACAAATGTCGGTGTGCACCAGCTCGAGAGGGTTTGCTGCTTCATATTTTGCCTTCTTCTGAAATGGGACTCTTGCATGTTTACCGAGTACGCAACCTTCACAAAATCTGCTTGTGTAGTCCATATATGGCAAACCGTGCACCATGTCCTTCTTGGCCAACTCTCGCAAGCCTCCATAGTGCAAGTGTCCAAACCGCAAATGCCAGAGCCAAGATTTATCCTCCATGTCGACTCGTAAGCACATTCTCTGCACACTTCTCAGGTTGAGCTTGAACATTCGATTTTTCGCCATCTCAACACGCGCAACTAATTGACCTTGCTTGTCCTTCAGCTGCATCGTTCGATCTTTCATGAAGACCGAGTATCCTTTCTCCAATAGTTGCCCCATGCTGATTATGTTGCTCTTCATCTCAGGCACGTAATAGACATTTTCGATATGTCCTTCTTTACCATCCTTCTGATAGAATCGAATTTTACCATTGCCCTTCACTTGGACCTTTGACGCATCTCCGAATGACACGTGCCCATCGTCTAGCTCCTTCATCTCTACGAAAAGGTGTTTATGCCCGCACATGTGGTTGCTTGCGCCGGTGTCGAGGTACCAAATCGTATCGTTCTCCGATGTGGTGTCTTTGTGAGCCATCATGAGAACACCATCATTTTCCTCCTTCTCTACTAGGTTGGCATTTTCTTTTACCTTTTTCTCGGACCAGCACTCCTTCGCGTAGTGTCCAGGCTTGCCGCAATTGTAACACTCGACACTTGCTCGACTCGACCAGCTTCCTCGTCCACGACCTCGTCCTCGGCCGCGCCAATTTTGCTGATTCGGTTGCTTCTTTTCTTCGAAATTATAGTTTCCGCCTCTGCCTCGACCACCAAATCGACCTCCACGGCCGCGTCCTCTTCCTCGATTGTTCTCGGCGTACATCGCCTTGTCTTCATCTATGGTCGTCTTGACTTGCAGGGCTTCTTGGTGTGCCTCGTTCTCCTTTTTTTTCTTTCGCTGCTCGTGTGCCTCGAGTGAACCTGCCAATTCATCAACGGTCATCTGATCTAAATCTTTCGACTCTTCAATAGCGCACACCACATTTTCGAACTTCTCGGTCAGAGATCGTAGAATCTTCTCAACAACTCTTGCGTCGGTTAGAGCTTCTCCGTTGCCCTTTAACTGATTCGCCACTGCTTGTACACGCGAGATGTAGTCGGATACTCACTCTGATTCCTTCATCTTCATGGACTCCAATTCGCCTCGCAAAGTCTGAAGCCTTACTTGCTTCACTCGGTCGGCACCCTTGAACACCCTCTCCAAAGTGTCCCATGCTTCCTTCGAAGTTTTCGCGCCGGCAATCTTCTGAAAACCCGACTCGTCTACAGCTTGGTACAACAGATACATGGCGGTCTTGTCCTTCACTCGTTTCTCTTTCATTGCTTTTAATTGGTTTACCGTCTGCTCTGTTTCGGCAACCGGTTCCACGTAGCCAGCTTCGACAATCTCCCAAACATCTTGCGCACCGAGTAACGCCCGCATCTGGATACTCCATACTTCGTAATTCGTCTTCGTCAATCGCGGTAGCGGTATATGGCCAAAAACACTCCCAGAACTCGCCATCGCTCTGATGCCAATTTGTTGGTAATACGGGATTCGAATATGGATTTCTAATATGAATTTCTAATAAACAAAAAACTCTCTCTTATAATTCTAATAGTCGCTTACAAGTCTTTCTCTCTTTTCTAATTGATATTTGATGATCTTTTCAATGTGTTTAATCCCTAAACATCTAAGACCTATTTATAGGCCTCATAAACTTGCATTACAAGGAATTAAACCTTGCCTTCAAACTTAATTCCTAAATTACTTTCCTATAATAAATCTTGCCCTATAATAATTTTCTAAATTACTTTCCTTAAAATAAACTTTCCCTAACATTAATTGGGCTAATTAAACTTAATAATAATTATTCGGGCTTGGGCTTATTAACAATTTAGGCGTGCTATTTGTGCTGAAAATAATGTTTTACTTGTAGATCTTAAAAGGTTTTTCACGAATAAAAAAGTGCTTCTTTTGCTTTACCTAGTATAATATTATTCACGAATAAAAATGAATATGAATACCTCATTTAATTTTTTCTGGTACATTTCAGTTCCACTATCAATCTACGCATTCACGCTCCCAGTACCGTACATCGGAGTCGCCTCGAGTCTCCCTAAAGGTTTCGTCGCAGGAGCAACCGTTCTCGTCGCAGGTCTTGTTCTCTATTGCCTTTCGACACCTCAGCCTCCCTCCGACCAATAAAAATATTTCTTTTCCTCTATATAAATATATATAATGATTGGCTAGAATTTGTCGCTAGATTGTGAGAGAGATGGTTTGCTTGTAATAATTGATCTTGATCATTCATTGAGAGAACACAAGTTCTAGATTTCTTGGAGATGTTTATCATTGGGGATAGGTGGAGGAACTCTCGATGGAATTCGGGGGGATGAAAGCAAGAAAGGCGAGCAAAACGATGAGGAAAACGGGGATGAACATGAAGAGAAAGGGAGGAGGAGGTAAAGGAGGGAGAATTAATGGAAGAAAGAGTAATATTACTGCTAAGATCGCCACCACCACTACCACCACCGTTCCATTGTTAGATGATTCAGCCATTTTTCTTTGGTCCTCTTGTTTTCTTCTTGGTGTGTATATAAAGGGTTGCTCGAGGAGAGATGAGGGGGTCGTGCATGACACGTGAAAGGGAATTGAGAAAGGGCCCTCTCGGAGAGGCTAAGGAAAAAAGATGCAATGGATTTGTGGTGCGGTGACCGCTGAAATTTCCAAAGGAGACAAAGATTGGTGAATATCATGCATTAATTACATATACAGCAGGCTATCAAATATAAGATTCGCCCTAGCCATGAGGAAATATATATTAAGTACAAGTGTACAACAATGAGATGAGGATGCAAAATAAGAGAAAAAATAATAGAGACAGAGAAGAGAGAATCCGGTATATAGGCGTATGTAGCCTCTTAAGACTGATGCGCCATGCGCCCATGCATCTTGGGATGCCAACGGTTCGGATAGTAGTCGCAACAGATCCATATCCATATTACTTGTCCGAGATTCGGATACGTATTATAATGATTTTGGCGTGCTATTTGTGCTGAAAATAATATTTTATTTGTAAATCTTAAAAGGTTTTTCACGAATAAAAAAGTGCTTCTTTTGCTTTACCTAGTATAATATTATACCTTATCTACATAAACTAAAGTAAAAGATGATTACTACTAAGGATCATATCATAATTAATCGAATTTATAACAGGAAATTAAAAGAATATGAATGTCTCGTTTAATATTTTTTTCATACATTTCAGTTCCACTATCAATCTACGCATTCACGCTCCCATTACCATACATCGGAGTCGCCTCGAGATTCGGGTACGAAATTATCCGGATACGGATCCGGTTCGAATAATAAACAGATACGGATATGGTTCGGATATTGTCGAATGCGGATATGGATACGATTTTTTTTTCGGATATTAAGCCGGACAATATGTTATGATAACATAACTTATTTTTAACTAAATATATATATAATTTGTAATATGAACGATATATATAATTATATTTGAACGTAATTTTACGATTGTTATTTTAAATTACTCACAAATCATTAATTTATATATAATATTTGAACTAATATCAAATAAAATACATAAAAACAATATATAATATACTGATTCGGATCCGGTTTCGGATACTCGAATCTGGTTCCGAATATCCGGATCCAAAAAATAATCGGATCCGGAACACGGATTCGGTCCCGACACCAAAATCGAATATCGATTCGATTCCGGTTTAAAAAATGTGTAACCGTATCCATATCTGGACCTCTTCGGATTCGGATATTTTTTTTTGAATCAGATTATTTCTTCGAATACGGTTCTGGTCGGTTCGGGCAATACCCCCATCGTTGACACCCCTACATACATCTTGTTTTTTTGAAGTCCACATCATGCCACACGCAATCGTCTTAATGGCATGATTTCTTTTTTATGAACCGTTTTGTTCAATTTTTAAAATGGAGATTTATATCATAAATTCAAACTATATTTCATAAAATTCATACTTCATGTAATATCAATAATATAAAAATATTTTACCATTGTTTTGTAGTAAAAAAACATATTCGGTTGTAATTAAGAGGTTATTTATCTGCTAACACAACTACACTAGGATAGAAATCTAACTAGATGAAAATCGTGTTATGATTATGGTAGAAATAGAAATAGAGAGGGGTGTGTGGTGGTATAATTTCATATCAGACAATATCTTGATCGAATTTTAGTAACATGTTTTGTTAAATTAATTACGTTACATAGGAAATATTAGAATTACCTATGGACGGTGGTCACGCGACAAATTTTAGTAACACATGTTATGTTAAATTAATTACGTTACATAGGAAATATTAGGATGACCTGTGGACGGTGGTCACACGACAAATTTTGAAGGAGCGGTATGCAAGAATTTTGTAAGAAGTATCCAACCCTCCATCAATGACGACAAGAAGAAAAAGTTACTCTTCGTAAAAATAATTATTTTTCATAATTTTATGTGTACCCTTCAAAACCAACAAAAAGATAATACTGAGCAGGAATCCAAAAGCAGTTCTCTCTGAAAACCACTTTCAAGTACCAAAGAATTAGTGATCCTTATGTATTTTCTGTATTTTATATAGTTATATGTAAAATATTCAAGTAATTAAATTAAATTTTTTACTTTTTATGTGCTTAAAAGAATTTAATTATTAAAGATTTGAGATTAATCAAAAAAATTTATTAAAGATTTGAGGAAATTTGTTTACCAGATTTCACCATAATATCCTCATATTAATAATTGAGACACTTAATTAACATGATATTGACACCCATTCAAATTAATAATTAATAATTAACATTCATCCGAATTAACAACTTCTAATTAATATTGCATAAGTTTTAATTCGATGTTACTTATTAGTTACTATATTAATTAAATATGTTAATTAGGAAATTGAAGATGTTGTATCTGGTGTATAAGTATAATTATTAGGGAAAATATAGTTGGCCTTCGAACTCATCCCAACATTCTTGATGAAGTGATAACAAATGGTTAAATGGGTTAACTAGCATCTCTAATTTAACTCTATTAAATATTAATTGATACGTTTGATTGACACGTAAATAATTTGTAATATGTTAACATTAGTACATGTTAATTGAAGTGTCAATTTAATTAAACGATCAGTTAAATTAATAATCAAGTCAATTAATAATACTAATCAATTTACTTATTATTTTTTTGTCACCTCATCAAGAATGTTATTTTGAATTTGAGGGTTCAATATATGACCCCTAATTATTATGCTTCGCATTTTTCGTATAAAATTTTGAAAAAATTATGTATTTGTCGGAGGAGAATCCAATGGGTCTGGCCCAACAAATTTAGCAACTATATCCGTATAATTTTTAAATTTTGGAATCTATTTTTTTTTATCAATAGTGATTGAGGTTTTTGTTTGAATGTTTAATTTCTTGTTAGTATGCAGAAAAAATATTATTTTGCATGTATTATTAAACTTCAATTTTTCATTTTTCAGAAACAAAAATTGAGTATATTTATAGATTTCTGGATTTTGGAAACGTTTCAAAATTTTGAAAAAATAGTTGGCCTTTTTAGTTTTTAACATTTTTTGAGAAAAACTTTTAATTTGAGTATTTTTCATATATAAGTCTTTTGTTATAGGCCATTTTGAGAAATTTTAAAATTCGAAATTGTATGAGCCTTCAAAACATAAAATTTGCTTATTTTGTATGTGCTAGCCTATAATTTTGATATTTTTCTGAATTTTTTTTTTGCATGTATTAGATTAACATATGGTTGTTTTTATTAGGAAAAAAAAAATTAAAATTTAGCATTTGGCATGTTTTATACTTCAGTTTCATTATTTTGGGGACACTTCAAAATTGAATAATTTGCATTTGTTATACTTATGTTTTGGCATTTTATGTATAACTCGAAAATTGAGTAATTTTAGTGTATTAACATTCAAAAACATACAAATTTAAGTATTTTCATATTTTAACGCTCAAAGATGACAATTCTTTTGAGAAAATTTGAAGTTTTATTATTTTGCACATTTGAGACATCAACTTTAGTTTTTTTGAGTCAATTCTTCTTGAAAAACCAAGTATTGTATATGTGGGACTTCTTTAAAAAAAATGAAAATAATTTGTTTGTGTCAGACTTCGGTATCGGTGATTTGGAGAAAAACTCGAAAACTGAGTATTTAGATTGTTTTAAGCTTCAATTTGTGGATTTTTGAGGAAAAAAAAATTCAAAAACTAAGAATTTGAGTGCATAAGCTTAAAAAAAAAAAAAAACTTGTAGATGTTTTACTCAATTCAGGCATTCTTTGAGATGAACTTGAAGTTTGAGTATTTTGTATTTATTACAATTTTCAATACATGATCATAACCACACTTTCAAAATTTCTAGCCACAACTAAAATCAGATACAATTCAGGGGGCATAATCGAGGTACGATCAACACAAATGAAAGAAGAATAAGGGATACCGTTCTTATTGCAACCACATGAACGATCTGACTCAAACGAAATAGACGAATCTTCCAAAAAAAAATCCGAACAACGACACAATCTACAATAAAAACAATGAAAACATCCTTTTTTGGTAGAAATAATGATAACAATAAGGACAATACTTTTTGAACGTATACGAAATTTATCAATTTTATTTACTTTTATAGTTAAATGTAACACAATTTGGTCACAACAAGCGATCGCTCGTTGCGTATTATTAAAAGATAATTCAATAATGAAATTTTTTTTGTGGACGATCAAATATGATAATATCACGTATTTTAAGACAGTATTGCTTAGAATAAAATTCATGTGAATCCATTGTTTCATTTGAAATCATATTCTAAAATTCGAACTAAAAGTAATTTTTGCACACACACACCCCAATTATATGCATCATGGAGACCAGGTGATATGTTCCACTATGGTTAAACATTGTTGATCTAGTTGGGATTCATGATATATTCCACTATGGTAAATATTGAGACGTGACAATTTGTACAATCTGTTTGTTATCTAGCAAGGGGATCATCATTTATCTAATTTACACAAAATTTAACAACCAAGGACAAATTGTTTTTCTTTGCTAAATCTTCTAGAGCTGTATGGATTTGATTTTTCTAGATTTGGCCCGTGATTTCTCTGAATTAGTATATTACATTGAATTTTTTATTTGATTTGATCTGATACTCAAGGATGATATCTACAATTATCCAAATATATCGTTATAAACGAAGATGATGACAATCGTATAATTTCGGGTATTATATTATAATTTATAAGAACATGCATACTTAGAGAAGTTCCTTCCAGATTTTTTTTTTAGTTTTTCGAAACCAAAACGTGGGATAATATATAAAAGATTTGCAATATATACAAAAGATTTGCTCATTATATAAACCAAATCATAGATGATTATGTGAAGATCGAGATGTCCCCTTGCAAAACTGCTTGTAACTAGCATTAGATTAAGTTCCTAATCCAAGAAAATAACATGTCGCGCTTAAGAAATTGATCTTCTAACGGCACAAAAAATTACACAAAATTTGTCTAGATTCTTTAGAATATTTTCCTTGGGCTAGATTGCATAAATTATCACAATAGATACGTACTAATTTAGCTAAAAACAAATAATTGTACCTACGGGTTTTCATCAAAAAAAAAAAAAAAAAAAACAAATAATTTACCGCTGGTTGGTGTCTTTCGGAAAAAGAAAAAGAAAAAGAAAAAGTATTAGCCATGTAATTTTGTGTTTCTACAAATCACAATAATATACTAGATGGCCCATTGAGGTCTGTAAATGGATCAGGTCCAATTTAGATCTTATAAAGAAGCCCAATTTTCCAAAAATGGGCCTTTTCTAAATTATAAATTACTGAATGGGTCTTTTCTAAATGATGTTTCTTTGGGATTGCATTTTTTGTATGGGGGTGTGACGTAATTCAATGAGATTTTATACGTGTTCATGCTAATATTTAGTGGCGGATTTTGTCCAGTACCAATGGGAGGGCGATAATCTCGGAGATGCTGTTGTGAAAAAATTTCAAAACTTTTTGGTGGGCCAATAATACATAATTTTTCAATTTTATTGTAAAATACATTAGCATAATCATATATATATATACTAACGCTCAAATATTTAGTGGGGAAGAGAGGCGTTGCTCCCCTCCTAGTACCTTAATAGATCCTTCACTGTTAATATCATCTTGCTTAATAGATTGTTTTGTGTTTTTTTAAATAACTAGCTATTATTTGATTAATAAAAAATATTTGGAAAGGGGCTCATTGAACCCTCTCCAAATTTCCTTAAAACAAAGTACCAAAGAATCAGTGATACTTACAAGTTTATGTATTTTCTGTATTTTTATATAGTTATTTGTAAAATATTCAACTAATTAAATTTTAAATTTTACTTTTTATGTGTTTAAAAGAATTGAATTATTAAAGATTTGAGATTAATAAAAAAAATTTATTAAAGATTTGAGTACATCTGTTCACCAGATTTCACCATAACATCCTCATTGATAATTAGGACACTTAATTAAGATGATTTTAACACCCATCCAAATTAATAATCCATAATTACCATTCATACGAATTAACAATTCCTAATTAATATTGCATACTTTTTTTAATTCGATGTTACTTATTACTTATTATATTAATTAAATATGTTAATTAGGTAATTGAAGATGTTGTATCTGGTGTATAAGTATAATTATTAGGGAAAATATAGTTGGCTCCCAAACTCATCTCAACACTCTTGATGAGGTGACAACAAATGGTTAAATGAGTTAATTAACCTCTCTAATTGACTCTATTAAATATTAATTGATACGTTTAATTGACACGTAAATAATTTATAATATGTTAACATTAGTACATGTTAATTGAAGTGTCAATTTAATTAAACGGTCAGTTAAATTTATAAACGAATCAATTAATAATACTAATCAATTCAATTATCCCTTCTCTGTTACTTCATCAAGAGTGTTATTTTGAGTTTGAGGACCGAATATATAACTCCTAATTATTATGCTTGGCATTTTTCGTATAAAAATTTCAAAAAATTATGTATTTTCTGAGAGGTGAATCAATGGGTATGGCCCGATAAATTTAGCAACTATATCCGTATAATTTTAAAATTTTGGAATCTATTTTTTTTTATCAATAATGATTGGGGTTTTTGTTTGAATGTTTATTTTTTTGTTAGTATGCATGTGATAGAAAAATAAGTATTTTGCATGTATTATTAAACTTCAATTTTTCATTTTTCAAAAACAAAAAATTGAATATATTTATAGATTTCTGGATTTTGGAGACGTTTCAAAATTGAGTTTTTTTATGTGTTGATCTTTTTAGTTTTTAACATTTTTTGAGAAAAACTTTTAATTCGAGCAGTATCACCATCCGAACAGTTCCTAATTATTTTGCATAATTTAGTGTTCTATTACAATATTTTTTTTATAAAAACTTCAATTTGAGTATATTACATGTGTTAGATGACTTAAATTGATCAGTATTTTGTTTGTGTTAAACTTTAATTTCCATGTTTAAAGAAAATAATGAAAATTGAGTAATTAATTTGCTTATCTTAGTATTTAATTAAAGACTCTTCTGAGGAAGATTTTATAATTATGTACTGCATGTGTACTTTCTTTATACTTGCATTTATTTTGCCTCATCCTCCATCTCTGCCTCATCTTCTCCTTCTAATTCCTCAATTCTCTGGATTGCTTTCTCTTTTGAAAGGTTTAAAGTGGAACAATTACCTTTTGAAAGTAATTTCTCAGGAATTTTGGGCATTGATTGATTTGAGTAATCAAATGGAATTCATCCCCTTTTGATTAATGATTGATTTGGTTTGTTTAAGATTTGCGAAGTTTTTGTATGAGAAGATTCATGAGTTTGGATCAGAATATTAGATGAAGTTTCAAGTTGGAAGCTTGTCAACTGGATCGAGGGGTGTAGTTTGTAAGGAATTTCTAGCATTGAATTTGGACTGATTTGTTGAGAGTGTAACGGAGATAAATGATCTACAACAGGAACCTCGCAACATGTCAGTTCCGGTACATTCATAAAGATTGGTTCCGATAAAAATTGTATGGATAACCCATTTATGTCAGGAACAAAAGCCAACTGAGATTTTCCCTCCCTAAATTTAATATGTTTTGTTCCTCTCTTTTCCTTGCTTACTTTTATGTTTTCATTACTAAATTTATCACTTATCTCTTGAATAAATAGTCTTATCCAATGACTAAAATCCTTATCCAGAGATAAGCAAAGCTCTTCTCCCTCTCTTCTTAGCCCCGTGATGATAATTTTACTCTCTGAGGGTCTTTCTTCCACAATACTTGCTTTTTCTTTGTTCTCCTTAACCCTCCAAATTGTGTTATGCAAATTCTTCTTAACCCTCCAAACTTTTTTCAATCTCACATCTTTTATCTTTATCAAATGTTCTTGAGCTTTTGGCTTGTGTGAGTGGCGTGGCGTGAGTGGCGTGGCGTGAGTGTTGTGAAACCCTCCAAACTTTTTTATATGAATTTTTTCTGGTATTTGTTGATGAGGTTTTGATTTGATAATAAATTTTAGGTATGGAATTGGATTAATTGCAATAAATTCTCCCACTCTGAACAACTCACCGAAGCTGCAAACTGCCTTGCTCAGATCTTCATAACTAAATATGGATAATGGTACGCCTTGTAATGTAACATCCAATTCTTCTAATATAGATTGTTCATTTTCCTCATTTTTTGAAGGTAAGTAAATAGTTGGACTAGCTATTATACTCTCAGAACTGGAGGGCTCCAGTACCACTTGTGTGATGGTTTTTGCTTGGCGCCGCTTTGGAGCTTGAGATGAAGGCTTAGCTGCAATTTGCTTTTGAGCTTGAGGTGAAGGTTTTGGGGCATTATGCATTGGCTTTGGTATCGAATTAGGATGTGGTACAAAATTTGATAGTTTATATGTATTATTCCTCGGATTTAGATAACATTTTTTTTGTATATGACCTAATAAGTTGCAATTTAAGCATCTTATAGGTTCTCGGCAATAAGCCACATAATGCGAACCACATAATGCGAAGAAGACAAACATCTATAGCATCTATGATGAAAAGGGTTTAAATGGTTCTGATCCTTGTTTTTTGGTTCTCTTTTCTATTTAATATGAACAAATTTCCAATCAAGTTGCTTTGGATCTTTTTACCCTTTTTCGCAAGGGGAATTCTTCAAAAACCCCCCAACTTTTCTGATAATTCTGAAAAACCACCTCTACTTTTAAAAAAACACCTAACTTTTTTAGATTCCCTCAAAAATCCCCTATATTTTTTGCTTCTTCAAAAACCCCCTAACTTTTTTAGATTCTCTCAAAAACCCCCTATCTTTTTATTATGTTTTTTAAAAAATAACCATTATACCCTTTAGTTTTATTTTTTAAATTTCTATAATTTAACAAATAATGAATATATATTAAACTATTATAAAAAAATTAAAAATAAATAATACATGATATTATAATATTATAATAAATAATATATTGATATTAAAATATCATTTTCAACAATTATTATAATATTTTAATATCAATATATTATTTATTATAATAATTTAATATATATGTATTATTTATTATAATATTTTAATATCATGCATTATTTATTTTTATAATTTTATTGATATTAAAATATCAATAAAATGTTATAATAATATAATATCATGCATTATTTAATTTTTATAATTTTATTGATATTAAAATATCAATAAAAATGTTATAATAATTTAATATCATATATTATTTATTGATATTAAAATATTATAATAAATAATACATAGATATTAAATTATTATAATAAATAATATATTGATATTAAAATATTATAATAATTGTTGAAAATTATATTTTAATATCAATATATTATTTATTATAATATTTTAATATCAATATATTATTTATTATAATATTATAATATCATGTATTATTTATTTTTAATTTTTTTATAATAGTTTAATACATATTCATTATTTATTAAATTATAGAAATTTAAAAAATAAAACTAAAGGGTATAATGGTTATTTTTTTAAAAACATAATAAAAAGATAGGGGGTTTTTGAGATAATCTAAAAAAGTTAGGGGGTTTTTGACGAAGCAAAAAATATAGGGGGTTTTTGAGGGAATCTAAAAAAGATAGGGGGTTTTCTAAAAGTGCAGGGGGTTTTTCAAAATTTTCAGAAAAGTTGGGGGGTTTTTGAAGAATTCCCCTTTTCGCAATGTCTAAATAGGATTTAGAAGCCATTAATGTGTATTTGAGCTTTTTGCAGCATATAACATATTCTTTCTTCTAATCAATTCAATTTCTATGAAAGGAAGGGCTTAGCTCCTTTCAATAAGGAGCCTATATACCCTTTTCCTTCACTGAAATTGATAAAGATAAAAAAGAAGTAACCTTGATAATTAATGGTACGCTCTTATCTTCTTTCTTTACTTGTTCCTTCTGTAGTATCTCCTCAGTAGAGAGCACAAGACTAATAATTCAATACACACATGCAATTAATTGATCTAGGAAGTTATTTACTTCGCAAAATTTAGTCTCAAAAGAAAGATTAGATAGAATATTAATTGATAAAAATTGGATAGCTAATTACCCTAACTCACAACTAACAACAAGAGTAAACACTTGCTCATATCATATTCCAATACTTTATGAGGCAAAGTTATTTTTCTCTTTTTACAGAGATTTAATGGGAAAAGAAAATGTAAATAATAAAGAATTTGGGAATATTAATATTGAAAGATTATATGAAAATAATTCAACATATTTAACTGATTTGGATTCTCCATTCACAATGGAAGAATTAAAACAATCTATTAAAGAATGGAAAAATAATAAGAGCCCTGGTCCAGATGGACTAATTGGTGAATTTTTTAAAAATAATTTTGAACTTGTCAAAACTGAACTTTTGGACTTATTTAATAATGATGCAAAAAATTGTTAATCTAAATTTAATACATCTTTTATTACTTTAGTCCCTAAAAAAGAAGATGTCATAGAGCCTAAAGATTATAGGCCAATTAGTCTAATATCAAGTCTTCAAAGAATTTTTTCTAAAATATTATCAAATATAATTAGTACTAATATAAATCAAATGATATCAAAAAATCAATTGAGATTTTTAAAAGGTAGAATATTGTAGAAAATTATGTTTATGCTAGAGAAGTATTGTGTTTAGCACAAAGGAAAAAAATACCCTTAATTATTTAAAAACTTGATATACATAAAGCTTTTGATAGTGTGTCATGGGATTTTCTAGTTAAAATTATGGAAATAAGAGGTTTTGGAAATAAATTTATAAATTGGATAAAAAAATCTATCCTGCCAGGAACAACTAGAGTGATTTTAAATGGCAGTCCTGGTAAATTTATACACCTCAAAAGAGGGTTAAAACAAGGTGATCCTACATCTACACATCTTTTCTTATTAATAATGCATGTTTTATCTAAATTATTAGAAAAACTAAGTGATAGGAATTTCATTATAAAACCAATTAATAATATTTATACAAGCTTGTTTTATGCAGATGATTCTATATTATTTATTAAACATAATTTGAATAATATTAAGAGAATTAAATTTATCTTAAACTTATTTGGACAAGAGTTAGGGTTAAAAATGAATTTTATTAAATCTGAAGTTATAGGGTTGAATGTAGATGAAGAGCAAATGAATTCCATATCAAAAGAATTATGTTGTAATATTGGAAGTCTCCCAATTAATTACCTAGGGTTGCCATTACATTATAAAAGACCATCTAAAAATGATTATTTAAAAATAATTGATAAAATTACAAGTAAATTAAATGGTTGGAAAGGGGGTATGTTAAGTAAGGCAGGGAGATTAGTCCTTATGAATTCTGTTTTAACATCTATGCCTATTTATTATTTTAATTTACCAACCCCCTTATTTTGCACCTATCTTTGAGTCTCCTCATTAAGCCACATCATCATGCTTATCTTGATTATTAACCATTAGATTGTGTGATGTGGATTCATCATATGCATTAATATTATATTTGATCATTTAATATATGCATTTTGTATTATTACTTTTAAGTATTAATTTGAACCATTAGATGTAGTGATGTGGTTTAATCTCAATCATTAATTTTTTATTAGATTTTTTGAAGATCATATTTTGTGTAGTCATTTATGTGTTATTATTTTACACCATGTTTTAAACATTCTTAGAAAACCACATCATCCTACATTTATGATGTGGCCTATTATTATTGGTTAGAATCATATTAGACCAAGTCTAATCAATTGTTTAACATTTCACATAAGATTACATGATCAAATGTGAATGCAATGGAATATGAAAAGTTTATATATGAAATACTAATAATGTAATATGTAATATTACAAAAAATACAACATATATTAGTATTATTTTGGAAATTTCACCACCAAATAAATTATACATATACATACACATACACTGGCTCTATACCGATTTCTCTTTCCTCCTTGTTGGTACGATCCCGCATTGCTGGTCTATCAATGATTTATGACGGATCGCTATGCAATTTCAATCCACACGTTCTCTCATACGCGATTTTTTATATATATTTTTTGTTATGTTTAAGGATTTGTGAGTATGACGATGATATTTCATTCCCACCCTCTCTATGCATCCTCCAACTGGAAATAACAATTAACACTGTTACATTCAGTGTATTTCACAATTTTGTGACTTGCTAGATTTGACAACTCTTCGGGTAGTACAGAATGTGCGTGACGTAGAATTTCTGATTCAATTGTGCTTTTTTGAATTAGCTTAGTAGATTTTGGCGGGAAGAAAAGGTTGACGGCCTCTGGAGCACCGACGAGACGATTGCCTCTAACTCGTAAGGCATTGAGACCCTATTGTGGCATATAAACATTTTTTTATAGAAAAACGATCTAATAAAAACGAAATTATTAATATTAATGTACCGAGGCTAGTTTTCTGCATCTCTCAACGAAAGATGTGTAACTTCTTTTCTTATCATCGGAAAGATAGGCGGGGCATGGCGTAATTTTGACCTTGCGATGTTGGCTAAG
This sequence comes from Luzula sylvatica, assembly GCA_946800325.1. NCBI lineage: Eukaryota > Viridiplantae > Streptophyta > Magnoliopsida > Poales > Juncaceae > Luzula > Luzula sylvatica. The sequence goes on from OX326960.1 coordinate 41,927,067, forward strand.
CAAAACAATGAGTTAACACTATTATAGATATATCGGTATGATTTTTGTAATAACAATGTACAGATAAAACTTACGCGTAATTATTAGCGAATTGGGGGAAGTGAGAACAGGTTTCGGCAAAGGATTTTGAAGCTGATAATTCGCGAATGTTGATATCCAAATATGGGGGATTGGATCTCCGGGCGAAAGATCCTTTTCATTACCAGGAGGAAATGTCCGCCATAGCAAATCCAGTAGTACCGCAAGCGTTTCCCTAGCAACTAAGCCGTAGCCGTTGTTGATGAATTGCCGTGCCATTCGATACTTGATACCTTTCATAGACTCCACATAACTGAATTCTTTAATAATATCTCTAATTAAGTCATCCACATCATCCTGGAGTCGAGTGACATTTTCGAAATTCGAAACCTCAACCTCATTCTCCTGTTGCTAGATAAAATCATCGGAAAATTCAGGTTCATTTTGGATTCTTTTTGTGTGTGTGTGTGTGTGTGTGTGTGTGTGTGTGTATATATGTATATATATGAGGGAGGCTAAACTACTTGATTAAGTACCAACATTTTGGTACTTAATGTTTTTTCACCATTGGATTTGCATCGAGATTTGTGCATTTAATGATGTGCACAAACTTTCATGATCATCATGAAAAAACACAAATCTCAAAACAAATCCAACGGTGAAAAAGTATTAAGTACCAAAATGTTGGTACTTAATTAAGTAGTTTAGCCTCCCTATATATATATATATATATATATATATATATATATATATGGGGCTAGGTTCAATGGCCAACACTCTTGTTTAGCCAACTCGGCCAACAACGTGTATTTCTCACAATCCATCTATGAAAATATGTTATCAATTTTGTTAAATAGGCTTAGAATAATTTTTTACATTGTTTCGAGTTTTCCTTCTTGAAAATCCAAAAAATTATCGAAATGAATGGTTGTGAAAATATGTTATCCATTTTGTTAGATTGAAAAATGAAAATGATGTAAAATTTATTCTACGACCTATCTTGATGATATAAAACATATCTACGTTGTTGGCCGCGTTAGCCAAACAGTAGTGTTGTCCATTGAACCTAACCCATTATATATATATATATATATATATATATATATATATATATATATATATATATATATATAAAATCTAAAAAAGTATTCAAAGGCCGAACGATACTGTTGAAATTAACAAAATAATTTTTTTATTTATCAAAATATACTGTTGAAAATATATAATTTTATTCTAAATTTTAAATATGTTAACATATTAGATTTGTCAGGATATTTTTCTAATTTCAAAATTATATTTTGTTGATTTCAATAATATATTTTGCGTGCATGAATTTGTTTTGGAATTTTTTTTATTTTTCTTAGCAAGATTATATATATATATATATATATAGTCTCCTAATACACGCTATTGAAATATGGGAGCATATATGGAACCCCCCCCAGATCCACTTCCGCATCCACGATCTGGGGGGTTTTGATTCGCCTCCCCAATTTGTGTACCCAAGATTGTATTAACCATCAATTAAAATTTTTCGTTTTTGTTAATAAATAGTACAATTGAATTAACCGTTAATTAACTTTGAATTAGTCGTTAATTAAAATTTGAATTAACCATCGATTGAATTTTTTAGGTGCAATTTGAGGATGGAAATTTCCCCCCAACCCATATCGTGGGTGCGGGAGTGGGTTTGGGGGGAAGAGTAAAATTTCCCTTGAAATATTACCTGGACAAACTTTTGTGAATTTAGAGCTCTCTTCCTTGTCCTCCGGAACATAACGTTCTGAACACACACGTAGTGGTTGTTTGTCTCCTGCATTGATGTCACGTAAAATGTCATTTTCGGACATTTTCAATTTTTTAGGAAGCATCTTTTGTACCACCAGTAATATCTTGGTTTGTTTTCAATATTTGTAGAGAGAGATAGAGAGAGAGAGATACGACCAATGTCGTTAGGCTAGTAATAATTTGAAGTGCCAGGCGAGCAGCAATTTGAAATATTTGACTTCCTAACATTCGAACACCTTCTAACCTACCGAATTATTCTCTATCCTTCTTTTATTATCGAATAGTTGTACTAAAATTAACAAATAAAACCAACAAAAATTAGAACAAACTAATAATAAGTAACAATGCAGAAAATAATGCACATACTTTCAAATTCCAAAATAAAATACCACATATTTGATATTTCTTTTTTAACCCAAACATTTTCGTAAAACCGAACTTCAAAATACCTAGCCAAAACAAGACAAAATCACGAAACTGTTCACAAGAAATTATATCTTATATATAAATCAAACAAAATTCTTTTAATTCTAAGCATCTACGTCATCAAGGACTTTTGTGTAAAAAAAATATTTTTTTAATTTATATTTTGATCTTTTTTATTTACATTTTGGACCTTCTTTATTTACATTTCGATTTTTTTTTACATTTTTAATTTATATTTTGGTCTTTTTTATTTACATCTTGGTCCTTTTTATTTACATTTTGGTCCTTTTTATTTATATTTCGGTCTTTTTTTACATTTTGATCATTTTTCCTTATTTTACATTTTAGTATTTTTTTTACATTTGGTCTTTTTTTCCAATTTTACATACATATTAAAATTTGCGAATATGTCATGATTATATTAATCTATTTTTGAAGCACCTGAACAAATGTTATTTATACAAATTATATTATAAATTAATATCCGTGATAGACTAATTTCATGAACCTTATCCATATATTGACATCATGATATTTGCAAATATGTCATGATGAGATTAATTTAGTTCAAACGCATGCGCGTTAATTCACACACGCGTTTATTCTATTTAAATAATTATAAAAAATATCCCGCGCAATTGCGCGGGGATAAAAGTTAGTAATACTCGAAATCAACAAAAAAAATACTACACAAGGACAACAAAATGTAGTCGAGTAAAATTCAAAACAATAAAAAGGAAAAAAAATATTAGGGAGAAAACAAAACAAACCTTGTTGGATTCATGAACAAAATCCCAAGGAACAGTGAACCCACTCGAAACAGTCACATTTTTGTGAATATCCATTTTTTTCAAACTTTCAAAACCCTCAAAACAGAGCTCTAGAGAGAGAGAGAGAAAGAGGAGAGAGAGAGAGAGAGAGAGAGAGAGAGAGAGAGAGAGAGAGAGAGGTTTATTTGCTTATATCAGTTTTTTAGTCTTTTTATCACAATAAAAGGGCTCTTTCAGTATATGGACCATATAATAAAATGGCCAACTCATACGAGTAAATGAATCAATAATTGGCAATGCACGTCTTTGCCGGAGTATGTAGCATCTAATTTGTATCCTCGAAGCTTGATTGGTGTTTCGTTATTATAGCTTGTTAGATTGTTTGGTGAAAAAGGGAGATTAATTAAAATGATTTAGGCGTGCTATTTGTGCTGAAAATAATGTTTTACTTGTAAATCTTAAAAGGTTTTTCACGAATAAAAAAGTGCTTCTTTTGCTTTACCTAGTATAATATTATTCACGAATAAAAATGAATATGAATCCCCTATATTTCAACATAATTCTACACAGAGGAAGTGGAGAGATTCATATTTTTGGGCTAATGTGAAAAGCCAATGGGATTTCTTTTCCACTTTCTCACAATTCCTCATTAATAATGGGGAATCAACTCACTTATGGCAATGCAGATGGCAATCCATGAAATTCTGTCACCAATTTCCCTCTTTATTTAGTTTCGTTTGTGATGCCAGTGGATCAATCAAAGAGGTATTAGAGAGAGAAGGAGATTGGAGAAAGAAACTGAAATTACGAGAAATTATTTCAGTAAAAGCACAAAAAGAATTAGATACTCTGTATGAAATATTGGAAAACTTACAATTGAATGACGAAGAAGATGTAATTAACTGGAGCTTATGCGATAATAATTGCTTCTCGGTTCATTCAGCGTATCTAATGATGTTTGTGGGAGTCAATTCGAATACTGATTTAAGCAATATATGGGAAATTCGGGCTCCATTGCGAATGAAAATTCATCTATGGCTCTGTCGACAGGATAAAGTCTTATCAATCCCCAATTTGCAAAAGAGAGGACATTTTTTGGTCAATCGATGCCATTTGTGTCTAGTTAAAGAGGAATCATGCAATCACTTGATAAGTGACTGTCAATTTCTCATAGAAATCAAAACAAAGCTAAGTCGAAGGTTGAGTATTCGGTTTCCACAGATACCTGCGCCCCAAATTACTGACAACCTAGACCTAGAAAATTGTTTCGTAAAAGGAGGAAATAAAAAACCGTTCAAACAACTCTCCATTTTCCACAGATTGAACTTGGAGTTGCGATCTTATGAACAAAATTCTGGACAACAAATTTTTTTTTCTGTCAAAAATGCCCATTAATTTAAAATTTTCAATTTATAAATTCAATTCGGTATAGCATATAGCCTAAAACGGGGATGATTGTTTGTGAATGTTTGTATGTGTGTTGTGATTGTTTGTATGTGTGTTGTGATTGTTTGTATGTATTTTATGTGGGGGCCAGTGAGCTTTCCAAATTGTAAACTATTTTAATATGGGGATCGGTGAATCTTCCAAATTGTAGTAGTATAGGTTTAGTTTAAGAAACCTTCAAAGCAAGACGACACGAAGATTGGATCTTCAAGACAAGACGACACAACACGATGATTGGATCTTCAAGAACAGCACAAGATCATTTTTGGTTTTAGGGTTGGGAATTTAGGGTTTTATGATTGCTCATAAAACTAAAAGGCCTATATGCTATACCGTACAATTTTTGTTTTATTTTTGTTTTAATGCATGAATAAAATAAAAGTGAAATAAATGATTTTAAGAAAAGAAAATCCTCCCACGTAATTATCAAGTAACTTGCCTCCCTAAATGGAACCTTCGAAACTAGTATTTGTTTATTTGTGTTTCATGGCCTTAGTCTGACACAGATTTACACGTACGTAGCATTGAAGGCATGCATTGATTAGGAATTGATATGTTGCACGGCTTTAGTCTGGCATGTCAATTCGCTAATTGAATGATACTCCATTTGTGGTTTGGACTTGACCAATTAGCTAGCTAGGCTAGTATTTGGGGCAAGGAGTGAGGAACACATACTCTGGTTTTGAGTTAGACTCAATACTGGACCTCGCGAATAAAGCAAGAATCGTCTTAGAGATGATTGGACACCGTCCTACCCAACGTGACGTGTTTTCTGAGTGGTTGGCCTTAGTCACCTTAGAAATATGTTAAATAGGGATCTTGTCCATTATGAGATTTAAGGTATCAAATCTCCGTTTCAATAGTGGGGGCTATTTGAAATGATAAAATAATGGGTATTTCAAGTTGTTTAAAAATGAATTTTAATATATGAAAGACCACGTTATTAATTACATTATTTTTCAAAAATTTGTAGATTTAATGGCTTTACCAAGTAATAACCGCTTTGGTTTACGTTCCATTTTGGAAAAGGAACGAATGAACGGAAAGAACTTTCTCGACTGGCAGAGGAATCTGGGATTCGTTCTGAGACAGGAAGGAAAGGCACATGTCTTGGAGACGCCTATCCCTCCTGTGCCAGGGGATACAGCAACTGAGGATGAGACATTCGAATATACGAACTTGATGGACGATTCGAATGATGTCACATGCCTCATGTTGGCTACTATGACTCCTGAATATCAAATTCAGTTTGAGAAACAGGATGCATACGAGATTATTAAACAGCTCAGGGAGATGTTTCAGGTTCAAGCAAGGGTGGAGAAGTATCAAGCTCTTGGCAATGCGACGCAATGCAAGATGCAAGAGGGTACGCCCGTTAGCTCTCATCTTCTCAAGATGAAAGGATATTTCGATCATCTTGAGAGGCTTGGCATGAAATTTGAGTTGGAGTTACAAACTGATTTGATCATGTTGTCACTGCCACCGAGTTTCGATTCGTTCATTTCGCATTTCCACATGTCGGACATGACAAGGACCATTCCCCAGCTTTTCGGAATGCTCAGAACATTCGAAGGTGACCAGAAACCGCGGTACATGAAGTCTAGGACTTCGGAGGTATTGGTGGTTCAAGGGAAGAATCCAAACAATGGGAACAATAACAAGAAGAGGAAGGCAAAGGGCAACAAGGTTGCGCCTAAGCCCGTGAGCAAGAAAGCCAAGGATGACAAGAAGTGTTTCCACTGTCTCAAGGAGGGGCATTGGAAGCGTGATTGCGAGATCTTCCTGAGGGAGAGCAAGCAAAAGACCGCTTCCTCGGACACACCGGCATCAGGTATTTCCGTTATCGATTCTTATTTCTTTACTTTATCATCATGGGTGTTGGACACTGGATGTGGGACTCATATTTGTAATAATATGCAGGGCCTAAGAAGTAGAAGATCGTTGATTCGTGGCGAAGTTGATTTACGCGTCGGGAATGGAGCTCGAATAGCAGCATTAGCCGAAGGGACGTATGATTTAACTTTGCCAAATGGACTTATTTTAGTTTTGAATAATTGTTGTTATGTACCTACTTTGAGTAGGAATATTATTTCTGTTTCGAGACTTATTGCGGATGGATATGAATTAGTTATTGGTACTAATGATTGTTTTATTCGCAAGAATGACATTTTCTTTAGTAATGTTCTAGTTGAAAATGGTTTATATGTCTTGGATTTAGAAAATAACAACAATAATCAGTCCATTTATAACATAAATACCACTCAAACAAATGAAACATACTCATGGCATTGTCGTCTCGGACACATAAACGAGAAACGCATTGCTAGACTCCAAAAGGATGGAGTACTAGATTCTTTTGATTTAAAGTCAATAGAAAATTGCGAATCTTGTTTGATGGGTAAGATGACAAAGACACCTTTTTCCAAGAAAGGAGAAAGATCGAAAGATGTGTTGGCCCTCATACATTCCGATGTATGTGGACCAATAAGTGTCGAGGCTAGAAATGGGTATCGCTACTTCGTGACTTTTACTGACGATTATAGTAGATATGGATATCTATACTTAATGCGTCACAAAAGTGAAACTTTTGAGAAATTCAAAGAGTTTCAACACGAGGTAGAACTTCAACTGGGCAAGAAAGTAAAAGCCATTCGATCGGATCGAGGTGGCGAATACTTGAGCTATGAGTTTGAGGACTATCTTCGAGATTGTGGTATAGTATCACAATGGACTCCACCCGGTACACCCCAATGGAATGGAGTGTCCGAGAGGAGGAATCGGACTTTGTTAGACATGGTTCGCTCGATGATGAGTCGAACAGATTTGCCAAAGTCATTTTGGGGTTTCGCGCTTCAAACGGCCGCTCATATACTGAATAGAGTTCCGTCCAAATCGGTTGAAAAGACACCATATGAGTTATGGCATGGCAAGGTGCCATCATTGTCTTATCTTAAGATTTGGGGTTGCGAGGCATACGTCAAAAGGTTATTGACGGAAAAACTCGAGCCAAGATCAGACAAGTGTTTATTTGTGGGGTATCCTCAAGAAACAAGAGGATACTACTTTTACTTGCCAAGCGAAAACAAGGTTTTCGTGGCTCGACGTGGACACTTCTTAGAGAAGGAATTCCTAGATCGTCAAGCCAGTGGGAGTAAAATTGATCTCGAAGAAATTCGAGAACCACAACGTGAACAGGTTGATTTGGAACAAGATTCTGAGTTACCATTGGATGGTGAACCAGAATCTAATACACAAGCTCTACGTAGATCTGGTAGAATTCGTCAAGAACCTGAGAGATATGGATTTCTCATTAGTAATGACGATAATGATTTGACTCTAGATGATGAGCCAACCTCCTACAAAGGTGCTATGTCTAGTTTGGATTCCTCGAAATGGCATGACGCCATGAAAACCGAGATCCAGTCCATGTATGATAATAAGGTTTGGAATCTTATTGATCTACCTAATGGTGCTAAGACCGTTGGGTGCAAATGGGTTTTCAAGAAGAAAACCGACATGGATGGTAATGTACACACTTTTAAAGCAAGACTGGTGGCGAAAGGTTTCAAGCAAATTCATGGTATAGACTATGATGAAACGTTTTCTCCAGTAGCCATGTTTAAAAGTATTCGCATTCTTTTAGCGATCGCTGCATATCACGATTATGAGATATGGCAGATGGATGTAAAAACCGCTTTCCTTAACGGGAACCTTACCGAGGATGTGTATATGACACAACCCGAGGGTTTTGTCGATCCAAAGAATACGAATAAAGTGTGCAAGCTTATGAGATCCATTTATGGATTAAAACAAGCATCTCGTGCGTGGAACATACGATTCGATGAGGTTATCGCAAAGTATGGTTTCATTCAAAATATCGAGGAACCTTGTGTATACAAGAAATTCAGTGGGAGTTCGGTTGTATTCCTCATCTTGTACGTGGACGACATCTTACTCATTGGAAATGACATCCCGATGCTTAACCAGGTTAAGGCATATTTGGGTAGTCAATTCGCAATGAAGGACTTAGGAGAAGCTGCCTATATTTTAGGTGCGAAGATCTATAGAGATAGATCGAGGAGACTTCTCGGACTAAGTCAAAGTACATATATTGACAAAGTGATAACTAGGTTTCACATGGAGCAATCCAAGAAAGGATTTCTGCCAATGTCACATGGCATCACTCTCACTAAGGCTCAGTGTCCTTCAACGGACGCTGAACGTGAGCGAATGAGTCGGATCCCATACGCTTCGGCTATAGGATCGATCATGTATGCCATGATATGTACTAGACCAGATGTCGCATATGCGTTGAGTGTGACTTCCCGCTATCAGTCTGATCCCGGGGAAGCTCACTGGTCCGCAGTCAAGAGCGTTCTTAAGTATCTCAGGAATACTAAAGATATGTTTCTTGTCTATGGTGGTTCGGAAAGAGATCTGATTATCCAAGGATATACAGATGCTAGTTTCCAAACTTGCCCGGACGATTTCCAATCACAAAGTGGTTACGTCTTCACGCTCAATGGCGGAGCTGTTGTTTGGAAAAGCTCCAAGCAGAAGACGGTGGCTGATTCTACAACTGAAGCGGAATACATCGCGGCTTCCGAAGCTGCAAAGGAGGCTGTCTGGTTACGACAGTTTGTGATGGAACTTGGCGTTATGCCAAGCATCTCGGGTCCCATGGATGTTTATTGTGACAATAACGGAGCAATAGCACAATCCAAGGAACCGCGAGCGCATCACAGGTCCAAGCATGTACTCCGGCGTTACCACTTGATTCGTGAGATTACAAAGAGAGGTGACGTGAAAATAATGAAGATACCTACGGATGATAACGTGGCTGATCCGTTTACGAAGCCACTATCACGTGCCAAGCATGAACAGCATGCTAGGGCGATAGGATTGGGATATCTATCGCAGTGTTAGATTGGGTGTTTTATTTATGTTTCTTATTGTATAAGAGGATTTAATCTGCCTAGTGCAAGTGGGAGAACATTTATTATGCCCTAGGCGTGTTATTGGGATTGTATTTGTTTATGAGACAGATATTTATATTATTATTCATCATATGACCTAAACCTTCATATTTCAAAAATTTTAAATAACAAGAAAGTGTGTGAGAGGTTATTCAATTATAATAATCGGATAGACCTTGAATTTTATTCTAGTTTAGTGCATCGAGTCAGTTGAGAATAATATGTTGCATGGCCTTAGTCTGGCATATTGATTCGTCAATTGAATGATAGTAAAACCACTAAACGGGATGAATATAATTCTAAAACGTCCCTCGTGTATAAAGTTGTTCATAGATTTGAACCAGGTAGTCCATCCACTAAATGGAGACTTTTACATACACTAGCATATTCGTAGATGAGATGATCAGGTTTTACTGATCTGAGACGGTAGCGTTGATTCTAGAATATGGATATACGCGGCGTCGTATATTGGACTGACCACTATATGAGTTTGTGACATGGTTAGAGTCATTGGAGACAAACTCATATCCAGATAGTGCGTTTTAGTGCTTCATACTTGAGTGATCTCACGGATACCTAGTATGTGAAAAGACAATGCTTTGATGTAATTAACCCTACGCGTAACTGTGTAGCAGAGATTATTATTGAGTATTGTTTTTAGCATAGGCAAAGGATGTGAGGTTGCAAGATAGGAATTGTTCCTTTCTAGCCTTGAAAAAAGGATAGAGGGAGATATCTCTCGGGCCCCTCGATTGAATTGAGATTGATGAAATGCTTGGCCAAGCTCGATGGAACTCAGTAGAGTTTGCATTGTTATTATCAATCTAATTCTTATCGAGAAAAGAGTATATCTGATCAAAAGAAAAGAGGATGACTTGAAGTTTTAAACTTCACCGTGACTCCTTTGATCGGAAGATATCGCGAACAAGAGGACTAGTAACACTTATCTGAGCTAGGTAAGAAGATGTACTGCATCTTCATAAAGGTGTTCTCCACCTTTTTCGTTCTAATTCTGGGTAGGTATTAACGGCAGTCTAGTGCTCGCAATACCTTGTGGATTGCTGCCATATCCACTGCCAGTCTTAGACGAACCTACAACGGTCACACCAAGATTTCGTAACATATCGGATTCTCAAGATAATGCTCACCAATACGTTTGTTGGACAAGCAAAATGAAATCACGTGTGATTAGATCTCACGACATATGTTGGACATATGGCCAAGTTGATTAAGTCTTAATCCAAGAGGGAGTTTGAAAGAAAATATGGCTTAAGAATTAACTTGGAAGAATTTATATAAATAGGCAAATCTGCAGTCAGAATTGGGCCAGTAATTAAACCTGGGCCTGTTCAGAACTTAGGAGTTTAACCTATTAATTATGGTTTAATCCTTTTCGGGCCTATTCTGATTATTAGGCTTTTAATATGATTATGGCCTGTTAGGGTTTAACCTAATTTTGGTTTAACCTAAATTTTTCCTATATATATATTCTGATTTCATGATTTTCTCTCTCCTCCGAAACCCTAATTCTGGCCACCGAATTTCTGGCCGCCGAAATTATTCTCTCTTTTTAGAAAACACAAATTGAGATCTGGAGTGTAATAGAAGAGAAAAATCTGAGCAAGTTCTTGAGAAATAATCGTGATACCGACTAGAACGGTGTTGGCGGTTCTGATCAGACGAAATCGAGGTGGACACGAGTAGAGGGAGTGCAAAAGCAATCCTTGGAGAAGGTTCACAAAATCTGGAGAAGAAGGCATCGCGTACTAACTTGTACGAGGTAAATTCTGATTACTCTTCCTTTTTCGGTGTTTTTCGAGTGTGATCCAGGGTAGAATTAGGTTATACATACGAAATAATTCCGCTGCAAACCTCTAAATTCGTGTGTATAATCCTACACGATTTGGGCGCATCCATCAATGTAATGCCTTTCTCGGTTTTCAAAACACTAGATCTCGGCCCTCTCGACGATCAAGCAAATCCGGCCTATTGTCTTTTTGGCGGGATTTGCAAATCCGGCCTATTGTGTTTTTGGCGGGATTTGCAAATCCCGCCTATTGTGTTTTTGGCGGGATTTCCAAATCCCGCCAATTGTGTTTTAGAGGGGATTTGTAAATCCCGCCTATTGTGTGTTTTCGGCGGGATTTACAAATCCCGCCTATTTTCTTTTTGGCGGGATTTGTCTTTTTGGCGGGATTTGCAAATCCCGCCAATTGTGTTTTTTGCGGGATTTACAAATCCCGCCTATTGTGTTTTTGGCAGGATTTGCAAATCCCGCCTATTGTTTTTTTGGCGGGATTTGCAAATCCCGCCTATGGTCTTTTTGGCAGGATTTGCAAATCTCGCCTATTGTCTTTTTGGCGGGATTTGCAAATCCCGCCTATTGTGTGTTTTTGGCGGGATTTGCAAATCTCGCCTATTGTGTATTTTTGTAAATCCCGCCTATTGTCTTTTTGGCGGGATTTGTAAATCCCGCCTATTGTGTTTTTGGCGGGATTTACAAAGCCCGCCAATTGTCTTTTTGGCGGGATTTACAAATCCCGCCTATTGTTTTTTTGGCGGGATTTGTAAATCCCGCCTATTGTCTTTTTGGCGGGATTTGATTTGTAAATCCCGCCTATTGTCTTTTCGGCTAGATTTACAAATCCCGCCTATTGTGTGTTTTTGGCGGGATTTGCAAATCCCGCATATTGTGTGTTTTTGGTAAATCCCGCTATTGTCTTTTTGGCGGGATTTGCAAATCCCGCCTATTGTGTTTTTGGCGGGATTTACAAATCCCGCCTATTGTCTTTTTTGCGGGATTTGCAAATCCCGCCTATTGTGTTTTTGGCGGGATTTGCAAATCCCGCCTATTGTGTGTTTTTGGCGGGATTTGCAAATCCCGCCTATTGTGTGTTTTTGGCGGGATTTACAAATTCCGCCTATTGTCTTTTTGGCGGGATAAATCCCGCCTATTGTCTTTTTGGCGGGATTTACAAATCCCGCCAATTGTGTTTTTGGCGTGATTTGCAAATCCCGCCTATTGTGTTTTTGGCGGGATTTGGAAATTCCGCCTATTGTGTTTTTATTGTGTTTTTGGCGGGATTTACAGATCCCGCCTATTGTGTTTTTGGCGGAATTTGCAAATCCCGTCTATTGTGTTTTTCGCAGGATTTACAAATCCTGCCTATTGTGTGTTTTTGGCAGGATTTGCAAATCCCTCCTATTGTTTTTTTGGCGGGATTCAAATCCCGCCTATTGTCTTTTTGGCGGGATTTACAAATCCCGCCAATTGTGTTTTTGGCGGGATTTGCAAATCCCGCTTGTTGTGTGTTTTTGGCGGGATTTACAAATCCCGCCTATTGTCTTTTTGGCGGGATTTGCAAATCCCGCCTATTGTGTTTTTGGCGGGATTTGCAAATCCCGCCTATTGTGTTTTTGGCGGGATTTACAAATCCCGCCTATTGTGTGTTTTTGGCGGGATTTGCAAATCCCGCCTATTGTATGTTTTTGGCGGAATTTGCAAATCCCGCCTATTGTCTTTTTGGCGGGATTTGCAAATCCCGCCTATTGTCTTTTTGGCGGGATTTACAAATCCCGCCTATTGTGTGTTTTTGGCGGGATTTGCAAATCCCGCCTATTGTGTGTTTTTGGCGGGATTTACAAATCCCGCCTATTGTCTTTTTGGCGGGATTTATAAATCCCGCCTATTGTCTTAGGTAGATCTGAAATTGAGTAGGAGACTGAAGGACATACAGTTTCGGATCTACCGTAAAAGTGTACACAAGGATAAACGAATGTAAGCGTACATTCGTGGTCTTATCTTTCAGTAGGAAAATCTAATTTGAATGGTTAAAATTGGGTTAGATAGATAATAAGATTATCTACAACCTTAATGTAGAAATATGTTTCATATGAACGAAGTATCAGTGTCGTTTCTATGAAATCCCGAAAGGGTGCAACAGTATGATATACAGTTAGTACAACAGTCATAACGTTTTCATACGGAGTCCAATTGGGCCAGGCCAAATTGGGTTGGGTAGATAATAAGATTATCTACAACTTTCATGTAGGTTGATTTTCTGTCAGAAGAATTTACCAATTTCGTATGGACAGAATACTGAACAGGTTCATGCAGTTTTCTGTGTGAAAGGGTGTATATTGGATATACATGCCTTTTGTCCCCTCCTAATCCTATGTGATATAAATAGGATAATTCTCTCTCTTCTAGACAGTTGAATCATTCGTATTATTCAGAATATTCCAGAAATATAGAGATACATCTTTCTAGAGAGTGAAAGAGTGTGAAGAGAGAGAACCGAGAAAAGTAGTTTTCTCGGTGTAGAGAATTAACCAATCGAGCAAGTTCGCCGGTGCTTCGTCTAGGCAGTTGCACCCGCGACCGACGAACTCCGACTCAAGGTTGATACAAGTAGAGGAGCGACACTTGTGGCTCTTCGGTTGTGATCAACCCGAAGGAGAGAGAGGACGGTCAACGAGCGGTGAAAGACGTGTGGTGTGGGATGCGCGTGTTGTCACAAACGTGACAGGAGAAAGAAGAATAGTAATCAACCCTTCGTGTGCAATCAATTTTGCACTGGTATGAATCTATCCTTCTTATTTGCATCGTACCCTTCGAAGTCATGGCGTGATCTTGGATTAAGGGAACCAGACCGGGTCTACATATCCGCTCCGCGGGGCCGGGGACGGAAAGAATTCCCAACAGTATTGGGGCAGGCCGACCCTACAAGACTAATACACTTTAGCACTGTGCAAAGTACATTGTACTCACGTGTCAGGCTTATTGGGGCGGCCTGACCCTAATACCTTATTGGGGCGGCCTGACCCTAATATTATATCTTATATATTATATATTATGTATTATATATAATTATAGATTATTGATTATAATATCATTTATGTTTATATTTATATTATATATAAAAATATTTATTATTTGTTATTTAATATTAAAACTAATAATGTTAATTCCCCTGACACATAACATACGTACATTACTTTTACACACACACACACACACACACACACACATACGCACATTACTTTTACACACACACACACACACACACACACACACACACACACACACAAACAACATACATACACAATACACATGCTACAAAATACAACATTAACAAACATATATAAATTTAACATTCAGACACGCATACACACAATACAACATTAAGACTCGATACCGCAGCCCCCTAATTCCTCTTTCTTTACTTGCGCGACTAGTGTCTCCATTGCCTATATTATATGTTGCAAGGATAAATAACAAGATTTAGTTATGGATAAAATTAACATAATATTAGTGAAATTGAGCTAACAAAATGTGCCCTTATTATGCTTACAATCTTCTCGAGGAGTGTCGTTCAGTACCGGCACCGTAGCTGGATCTGCGTAATACCGACACCGTTATTTCCCTGCTACTGGACGCCCCCATTTATTCCGAAGAACCTGCATTCAGTCCAAAAAATAAATTAAAAATAAGAGTGAAAAAATCAACTTCAGATCTATTAAAAAATGCCCCTACTTAATGAATTTTGACCCTAATTAGCGGTGAAAAAACAGTGAAAAAACATCAAAAAAATGATACGAAAAAAAAACTTTTCTGCAAAAAAAAAGAACAAAAAATATTAATTTTACAGTAAATAAAAATAGTAAAAAAAATTGAAAATAAACAAAAAATATGAAGTAACTCAAATAAAACGAAAAAAATAGGAACTCAAAAACAAAAAAAGAGTAAATTGTAACCTAGAAGAGAGTTAAATTATTCAAATATTTATATCACAAAATAGAAAAAAGATTTATTATTATTTATGAAATAATAATTATGTTAAAAGTGTAGGAAAAAACATTAAAAAATAATCATACTAAAAACAGAAATATTCATACCCTTCTAATATAGTAAAAAAAAAATTTAATTATACCAAAATATAGTAAATTATACTAAATATACTAAAATTATACTAAAATATTCAAGAACAAAGGAGGATTTACATATTTACCCTTCTAAAATATCATATTTATCATTTGGAAAAAATTGAAAAATAAAAAGTTATCAGAAAATTTACCAACATTGAAGCCTATGTCACATGTGACCAGCTCCTATCGAACCCCGGCAGCGGTGAAACTGAAATTCTCTGCCTCTGTCGCGTGTAACCAGCAACTCACAATCCACGTCGGATTCGTCCTCCATCTCTATAAACAATTTTAAAAAGGAAAAAACAAAAATATTTTATTATTTAGCACAAAATAGTAAATATTAAATTATTGAAAAAATCAATAAAGTTTTTTCATGAAAATCTAATTTCAACTCAGAATCAATATCGAAGCCCGGCAGCGGTGAAACCCTAATGAGAAGTCACCTTCTTCCTTTAATCTTCCATGATCTACAAGTAGGGGTGTACAATAAACCCAAAACCCACCCAACCCGTCTAACCCAACCCGACCCGACCCGATTTTTACGGATTTGTATGTCATTTAAATGGGTCTGGATTTAAATTTTGAAAAACCCGAAATTATGGGTCGGTTTATGGGTTAGAAGTTAAAACCAGTATTAACTCAACCCGACCCTTATTTTGTATGGTTAGTAATTATTTTTAATAAAAATGAAATATGCACTGAAATTCAAATGGACTTGCTATGTTTGGATGAATATGGATGAATTTTGTTTATGAATATGGAAGTATGTATGACTTGCCATGTATTGGTTTTAAGAAAATATGTATAATGATGATTTATTAATTTCCTTTTATATATAAATTCATTTGTTAAGTTTTTGTTGGGGTCCGATAAATTTTGAATTTCATTATGTATGTTCTTTTAGTGACATTATAAATAAAGTTTATGCAATTGATTGTTTACTGAGTTTTACATATAGATTTATTTTATTTTCTGAAATTATTTTGTTTTTTGTATTTAATTGTATTATTAATTAATTGATTTCAAAATTTATCGGACCCGGCCAACCCGTCCAACCTACCCAACCCGACTTGTGTCATATTGAATGGGTTTTTAAAGTATAATGGGTTGGGTCGGGTTCAAAAATTCAAACCCAGCATGAGTGGGTTGGGTCACAGTGATCATGAAAACCCGTTTAACCCAACCAGTGTACACCCCTATCTACAAGCAAAAAATAGTAAAATATTAAATTAATAATAAATTTGAAAATACCCATTAAATACAATACGATTAAAAACAGGAAATTAAGTAAAACAAACATGAAATATCAAATTGACGAGATTTCTAGAGTACATGAACACTGAAATCAGTAAAACAGAGAACCAAATTCAGCAAAAAAATGAACACTACAAATTTATACCCTAGCCGAGAACCAATTTCAGCAAAATATCAACCTTAAAACTTAATTTTCAGTACAAAAAACAGTAAACCCTTATTCAGTAAGAGAGAGAGAGAAAGAAATCAGTCGAGAAGTACGAGAGAGAGAAAGAAATTACCGGAAAGAGATAAATCAGGCTAGAAGAGAGAATAGAGAGCGTCCGAGCCGATCGTCCAGTTGTTCGTCGAGAAGTGGGGGATCCCTAGCCTCTCTCTCTCTCTCTCTCTCTCTCTCTCTCTCTCTCTCTCTCTCTCTCTCTCTCTCTCTCTCTCTCTCTCTCTCTCTAAGTGACCGACCCAATAAGTGACCGACCCAATAGGCTTGTTGGGGGCGGCCAGGAGGGTTTGGGGCGGGCGGACCCTGTTTTTCGAATGTCTTAGGGTCAGGCCGACCCAATAAGGCACTGACCCAATAGGCTTGTTGGGGCGGTCAGGAGGGTTTGGGGCGGGATGACCCTGTTTTTCTAATGTTTTAGGGCGGGACGACCCTATTATGACCGACCCTGATTGGTTGTTGGGGCGGGCCGACCCAATAACTGCCCATATTTAAGGGCTGGCCGACCCTAAATAACAAATGTGTTGTAGTGAGAGTCTGTGTGTTCTATAAATAGAACTATTCCTATCTTCCTCTCTAAAACTATTCTTGTCAAAATCACAACTCCATTAAAAGAGAGAAAACTAAGACTAGATCTTGAGCTCTAAATTCTCTAGACAAAAATCCTAGATCATTGACCTATTTCATTTCCCTCTACTAAACGATTCCCGACTTACGTGACCGATCACGGCTAGTTCGTTTGTAGCAATTGGTAGTAGGCTAGTTACTATTTGTAAATCCCGCCATAGATCGATAGATTCATGTAAATCGACCTAGGTAAATGAAGGAAATACAGTTTCAGGATCAACCGTAAAAGTGTACACAAGGATAAACGAATGTAGTCGTACATTCGTAGCCATAACTTTCAGTAGGAAAATCCGATTTGAATGGTTCAAATTGGGTAAGATAGATAATTAGATTATCTATAACCTTCATGTAGAAATATATTGAAAGAAATACAGTTTCGGATCAACCGTAAAAGTGTACACAAGGATAAACGAATGTAGTCGTACATTCGTGGCCATAACGTTCAGTGGGAAAATCCAATTAGAATGGTTCAAATTGGGTTAGATAGATAATGAGATTATCTACAACCTTCATATAGAACTATATTTCATATGAACGAAGTATAAGTGTCGTTTCTGTGAAATACCGAAAGGGTGCAACAGTGTGACATACAGTTAGTAAAACAGTCATAACTTTTGCATACGAACTCCAATTGGGCTGGGCCAAATTGGGTTGTGTAGATAATAAGATTATCTACAACTTTCGTGTTGGTTGATTGTCTGTCAGAGAAATTTATCAATTTCGTCTGGACAGAATACTGAACAGGTTCATACAGTTTTCTGTGTGAAAGGGTGTATATTGGATATACATGCCTTTTGGCTAATCCTTATCCTATTAAGTATAAATAGGATTTTCTCTCTCATCTTTACTATGGAATCAGTTGAATCATTCTAAGCAAGTGATTATTCTGCCCAATATACACAAGAAAAAGAGCAAATTCAGATTTGATCTTTAGTGAGTGAAAGGGTGCGAAGAGAGAGAAATTGAGAAAGGAGTTTCTCGAATAATAGAGAATCGATTAGATCGAGCAAGTTCGCCGGTGCATCGTCTAGGCAGGTGCATCCGCGACCGACGTCTTGCGACTCACGGTGGATACAAGTAGAGGAGCGACAATTGTGGCTCTTGGATTGTGATCGACTCAAGGAGTGAGAAGACGGTCAACGAACGGTGAAAGACGCGTGGTATGGGACGCGCGGATTGTCACCAACGTGACAGGAGATAGAAGGCGGCGATCAACCCTTCGTGCGTGATCAATTTCACGCTGGTATAGATCTATCCTTCTATTCGCATCGTACCCTCGAAGTCATGGCGTGATCTCGGGAATCGGGGAACCGAACCGGGCCAACATATCCGCTGCGCGGGCCCGGGGCCGGGGATATTCTCCATCAGTGGTATCAGAGCGATCGCCATCGATTCGAGGGTCGAATCATAGTCGTATATTAGATATACGCACGGGTTATCAAAGTTCGTACCCGTTTGCATGATGTTACATATAGAGAAAGTCAAATTCCGTTAAAATCACAAGTGGAATTCGCTAGAGATCGATCAAAAGTTGATTGAGAGTATCTAGGAATGATCGTGAAAAAGTTTCATGATTTATCGTTTTGGAAACGAGCGAAAACGGACGAAACGGCAAAATCTGCAGAAAATTAGAATACGAAACAGTGAGTAAAACTAAGATAATTTTCAGTGGAAAACTCCAAATTGATTGGATCAAATTGGCGTAGTTAGATAATGGGATTATCTATGACTTTGATACAGAAAGTTTTTTCATTTGAACGAATTATCAGTGTCGTTTTTATGGAATACTGAAAGGGTGCGACTGTTTGACATACAGAGACTAAAACGTCCGTATATGTCGCATCGAAAATCCAATTGAGTCCAATCCAATTGGGTTAGTTAGATAATACGATTATCTAGAACTTTCGTTCACGTTCAAAGTCGGTTGGAACAATTTAATATTTTTGTTTCAACAGAATACTGAAAAGGTGTCTGTAGTTTTCTGGTTGAAAAGGTGTCTATTGGATAAACTTACCTTTTCATTTGTTCGTATTTTACTAAAACTGCTATAACTTTCAGTAGGAAATTCCAATTTGAATGGTTCAAATTGGGTTAGTTAGATAATGAGATTATCTAGAACGTTCATGTTGTAATATATTTCATTTGAGCGAAGTATTAGTGTCGTTCTAATGAAATACCGAAAGGGTGCAGAAAAACTGTTTTTCTGCCGCCCCGAGGCAAGTTTTTGGCGCCCCGGACGCGTCCCGGGCGAGGTTTTCTCGCGCCCCACGGCCCCTGCGTTACAACGGATGGGGGAGTCCGTTATAACGGACCCTTCTCTGGATGCTGTTTTTGTTTTCGCGATAACTTTGGCTACGAAGCTCGGAATTTTGAGTTCTTTATATCGATTTGATCGGCATCAAACATTCTAGCATATTAGATAATTAATTATTTAGAATAATTAATACTCCCAAATAAAATCATATGCATATAGAAAATCTTGTGATAGTGATATAATTGGATTATGTCACGAATTTAGAAACATGCAATGGCATGATCCCTCATAATATTTAAGTCATGGAAATGCCTTCCATATCCACAACTACCGAGTTCGGTGTTACGTTTCACGTGGGTTCAGGCTAAAGTCGGGCACGTGATATTGAAACAATCGAAAGGGTGGCAAGCGTTAAATCAGGACTTGTGAGGCACAGGCTAAAGTCGACTCACTAGTAGCTTATTTGAACGATACGTTGGAGATGGTTGTGACTTAACCGTCCAGGCCAATCAGATTGGAGTTCGGGGCATAGATAGGATGCACACACGGAACTGGGATTGTATTGGATACGATCCATCACCGAAATCCTATAAAGGTTCAAGAGTCGTATTGGATACGATTGGATATAATCCTACCTAAATAACGGGATCCCACCCGATAGGCTAAAGTCACTTGTGGGAGGAACAGAAATATGGGTCTTGAGTGTTATGGACTTGGAGTCCCGTATCGGTATGAGGGTTATCGATTCGATAAAATAACATTATCATATAATTATCATATAAGCATATAGATTAAGTACACACGGTTAGGAGTTAATCTTCATCATCCGTTTAGAATTATGTTTTCAAGCAACACCAAATATATCGATTAGATCGATATGATAGATGGCTTTTGGGCCGGAATTATCGTTATTCACCTTGATAGTCAAAGAATAGTTCTTAGACTTAAAGGAACGTGTTGGACACGGAAATGGTAGATTCGGGGCTCGAGGCTTTGGCTTTAGAGAAAGCCAGGTTCGATAAACTTAAGAAGGAATCGAACAATATTACGTGCCTTGTGGTGGCATGTATAGACGCAAATTTCTCAAAATTGTTTTGAGAATTCGGGTGTATATGAAAGTAAAACACAACGCTCATGAAATAGTTTCAAGAGATAGAGCGCGTTGAATGACTCAATGCGGCTCAAAGAGTAGGTTAATTTTGAGACGCCTTATGGGTCTTTGATTAACACTCGTGTGTTGATGGTACGAGATTTGATCTTTGTGACCGAATATCATATGCATTCGATAGATAAGTCGATCCCTGAATTGCATGAGATGCGATTTAAAATTGAATTGGAGATGCTTGGAGTATCCGAGGAATCCAATGCATTAAGATGCGTGGATGTCCTTGTAATTCAAAATCGGGATCGAAAGAAATGTATGTCTAAGGGTATTTTGGGAAAATGTTTTCCAATCAGAGAGTTCGGACAAGGAGTTGTCCAAACTAGTGACTCAAAGAATGGTGAAATCCGAGGAGGATTAAACCTAGAAGTTGATTGCTTCTTTTGGCATTGCCGTCTTGGCCATATAAACGAGATACGCGTATCTAGATTCCATGTGATGGAATGCTAGAATCATTCGAATTAGATTTGATTGATTAATGCAATACTTATTTATTAGGCAAAACGACAAAGGGCATCATTCTCCAAAGTATTGGAGAAAGATCCAGCGAATTATTGGAAATTATATTTAGATATGATGTTCCGATAAGTTCCGAGGCAAGAGGAGGCTATCGGTATTTTGTTACGTTTATGGACGGTTAAAGTAGATATAAAAATATCTATTTAATGCGTGCCGAAACAGAGACTTTTGAAAGGTTCAAAGAGTTTCAAAAACGAAATATGAAATCAACTAAGCAAGAAAATCAAAGCTTTTCGATAGGATCGAGAAGGCGAGTATTTGAGCTAAACCTTTCGATAGGATCGAAGATGCGATATTTGAGTGATGAATATTAATGATCATTTATGATTGTGGAATCGTTTCACGATTGCCTTTATTCGGAACATTGAGATGTGTCCGAAAAGAGGAAATGAACGCATGTTGGACATGGTTCGATAAATGATGAGTCAATAAGATCTCCCAAAAATGTTTTGGGGATACGCCCTTGAGACAGCGGCACTAATGAATGGTTGCATATAAGATATGAACCATAAACCTTCTAATCGGTACAAAAGATGCCATATGAGATATGGATCGGAATGGTTCCGAAGTTGTCACTTGTACAGATTTGAGGATGTGAGTGTATTTCGAAATTTGTTTCGGTTAAACTCAATCCCAAATCTGGAAATTGTTCGTTTATCCTTAAGGAAACTAAAGGGTATTAGTTAAAACGTCCCGACGAAAATGAGATTTTCGTGGCTCGAAGAGATGCCTTCTTGGAGGAGGACTAGATGCGCACAAGTTTGGAACTTGGTGCCATTTATCTCTATGCGGGCTAGTGGGAGTAGAATAAATCTCGAAAGAGTTCGAGATCTGAAAATGAACATTGTACCGATGAAAGTTGACATGGCTTCATCAAGAGTTGATGAACGCAAGTCGAACACACAAAGAAATTTTTCGTAGATCAAATAGGCTATATCATAAGCCGGTAAATGCGAATTTATCGAGGCTAATGATGATAGATCGAAATGATATGATGATTCGATATCCTACAAGGATGCTATGAAAAGTTGATTCCACATGACATGGTGTCATGAAATCTGAGATTCGATCCATGTAAATTATCAAGTTCAGAACTTGATTTCATTACTTTCTGGGTTAGACCCGTTAAATGTGAGTAGGTTTTTTCAAGATGAAGAACCTACATGGATAGGAATACGCATATATGTAAAGCGAAGTTTTTTTGCGAAGAGTTTCATGCAATTCATAGTCGGACTATGAAGAAACGTTTTCGCATGTTGCCATGCTTTCACATTCTTGTAATTCTGCTTGCCATGGTCGCGTATTATGACTATGTGATGTGGCACAATGGATGTCAAAACCGAATTTCTTGACAGAAATTTTATGAAAGGATGTGTACTTGACAAAACCTTACGGTTTTGTCGATTCATAAGAATCGGGGATAAGATATGCACGCTTTAACGATCCATATGATGGATTAGAGAAAGCTTCTCGGAATTGGAATATTCGTTTTGACGATGTTATAAACTGTTATAAAATTGTCGGAACGAATAAAAACTTTGTGTACACATGAAGGTTAGTGGGAGCCGCATTATATTTCTTGTAACGACAAAGGATTTAGGCGAGACCGCTTAGGAAATAAGCGTGAAGATCTATATGATAGATCTAAGAAGTTCCTCGTTCTATGTTATAGCACATATATCGACATATTGTTGAAATTGGTTTTCAACATGTAAACTCCTTGGAGGAGTTAAAACGAAATGTCGAATGGCAGAAATTTTCAACGGCTCGATGTGAGACATCAAGCAGCGCGAAAAGTAGTAATATGATGCCTTACATTTGATGTTAGGATCTATTATATCTGTCATGATATGTATGTGGCTATCTGTCTTACAAATAAAGCGTCTAGTTCACCGTCAATACAATTCATGGGAATCACATGAGTTTGAATGTAATTCGATTACATGAGACTAACTCTTGTGAATGTATAATGGTTATACAAGTATATACATAACGGTTATGTATATTTAAACCCATCGGGATTTGTATTGATAGAGGTGAAGTTTATCCTTGAATACTTTACGAAAGAATTCAGGATTTTTATCTATAATGGTGTGGAGGACGTGTTGGTTATAAAGAGTTATAACAACAACAGTTTCCAAAGATTAAGCACGTCCAAATATGTAGCACGACTTTCGATCACAAAGTGTGTACATGTTTTGCTTAAATGAAAACACGGTTATGTGGAAAGGTTCCACAAGACCAATAGTTTATGATTCTATTTACGGTGGCGAGTATATTGCGGTTATTAATCGCAAAAGGAAGTGGTATGGATCAAGGAAACATGACCAAACTCTCGTAGCCACGAGTTATCGGATTTATGGTTGTTTATTGCGTGAAACGCAATAGTACAAGCCAAAAATGACGAGGTCACAACCACTTCTAGCCAATACTCAGAAAATTTCATTTGATCCATGAAATTTTGTGAAAAGATGTGATCGTAGGTATTGGAAATGTTCCAATCCTGTTGAAGATTAACACTAGCGGGAACGTGCGGACCCGTTTACAAAACCGCTCTCTCTAGTCGCGCGTGACTGTCATGCGATGACTATGGGTATGGAGATACCTAGAGGAGGAAGAAGAGAGTAGAGTGTAGTTATCTAATACGATAGTCCTCGCAGGTTATGGGTATGGAGATACCCATAGGTAAACGTTGTATCACCCAAATACTTAGTCCATATGAATGCATTCCTTTTAAAATTTTTGTTTACTTAAATTAAATATGCATTCACCTTATATGAAAACAGTGTGCGGGTTGTGTAATATGATTGTTACATGAACCTTGATTTGAACTTGTGTGGACGTCGACATGGTTGAGGACCATGTGCAGCGAAACCGTCACACTTAAAGTGTCATTTCTAAACATCCCTAGTCGCGGATCAGCTTGCTTAAGAGAGAAGCATTTCTATTATTGGATAGACTGAACGCGTACACTAGTACGTTTGCCGAGGAGATGATTAAGTTTTGCTAATCATGGGACAAAGGAGTTTGTCGAATCGGGAATGTAGATATATGTTAGGTTACATGTATTGGATATGACCGAAGCCGCGAGACCATGACATGGTTTAGTCATTATAGATGGACTTGCGACGGATGGGGTTTTAGATTCTTCATACTTGAGGGGATCATTGATTGCGTTACGTGCGTAACACAATGCTTTGATATGATCTTACGCTCACCGTAACAGGGAGTTAAAAGGGTCATCATTGGGTATTGTCCGAAACACGGAATTCAATGTGAGTCTCCAAGATAGGAATTGTTTATTCCGAAAGGAAGAGATATCTCTTAGGCGCCGCTCGATGAGTCGATTAACGAAAACCGTGGCCACGGTCAATGATATTAATGGTTAATATCGATTGAAATTTGTTAACTCAACTCGGAATCGGGGAATAAGTGTAGTTAATCAAATTATAAGGATGACTATTACCATGCCTTTTGATTAACGGATATCGTAAACAAGAGAACTAGTAACCGCTATTCGAGATAGGCACAATGATCACAATCATTTTTCGTTTAACATGGGTAGCTATGATGGAGTGACTAGATCCCGCTCATGAGCTTGTAGGGATTGGAAACAACCTACTGCCATCGTTAAGTCGAACCTACATGGTCACACAACGAGTCGTACTAAGTCGGGCTTGATCATAAAATCGGCACATTGGATGTGCATAGCTTGGTATTTGATACGCGAGCTATATTCTCTAAAATTGTGCGTATTGGATATGCATGAGTACCTTTTAGGTAGATCTGAAATTGAGTGGGAGACTGAAAGAAATACAGTTTCGGATCAACCGTAAAAGTGTACACAAGGATAAACGAATGTAGTCGTACATTCGTGGCCATAACGTTCAGTGGGAAAATCCAATTAGAATGGTTCAAATTGGGTTAGATAGATAATGAGATTATCTACAACCTTCATATAGAACTATATTTCATATGAACGAAGTATAAGTGTCGTTTCTGTGAAATACCGAAAGGGTGCAACAGTGTGACATACAGTTAGTAAAACAGTCATAACTTTTGCATACGAACTCCAATTGGGCTGGGCCAAATTGGGTTGTGTAGATAATAAGATTATCTACAACTTTCGTGTTGGTTGATTGTCTGTCAGAGAAATTTATCAATTTCGTCTGGACAGAATACTGAACAGGTTCATACAGTTTTCTGTGTGAAAGGGTGTATATTGGATATACATGCCTTTTGGCTAATCCTTATCCTATTAAGTATAAATAGGATTTTCTCTCTCATCTTTACTATGGAATCAGTTGAATCATTCTAAGCAAGTGATTATTCTGCCCAATATACACAAGAAAAAGAGCAAATTCAGATTTGATCTTTAGTGAGTGAAAGGGTGCGAAGAGAGAGAAATTGAGAAAGGAGTTTCTCGAATAATAGAGAATCGATTAGATCGAGCAAGTTCGCCGGTGCATCGTCTAGGCAGGTGCATCCGCGACCGACGTCTTGCGACTCACGGTGGATACAAGTAGAGGAGCGACAATTGTGGCTCTTGGATTGTGATCGACTCAAGGAGTGAGAAGACGGTCAACGAACGGTGAAAGACGCGTGGTATGGGACGCGCGGATTGTCACCAACGTGACAGGAGATAGAAGGCGGCGATCAACCCTTCGTGCGTGATCAATTTCACGCTGGTATAGATCTATCCTTCTATTCGCATCGTACCCTCGAAGTCATGGCGTGATCTCGGGAATCGGGGAACCGGACCGGGCCTACATATCCGCTGCGCGGGCCCGGGGCCGGGGATATTCTCCATCATATATTTCATATGAACGAAGTATAAGTGTCGTTTCTGTGAAATACCGAAAGGGTGCAACAGTATGACATACAGTTAGTAAAACAGTCATAACTTTTGCATACGAACTCCAATTGGGAATTAGGTCGTGTAGATAATAAGATTATCTACAACTTTCGTGTTGGTTGATGTTCTGTCAGAGAAATTTATCAATTTCATCTGGACAGAATACTGACCAGGTTCATGCAGTTTTCTGTGTGAGAGGGTGTATATTGGATATACATGCATTTTGGCTAATCCTGATCCTATTAGATATAAATAGGATTTTATCTCTCATCTTAACTAAGTAATCATTCTGCCAAAGACACTAAAAAGAGCAAATTTAGATTTGATCTTCCGTGAGTGAAAAGGTGCAAAGAGAGAGAAATAGAGAATCAATTCGATCGAGCAAGTTCACCGGTGCATCGTCTAGGCAGGTGCATCCGTGACCGACGTCTTGCGACTCAAGGTGGATACACGTAGAGGAGCAACATCTGAGGCTCTTTCAGTTGTGATCGATTCGAACGCGTGAATTCAGTCGGAGACGAAATCAAGCGAATCCTCGAAGTCGTGACGTGATCTCGGGAATCGGGGAATCGGACCGGGCCTTCATTCCGCTGCGCGGGCCCGGGGTCGAGGATATTTCCCAACAGTGGTATCAGAGTGATCGCCATCGATTCGAGGGTCGAATCATAGTCGTATATTAGATATACGCACGGGTTATCAAAGTTCGTACCCGTTTGCATGATGTTACATATTTAGAATGTCAAATTCCATTAAAATCACAAGTGAAATTCGCTAGAGATCGATCAATAGTTGATTGAGAGTATCTAGGAATGTTCGTGAAAAGGTTTCATGATTGATCGTTTTGGAAACGAGCGAAAACAGACTGAACAGTGCAAAAATCGCATAGTCCGTTATAACGGACACTGTAGCAGATACAGGAAATTGGGAATTTCTGCGAAAAACACATATTCCGTTATAACGGACTTGGAGTCCGTTGTAACGGACCCTGTATAGGATGCGGGTGTGTGAGGAGGACTGTGAAAAACTGCATATTCCGTTGTAACGGACTTGGAGTCCGTTGTAACGGACCTTGTATCTGATACGAGGTTGCGGGGATGCCAAGGGTATCTATTGGAGTCCGTTGTAACGGACTGGGTCCGTTGTAACGGAGCTCTACGCAGTTGGTCCGTTGTAACGGACTGGTCTCTGGAAATTTGGACGAAGGTTTGCAGAAAATAGCGTTGTAACGGACCTAGGTTGTGTTGTAACGGACATGTTTCTGGCAAATTTTGGCCAAACTCCAGAATAAATAGCGTTGTAACGGACTGGAATTCCGTTGTAACGGAGTACCAAGTATACTGGAGGTCCGTTGTAACGGACTATGTTGCGTTACAACGGACTGGTTTCTGGTTGCTGATTTTGTTTTCGTGATAACTTTGGCTACACAACTTGGAATTTTGAGTTCTTTATATCGATTTGATCGGCATCAATCATACTAGCATATAATTAGATAATTAATTAAAATAATTAGACTCCCAAATAAATACATATGCATTTATGAAAATCTTGTGATAGTGATATAATTGGATTATGTCACGAATTTAGAAACATACAATGGTATGATCCCTCATAATATTTAAGTCATGGAAATGCCTTCCATATTCACAACCACTATGATCGGTACTACGTCTCACATGGGTTGAGGCCAAAGCAGACATGGGTTATTGTAGTCATCGACGGGGTGGCAAGCGTTAAATAGGGACTGATAAGGGTTAAGGCCAAAGCCGACTTATTAGTAGTTTATTTCAACGATACGCTGAGTATGGTTGTGACTTAACCGTTCAAGCCAATAAGGGTTGAGGCCAAAGCCGACTTGATTGGAAGTTCGGGGCATAGATAGGATGCACACACGGAACCGGGATTGTATTCGATACGATCCATCACCGAAATCCTATAAAGGTTCAAGAGTCGCATTGGATGCGATTGGATATAATCCTACCTAAATAGCGAGATCCCATTCGTCTGTCAAAGCAACTTGTGGAAGGATCGTAAAATATGGGTCTTGAGTGTTATGGACTTGGAGTCCCGTATCGGTATGAGGGTTATCGATTCGATAAAATAACACTATCATATAATAATCATCATATGAGCCCTATAAGATAAGTACGCAACGTTAGTAATCAATCTTTTACTTCATTTGTAGATCATGTCTTCTAGTAACACCAACACCTTATCGATTAGATCGGTATTAGAAAAGGAAAAGCTAGTGGGTCGGAACTACTTAGACTGGCACCAAAACCTGAGAATAGTTCTCAGGCAAGAGGGCAAGAGTCACGTATTGGATACGGAACTAGTAGAACCGGGCCCCGATGCTACGGCCGATGAAAAGGCCGTGTTTGAGAAACTTTGGAAGGACTCAAATGACGTTACGTGCCTCATGTTGGCATGTATGGACGCTAGTCTTCAAAAACAGTTTGAGGACTCGGATGCATACTCGATAAACGATATGCTCAAGGAAATGTTCCAAGAGCAGGAGCGTATTGAACGGTTCAGTACGCTCAAGGAGTTAGTAAACTGCAAGATGCCTTCGGGGTCTTCGGTAAGTACTCACGTTTTGAAGGTGCAAGCTCTCATAGACCGTCTTGAGAAGCTAGGAGAGAAATTGTCGAAGATTATGCAACAAGATTTGATCTTGTGTGCACTTCCTCCAATGTTTTCTCCATTCGTGACTAACTATCACATGCATTCGATGGATAAAACGATCCCTGAGCTTCACGGAATGCTCAAGAATTTTGAATCGGAGACGTTGAAGTCGTCCGGTGAGAACAGGGCAAGAGTTGCCGGAAATGTTCTCACAATTCAGAATAAGGATCGTAAGAGATCAAAGTCCAAGGGCAGTTCGGCTAAGAAACGTTCGAAGCCGAATAAAAAGGGAAAGGAGAAATCCAAGGATGAGACGTGCTTTCATTGTCACAAGGCTGGACATTGGAAGCGCGATTGCAAGTCTTACCTCGAGGAGGTGAAGAAGGGCAAGGCGGTTTCAGCGACCGGCCTCTCAGGTATTAACGTTATTGAAGTTAATATTTCAACTATGACTAATTGGGTATTGGATACCGGTTGTGGGACTCATATTTGTCGAAATATGCAGGTTCTTCAAAATAGTCGAAGGTTGGAAAAGGGCGAAGTCGATCTACGCGTCGGGAATGGAGCAAGAGTTGCTGCGTTTGCCATAGGAGTAGTTAATTTGACTTTGCCTAGTGGACTTATTTTAGTACTAAATAATTGTTATTATGTACCAACGTTATGTAAGAACATAATAAGTGTGTCGAAACTGGCCAATGATGGCTATGAATTCGTTATTAGGAATAATGAGTTTTCGATATGTAAGGATTCAATTATCTATGAAAATGTTCTGTTAGAAAATGGTCTTTATGTGTTGGATTTCGATCACGGAAATAATAAGTCCATATATAACGTTAATGCGAAAAGGATTAAACCTAAAGTTGATAATCGGACTTTCTTTTGGCATTGTCGTCTCGGTCATGTGAATGAGAAACGCATTGCTAGACTCCATAAAGATGGAATGCTAGACTCATTTGAATTGGATTCATTTGGGAATTGCGAATCTTGTTTGCTTGGCAAGATGACTAAGGCGCCGTTCTCCAAGGTCGGAGAGCGGTCCAACGATCTATTGGAAATCATACATTCTGATGTGTGTGGACCGATGAGCATCGAGGCAAGAGGAGGCTATCGATACTTTGTTACGTTTACGGACGATCATAGTACATATGGATATATTTATTTGATGCGTACTAAAGCGGAGACCTTTGAAAAGTTCAAAGAGTTTCAAAACGAAGTTGAAAATCAGCTTGGCAAGAAAATTAAAGCCATTCGATCGGATCGAGGTGGCGAATATTTGAGCTATGAGTTTGAAGATCATCTAAAAGATTGTGGAATAGTTCCACAATGGACTCCGGCTGGAACGCCACAATGGAATGGCGTGTCCTGATGTGAGGCAAATAAGGCACAAATTTGATGCTTAATTTAGGGATTTTAGCCCTTGTGAAGAGCAATTCTATATACTTTATTAATCATATTTGAGATAACATGAATATTTCTTCACTAAGTGTGTTTTATTGCTTAATCACAGGAATTAGAAGGAATTTCTGGGAATTTGGAGAGTGTAGTTGTCTCCAACACATCAAGAGGAGTGAAAACGATATATTACACCGATATATTCGGTTAATGAATGAGACGGGAGGCAAATAATTATCATGATAAAAACTTACACAAAAGTCTACACGAAAACCACTCAATCCTTATCCCTTATCCTGCCCACCTACCTTTGGTGGGAATTACCTCCTTACCCCCAATCCTCTCCACCAACTCGTGGCCAATAAGAAGACTCCATGAGTGCTATAAATATGACCACAAGGGCCACGAGTTTGGCACGCTCTTTTATGCCCATTCTCTCTCTCTCCCTCTCTCTCTTTCCCCTCTTAAGCAAATCCAACAACCTTCAAGAACACGCAAGACTTGCATATTCGAACGATAATTCTCTAAGATCGAGCACCGAATAGAAGCTTACTTCATTCGGTGAGTTGGTCTACACTTCGACGAAGATCGAGTTGTGAGGTTTTTGATTGAAGCTTTCTTCGTCCTAATCCGCACAAGCAAGGAGACGAGCTTTCTCTAATTGATTGGGAGCTTTCTTCCGATTGATTCCTTGTTAATCTCGAGTTCACGCAACCGATTTGGAGCTTTCTTCAATTGGCGAGTGAATCGGTACGAAAGGAACGAGTTGTGCGAGGTGACTAGCTTTCTACGCATCTTGAACAACGAGGAAGGCATCCACGACGAGACTCGAAGCTTACTTCATCTCTCTAGGTGTTTTCTTTCCTTTCTTGCAATTCTTGTAGCTTTAATTGACTTGGAATTGTGTAAAGAATTCTCGGTTTAATGAATCTTTAGTTTCTTGTTTACTTGAATTTAATCCTTGTTGGTGTTTTTACTTGATCTTTTGCTTTTAATTACTGCCTTGAACTTAGTTTAAATCTCCCTTAATTCAATCTCAAATCAACCCTCAAATTCAATCCTCAATTCAAATTACAATTTCGAAATCCAGAACAAGTTCCGTTGTAACGGAACTTAACTTGCGTTATAACGGACCATTCGGTTTGTACCTGACTTTCAGTCTGTTGGTACTCCTTTGTAACGCAACATACTTCCGTTGTAACGGACTAGCAAGGAAAAGCATTCAGTATCACTCATACTAGTGCGTTGTAACGGACATAAGAGTCCGTTGTAACGGATTAACCAATCCGTTATAACGCTACTCCTATCCGTTATAACGGACTACCTCTTCCCGTTGTAACCAACTATTCTACGTTGTAACGGACGTTCATCTCACTTTAGCGACAGAATTTTCACTCAAGTCCGTTGTAACGGAACCCACTTCCGTTGTAACGGACTATCTTCTGTGAGTTTTCTTCGTTATTTCTCATTCATTTTGATCCAAATTTTGACGCAATTGCTCCCCGTGGAACGAATCTATACATTTGCCACTGTACAAACTTAGATTACAAATTTTGTTGATTGTTCGGGGTTTTAACACAACGACATAAAACACGCCAAAAACCCGCGCATCAAATGGCGCCGCTGCCGGGGAGCGGTGTTTAAGTCAATATTTTAGATCTAAAATTGAGATTTAAATTCATAAATTTGTTTACTCACTTCTTTGTTTCCTTGTGACAATCTAGGTGAAGGAAGAAAGCTTTATGCACAACACAAGATCACGAAAAGGAGAATTACTTCCATTTGTCAAGGAAATCGAAAGAAGGAACAAGAGCTCTAAGAAGAGCAAGGAACCGACACAAGAAGATCAAGACGCACCTCAACTTCAAACTCAAACTTTTTCTTTTCTCTCTACTCATTTAAATTCAAATATGGGTGATGAAACAAGAGCTCCAAGGCCAAAAACCTTGAGAGAATTAGTAGCACCTAGAAATGTGGAGGATAATTATAATTTTATTAGGCCCAATATTCCGAATTTCAAAGCGGATCCGAGCAATATAGGCTCATTGCCTATTTTTCATGGGAAAGCCACGGAAAATCCTCATAAACACTTAAAGGATTTCAAGATTCAACTAAACATATATTCGAATTATGAAGCTTTTAGTGACATTCTTCTACTTCTTTTTCCTTACTCATTAGGTGAAGGGCCCAAGGATTGGTTCTACACGCTTAGAGGCCCTCTCGCATTCAACGAAGTAGCAAACCTCTTCAAGGAGAGGTACTATTCGGCCTCTCGATTGGCAGCTATAAGGCGAGAACTTTTGGCAATAACGCAAAAACTGAACGAAGCATTCCACGAATACTACGATCGTTTCATGCGCTTGAAGGAAGAATGCCCAAGCCATAGTGTGGAACCGCAATTCCTCTACGAGCAATTCATTAACGGTCTCGGCTACTCGGAAAGTCAATTCCTCAACGCATCCTCTACGAGCAATTCATTACCAACTCATGAACTAGAAACCGAATCGACTCAAGTCAAGCCACCTTTCCCAAGTCGTCTCCCAAGGCCAATCGAATCGAACAACGACGTGCTTGCCATCTTAAAGAAAGTGGAGGTAAACATTCCTCTACTCGAAGCAATCAATTAGACATGAATGAGGGGAGTAGCGATTCAACCCCGATTGTCCTTGGACGGCCATTTTTGAAAACGGCACGAACCAAGATCGATGTACACGCGGGAGAGCTCACAATGGAGTTCGATGATGAGGTAATCAAATTCAATATTTTTGACAAACTAAAGGAACCCATTGTAGGTACACTCAACTTAAGCGCTATGGACGTGATCGACGATTGTGTACAAGAGGTCATGGATAGCTCATTCGAAAACCTTCAATGGAGCTCAAACCCACTATTTGAAGAATTTGAAGGAAATGACAATCCTACATTCGAGATCGAACCGGATTTGGAAGAAGAACAAGGCATAGAACAAGCACTCTTTCTAAGAGACCTCGAAATCCCGATGCAAAGAGCTCCACCTTCAATCGAACAAGCTCCAAGGTTAGAATTAAAAAAATTACCTATTGGACTAATCTAGTCCAGGGGATATGCATTGGATCGCGGTTAAGAACATCCTTAAGTACTTACGAAGAACTAAGGATCAATTTCTAATTTATGGTGGAAAGACATGAAGGAAATACAGTTTCAGGATCAACCGTAAAAGTGTACACAAGGATAAACGAATGTAGTCGTACATTCGTAGCCATAACTTTCAGTAGGAAAATCCGATTTGAATGGTTCAAATTGGGTAAGATAAATAATTAGATTATCTATAACCTTCATGTAGAAATATATTTCATATGAACGAAGTATAAGTGTCGTTTCTGTGAAATACCGAAAGGGTGCAACAGTATGACATACAGTTAGTAAAACAGTCATAACTTTTGCATACGAACTCCAATTGGGCTGGGCCAAATTGGGTCGTGTCGATAATAAGATTATCTACAACTTTCGTGTTGGTTGATTTTCTGTCAGAAAAATTTATCAATTTCGTCTGGACAGAATACTGACCAGGTTCATGCAGTTTTCTGTGTGAAAGGGTGTATATTGGATATACATGCATTTTGGCTAATCCTGATCCTATTAGATATAAATATGATTTTTCTCTCTCATCTTAACTAAGTAATCATTCTGCAAAAGACACTAAAAAAAGAGCAAATTCAGATTTGATCTTTCGTGAGTGAAAAGGTGCAAAGAGAGAAAAATAGAGAATCAATTCGATCGAGCAAGTTCACCGGTGCATCGTCTAGGCAGGTGCATCCGTGACCGACGTCTTGCGACTCAAGGTGGATACACGTAGAGGAGCAACATCTGAGGCTCTTTCAGTTGTGATCGATTCGGACGCGTGAATTCAGTCGGAGACGAAATCAAGCGAATCGGCGAAGTCAACAAACGGTGAAAGACGCGTGGTGTGGGACGCGCGGATTGTCACCAACGTGACAGGAGATAGAAGGCAGCGATCAACCCTTCGAGTGCAATCAATTTTGCACCGGTATGAATATGTCCTTCTAATTGCATCGTACCCTCGAAGTCGTGGCGTGATCTCGGGAATCGGGGAATCGGACCGGGCCTTCATTCCGCTGCGCGGGCCCGGGGTCGAGGATATTCCCCTTCAGTGGTATCAGAGCGATCGCCATCGATTCGAGAGTCGAATCATAGTCGTATATTAGATATACGCACGGGTTATCAAAGTTCGTACCCGTTTGCATGATGTTACATATAGAGAAAGTCAAATTCCGTTAAAATCACAAGTGGAATTCGCTAGAGATCGATCAAAAGTTGATTGAGAGTATCTAGGAATTATCGTGAAAAGGTTTCATGATTTATCGTTTCAGAAACGAGCGAAAACGGAAGAAACGGCAAAATCTGCAGAAAATTAGAATACGAAACAGTGAGTAAAACTAAGATAATTTTCAGTGAGAAACTCCAAATTGATTGGATCAAATTGGTGTAGTTAGATAATGCGATTATCTAGGACTTTGATACAGAAAGTTTTTTCATTTGAACGAATAATGAGTGTCGTTTTTATGAAATACTGAAAGGTTGCGACTGTTTGACATACAGAGACTAAAACGTCCGTATATGTCGCATAGAAACTCCAATTGAGTCCAATCCAATTGTTTTAGTTAGATAATAAGATTATCTAGAACTTTCGTTCACGTTCAAAGTCGGTTGGAACAATTTAATATTTTTGTTTCGACAGAATACTGAAAATGTGTCTGTAGTTTTCTGGTTGAAAAGGTGTCTATTGGATAAACTTACCTTTTCATTTGTTCGTATTTTACTAAAACTGGTATAACTTTCATTCCGATTTGAATGGTTCAAATTGGGTTAGTTAGATAATGAGATTATCTAGAACTTTCATGTTGTAATATATTTCATTTGAGCGAAGTATTAGTGTCGTTCTAATGAAATACTGAAAGGGTGCAGAAAAACAGTTTTTCTGCCGCCCCGGGGGCAGTTTTTGGCGCTCCGGACGCGTTCCGGGCGAGGTTTTCTCGCGCCCCATGGCCCTTGCGTTACAACGGATGGGGAAGTCCGTTATAACGGACCCTTCTCTGGATGATGTTTTTTGTTTTCGCGATAACTTTGGCTACGAAGCTCGGAATTTTGAGTTCTTTATATCGATTTGATCGGCATCAAACATTCTATCATATTAGATAATTAATTATTTAGAATAATTAATCTCCCTAAATAAATCATATGTATTTACAAATCTTGTGATAGTGATATAATATGATTATGTCACGAATTTAGAAACATGCAATGGCATGATCCCTCATAATATTTAAGTCATGGAAATGCCTTCCATATTCACAACCACTATGATCGGTACTGCGTCTCACATGGGTTAAGGCCAAAGCCGACATGGGTTATTGTAGTCATCGACGGGGTGGCAAGCGTTAAATAGG
This sequence comes from Luzula sylvatica, assembly GCA_946800325.1. NCBI lineage: Eukaryota > Viridiplantae > Streptophyta > Magnoliopsida > Poales > Juncaceae > Luzula > Luzula sylvatica. The sequence continues at coordinate 41,962,768 of OX326960.1, forward strand.
GACTGATAAGGGTTAAGGCCAAAGCCGACTTATTAGTATGTTATTTGAACGATACGATGAGTATGGTTGTGACTTAACCGTTCAAGCCAGTAAGGGTTGAGGCCAAAGCCGACTTGATTGGAAGTTCGGGGCATAGATAGGATGCACACACGGAACTGGGATTGTATAGGATACGATCCATCACCGAAATCCTATAAAGGTTCGAGAGTCGCATTGGATGCGATTGGATATAATCCTACCCAAATAGCGAGATCCCACTCGTCTGCCAAAGCAACTTGTGGGAGGATCGTAAAATATGGGTCTTGAGTGTTATGGACTTGGAGTCCCGTATCGGTATGAGGGTTATCGATTCGATAAAGATAACACATTCATATATTCATCATATAAGCATATAGATTAAGTACGCACGGTTAGGAGTTAATCTTCATCATCCGTTTAGAATTATGTTTTCAAGCAACACCAAATATATATCGATGAGATCGATATAATAGATGGCTTTTGGGCCGGAATTACCATGATTAACCTTGATAGTTAAAGAATAGTTCTTTAGACTTAAAGGAACGTGTTGGACACGGACATGGTGGATTCGGGGCTCGAGGCATTGGCTTTAGAGAAAGCCGGGTTCGATAAAATTTAAGAAGGAATCGAACAATATTACATGCCTTGAGGTGGCATGTGTAGACGCAAATTTCTCAAAATTGTTTTGAGAATTCGGGTGTATATGAAAATAAAACACAACGCTCATGAAATAGTTTCAAGAGCTAGAGCGCGTTGAATGGTTCAATGCGGCTCAAAGAGTAGGTTAATTTTGAGACGCCTTATGGGTCTTTGATTAACACTCGTGTGTTGTTGGTACGGGATTTAATCATCGTGACCGAATATCATATGCATTCGATAGATACGTCGATCCCGAAGTTGCATGAGATGCGATGTAAATTTGAATAGGAGATGCTTGGAGCATCCGAGGAATCCAATGCATTCAGATGCGTGGATGTCCTTGTAATTCAAAGTCGGGATCGAAAGAAATATATGTCTAAGGGTATTTTGGGAAAATGTTTTCCAAAACGGAGAGTTCGAACAAAGAATTGTCCAAACTAATGACTCAAAGAATGGTGAAATCCGAGGAGGATTAAACCAAGAGGTTGATTGCTTCTTTTGGCATTGCCGTCTTGGCCATATAAACGAGATTCGCGTATCTAGATTCCATATGATGGATTGCTAGAATCATTCGAATTAGATTCGATTGATTAATGCGATACTTATTTATTAGGCAAGACGACAAAGGGCATCATTCTCCAAAGGTTGGAGAAAGATTCAACGAATTATTGGAAATTACATTTAGATGTAATGTTCCGATAAGTTCCGAGGCAAGAGGAGGCTATCGGTATTTTGTTACGTTTATGGACGGTTAAAGTAGATATGAAAATATTTATTTAATGCGTGACGAAATGGAGACTTTTGAAAGGTTCAAAGAGTTTCAAAAACGAAATACAAAATCGACTAAGCAAGAAAATCAAAGCTTTTCGATAGGATCGAGAAGGCGAGTATTTGAGCTAAACCTTTCGATAGGATCGAAGAGGCGATATTTGAGTTATGAATATTGATGATCATTTATGATTGTGGAATCGTTTCACGATTGCCTTTATTCGGAACATTGAGATGTGTCCGAAAAGAGGAAATGAACGCATGTTGGACATGGTTCAATAAATGATACGTCAATAGACCCAAAAATGTTTTGGGGACACGCCCTTGAGACAGCGGCACTAATGAATGGTTGCATATAAGATATGAACCATAAACCTTCTAATTGGTACAAAAGACGCCATATGAGATATGGATCGGAATGGTTCCGAAGTTGTCACTTGTACAGATTTTAGGATGTGGGTATATTTCGAAATTTGTTTCGATTAAACTCAATCCCAAATCTGAAAATTGTTCGTTTATCCTTAAGGAAACTAAAGGGTATTAATTCTAACGTCCCGACGAAAATGAGATTTTCGTGGCTCGAAGAGATGCCTTCTTGGAGGAGGACTAGATGCGCACAAGTTTGGAACTTGGTGCCATTTATCTCTATGCGGGCTAGTGGGAGTAGAATAAATCTCGAAATAGTTCGTGATTTGAAAATGAACATTGTACCGATGAAAGTTGACATGGCTTCATCAAGAGTTGATGAACGCAAGTCGAACACACAAAGAAATTTTTCGTAGATCAAGTAGGTTATATCATAAGCCGGTAAATACGGATTTATCGAGACTAATGATGATAGATCGAAATCATATGATGATTCGATATCCTACAAGGATGCTATGAAAAGTTGATTCCACATGACATGGTGTCATGAAATCTGAGATTCGATCCATGTAAATTATCAAGTTCAGAACCGACATGGATAGGAATACGCATATATGTAAAGCGAGGCTTTTTGCGAAAAGTTTCATGCAATTCATAGTCGGACTATGAAGAAACGTTTTCGCTTGTTGCCATGCTTTCCCATTCTCGAAATTCTGCTTGTCATGGTCGCGTATTATGACTATGTGATGTGGCAAAATGGATGTCAAAACCGGATTTCTTGACAGAAATTTTATGAAAGGATGTGTACTTGACACAACCTTACGGTTTTGTCGATTCATAAGAATCGGGGATAAGATATGCACGCTTTAACGATCCATATGATGGATTAGAGAAAGCTTCTCGGAATTGGAATATTCGTTTTGACAAAATTACAAACTGTTATAAAATTGTCGAAACGAATGGAAACTTTGTGTACACATGAAGGTTAGTGGGAGCTGCGTTATATTTCTTGTAACGACAAAGGATTTAGACGAGACCGCTTATGAATTAAGCGTGAAGATCTATAGGATAGATCTAAGAAGTTCCTCATTCTATGTTATAGCACATATATCGACATATTGTTGAAAATGGTTTTCAACATGTAAACTCCTTGGAGGAGTTAAATCGAAATGTCGAATGGCAGAAATTTTCAACGGCTCGATGTGAGACATCAAGCAGCGCGAAAAGTAATAATATGATGCCTTACATTTGATGTTAGGATCTATTATATCTGTCATGATATGTATATGGCTAACTGTCATACAAATATAGCGTCTAGTTCACCGTCAATAAAATTCATGGGAATCACATGAGTTTGAATGTAATTCGATTACATGAGACTAACTCTTGTGAATATATAATGGTTATACAAATATATACATAATGGTTATGTATATTTAAACCCATCGGGATTTGTATTGATAGAGGTGAAGTTTATCCTTGAATACTTTCAGGATTAATTATCTATAATGGTGTGGAGGACGTGTTGGTTATAAACAGTTATAACAACAACAGTTTCCAAAGATTAAGCACGTCCAAATATGTAGCACGACTTTCGATCACAAAGTGTGTACATGTTTTGCTTAAATGAAAACACGGTTATGTGGAAAGGTTCCACAAGACCAATAGTTTATGATTCTATTTACGGAGGCGAGTATATTGCGGTTATTAATCGCAAAAGGAAGTGGTATGGATCAAGGATACATGACCAAACTCTAGTAGTCGCGAGTTATCGGATTTATGGTTGTTTATTGCGTGAGACGCAATAGTACAAGCCAAAAATACCGAGGTCACAATCACTTCTAGCCAATACTCAGACAATTTCATTTGATCCATGAAATTTTGTGAAAAGATGTGATCGTAGGTATTGGAAATGTTCCAATCCTGATGATGATTAACACTAGCGGGAACGTGCGGACCCGTTTACAAAACCGCTCTCTCTAGTCGCGCGTGACTGTCATGCGATGACTATGGGTATGAAGATACCTAGAGGAGGAAGAAGAGAGTAGATTGTAGTTATCTAATACGATAGTCCTCGCAGGTTATGGGTATGGAGATACCCATAGGTAAACGTTGTATCACCAAAATACTTAGTCCATATGAATGCATCCCTTTTAAAAATTTTGTTTACTTAAATTAATATGCATTCACCTTATATGAAAACTGTGTGCTGGGTTGTGTAATATGATTGTTACATAAACCTTGATTTGAACTTGTGTGGACGTCGACATGGTTGAGGACCATGTGCAGCAAAACCGTCACACTTAAAGTGTCATTTCTAAACATCCCTAGTCGCGGATCAGCTTGCTTAGGAGAGAAGCATTTCTATTATTGGATAATAGACTGGACGTGTACACTAGTACGTTTGCCGAGGAGATGATTATGTTTTGCTAATCATGGGACAAGGTGCTTGTCGAATCGGGAACGTAGATATATGTTAGGTTACATGTATTGGATATGACCGAAGCCGCGAGACCATGACATGGTTTAGTCATTATAGATGGACTTGCGACGGATGGGGTTTTAGGTTCTTCAAACTTGAGGGGATCATTGATTGCGTTACGTGCGTAACACAATGCTTTGATATGATCTTACGCTCACCGTAATAGGGAGTTAAAAGGGTCATCATTGGGTATTGTCCGAAACACGGAATTCAATGTGAGTCTCCAAGATAGGAATTGTTTATTCCGAAAGGAAGAGATATCTCTTAGGCGCCGCTCGATGAGTCGATTAACGAAATCTCTGGCCAGAGTCAATGATATTAATGGTTAATATCGATTGAAATTTGTTAAATCAACTCGGAATCGGGGAATGAGTGTAGTTAATCAAATTATAAGGATGACTATAACTATGCCTTTTGATTAACGGATATCGCAAACAAGAGAACTAGTAACCGCTATTCGAGATAGGCACAATGATCACAATCATTATTCGTTTAACATGGGTAGCTATGATGGAGTGACTAGATCCCACTCATGAGCTTGTAGGCATTGGAAACAACCTACTGCCATCGTTAATCGAACCTACATGGTCACACAACGAGTCGTACTAAGTCGGGCTTGATCATAAAATTGGCACATAGGATGTGCATAGCTTGGTATTTGATACGCGAGCTATATTCTCTAAAATCGTGCGTATTGGATATGCATGAGTACCTTTTAGGTAGATCTGAAATTGAGTGGGAGACTGAAGGAAATACAGTTTCAGGATCAACCGTAAAAGTGTACACAAGGATAAACGAATGTAGTCGTACATTCGTAGCCATAACTTTCAGTAGGAAAATCCGATTTGAATGGTTCAACTTGGGTAAGATAGATTATTAGATTATATATAACCTTCATGTAGAAATATATTTCATATGAACGAAGTATAAGTGTCGTTTCTTTGAAATACCGAAAGGGTGCAACAGTATGACATACAGTTAGTAAAACAGTCATAACTTTTGCATACGAACTCCAATTGGGCTGGGCCAAATTGGGTCGTGTAGATAATAAGATTATCTACAACTTTCGTGTTGGTTGATTTTCTGTCAGAAAAAATTATCAATTTCGTCTGGACAGAATACTGACCAGGTTCATGCAGTTTTCTGTGTGAAAGGGTGTATATTGGATATACATGCCTTTTGACTAATCCTGATCCTATTAGATATAAATAGGATTTTTCTCCCTCATCTTAACTAAGTAATCATTCCGCAAAAGACACTAAAAAAAGAGCAAATTCAGATTTGATCTTTCGTGAGTGAAAAGGTGCAAAGAGAGAAAAATAGAGAATCAATTCGATCGAGCAAGTTCACTGGTGCATCGTCTAGGAAGGTGCATCCGTGACCGACGTCTTGCGACTCAAGGTGGATACACGTAGAGGAGCAACATCTGAGGCTCTTTCAGTTGTGATCGATTTGGACGCGTGAATTCAGTCGGAGACGAAATCAAGCGAATCGGCGAAGTCAACAAACAGTGAAAGACGCGTGGTGTGGGACGCGCGGATTGTCACCAACTGTAGGAGAATATCCTCGACCCCGGGCCCGCGCAGCGGAATGAAGGCCCGGTCCGATTCCCCGATTCCCGAGATCACACCATGACTTCGAGGGTACGATGCGAATAGAAGGATAGATCTATACCAGCGTGAAATTGATCACGCACGAAGGGTTGATCGCCGCCTTCTATCTCCTGTCACGTTGGTGACAATCCGCGCGTCCCATACCACGCGTCTTTCACCGTTCGTTGACCGTCTTCTCACTCCTTGAGTCGATCACAATCCAAGAGCCACAATTGTCGCTCCTCTACTTGTATCCACCGTGAGTCGCAAGACGTCGGTCGCGGATGCACCTGCCTAGACGATGCACCAGCGAACTTGCTCGATCTAATCGATTCTCTATTACTCGAGAAACTCCTTTCTCGATTTCTCTCTCTTCGCACCCTTTCACTCACTAAAGATCAAATCTGAATTTGCTCTTTTTCTTGTGTATATTGGGCAGAATAATCACTTGCTTAGAATGATTCAACTGATTTCCATAGTGAAGATGAGAGAGAAAATCCTATTTATACATAATAGGATAAGGATTAGCCAAAAGGCATGTATATCCAATATACACCCTTTCACACAGAAAACTGTATGAACCTGTTTAGTATTCTGTCCAGACGAAATTGATAAATTTCTCTGACAGAACATCAACCAACACGAAAGTTGTAGATAATCTTATTATCTACACAACCCAATTTGGCCCAGCCCAATTGGAGTTCGTATGCAAAAGTTATGACTGTTTTACTAACTGTATGTCATACTGTTGCACCCTTTCGGTATTTCACAGAAACGACACTTATACTTCGTTCATATGAAATATATTTCTATATGAAGGTTGTAGATAATCTCATTATCTATCTAACCCAATTTGAACCATTCTAATTGGATTTTCCCACTGAAAGTTATGGCCACGAATGTACGACTACATTCGTTTATCCTTGTGTACACTTTTACGGTTGATCCGAAACTGTATTTCTTTCACCAACGTGACAGGAGATAGAAGGCAGCGATCAACCCTTCGAGTGCAATCAATTTTGCACCGGTATGAATCTGTCCTTCTAATTGCATCGTACCCTCGAAGTCGTGGCGTGATCTCGGGAATCGGGGAATCGGACCGGGCCTTCATTCCGCTGCGCGGGCCCGGGGTCGAGGATATTCCCCTTCAAGACATCCGGGTTGGTCATTAATGGATATAGCGACGCCAGTTTCCAAACATGTGTCGATGACTTTCGATCACAAAGCGGATACGTGTTTTGTCTAAATGGTGGAGCGGTAGTTTGGAAAAGTTCCAAACAACCCACGATAGCAGACTCTACCACTGAATCGGAGTATATTGCGGTTTCCGAAGCGGCAAAGGAGGCGGTTTGGATCAAGAAGTTTGTGTCGGAGCTTGGTGTAGTCCCGAGCATCTCGGAACCTGTAGTTGTGTATTGCGACAATACGGGCGCAATAGCACAGTCCAAGGAACCGAGGGCACATCACCGCTCCAAACACATACTCAGAAAATTTCACTTGATCCGTGAGATTTTGCAAAGGAAGGATGTGATCATTGAAAAGATTGATACTGACAGGAATGTTGCGGACCCGTTTACTAAGCCACTCTCGCAAGCTAAGCACGATTATCATGCGAAAGCTATAGGTTTGAGATACCTAGAGGAGGAAGAGAGTAGTTAGTTATCTAAAATGATAGTTTCGTAGGACGAGATTAGTCTAATAGATTAGTAAACGTTGTATCACCCCAAACTTATCTTATAGTAATGCAATTTCAGAATTTTAAAAATGTTCATTTTTGCATCTATCTTATATGAAAACTGTGTGCGGGGTTGTGTAATATGATTGTTACATGAACCTTGATTTGAACTTGTGTGGACGTCGACATGGTTGAGGACTATGTGCAGCAAAACCGTCACACTTAAAGTGTCATTTCTAAACATCCCTAGTCGCGGATCAGCCTGCTTAAGAGAGAAGCATTTCTATTATTAGATAATAGACTGAACGCGTACACTAGTACGTTTGCCGAGGAGATGATTATGTTTTGCTAATCATGGGACAAGGTGCTTGTCGAATCAGGAACGTAGATATATGTTAGGTTACATGTATTGGATATGACCGAAGCCGCGAGACCATGACATGGTTTAGTCATTAAAGATGGACTTGCGACGGATGGGGTTTTAGGTTCTTCAAACTTGAGGAGATCATTGATTGCGTTACGTGCGTAACACAATGCTTTGATATGATCTTACGCTCACCGTAACAGGGAGTTAAAAGGGTCATCATTGGGTATTGTCCGAAACACGGAATTCAATGTGAGTCTCCAAGATAGGAATTGTTTATTCCGAAAGGAAGAGATATCTCTTAGGCGCCGCTCGATGAGTCGATTAACGAAATATGCGGCCGCAGTCAATGATATTAATGGTTAATATCGATTGAAATTTGTTAATTCAACTCGGAATCGGGGAATAAGTGTAGTTAATCAAATTATAAGAATGACTATTACCATGCACTACTAGAAATCTTGGTTTTAGTGACGGTGTGATTCCGTCACTGAAAGCTGAAAAACCCGTCATTGAAAGGTTTCAGTGGCAGTTACCGTCACAGATGACTCGTCACTGATACTTTCGTGGCTAAAGGGTCATGTTTTGTGACGGTCCCGTCCCTAAAATGTTTCTGTGACGGTGCGCACAGCTTTCTGTGACAGTTTGTTCGGACCGTCACTAAAAAAGACTTTTTGTGACCGTGCTATCGGACGGTCACTGAATATTATTTGTGACGGTTAGGTAAAACCGTCTCTGAATATCTTCTGTGACAATTACTCTCACTAATGACACTCATTATTTGTGACGGTTACCCTCACTTAAAGTTCGATTTTTCTAACACAACACACACCTACTGGGAGGGTTACCCTCACAAAAACTCTTATTTAGTATTACCCTAATATTCGTACGTATTGAAAATAAAATTAACGCACACAATTTACATTCAACAACAATAATATATATAAGTTACGAAATCCACAAAATGCAAGACCATAAATATAATATCATAACACATAAGCATCCCAAAATACCGTTAAAAGTACTAATATCACTATCATCGAATCCACAAAAGATCAATAAAAAATACATAACTAAACAAACCTAACCGCCAGAATCACCCAATACATCATCATTGATGAGAAAGTTGCCCTCTCGACCAAGCAATTGTTCATGCCGTGGATTAAGGCGACGTATCTGTGAAGGAGGTGTGCGTCGAATCTGAGCCCCATGGGAATCCTGAAGAAAGATTTTTTTTATCAATTATGATAAATATTTAATATTAGGGTTGAGAAAAAAAGATGTACCAATGGAGAATAAGCCGCACGTGTGTCCTGCTGCATCGATCTCTGCAACTCCATCATCTGGCGATTCGACTCTATCAATAGTTTACGTAATCGATCCGTCTCGGCCCGGTCCCGTAATTGTTGTTCCTCAAGTAGACGGATCCGCTTGTTTTGCTCCTCTTCCTGCTTGGCTAACAATTCCTTTTGCTTCTCTTGCTGATTGCGTAGCAACTCAAGCTCTTGTCGGTCAATCTCTTGCTTCTCCTCATACTGTCGACAAATTGTGTCGAATTCATTCTGAGTGACCCAACGACCATCAAGAGAGGATGATGCGATGTTTTGTGTATGCCGAGAAGAGCGACTACTTTTTAGGTCAACGGACTTGACCATGCTGCCCACCATGTAAATGTCACCATGCTTGTTTCCACCAGACGACGCAGCCCATATGTTATTGTCGTCATCATGATTCTCTAACCAGTCTTCTCCATACGCATTTGCCATACGAGTATCATAGTCTAACTGTATTTTTGAAATAAAGTACATTAAGAAATTAATACAAAATTTACACAATGAAATATTTAAACTTACGACAACTTGTTGCGACTTGTTGTCAACCCACTCGCCAGATTTGCGCATCTTCATTTTTCGCGCAATATCGATGTAAGAAATTTTGCAATCTGGCTTCTCTAGTTCCTGTTTTAAACGAATTGTACATTTAAAACGTAACAAAATGAAAAGTAATCAATTAGGACGGGAAAAATATACAAATACCAGTCTTCTCCTAATCTCTGATGTGTTGATCGATCCGCCAAGATTATGGGCGCAATCTGACCCGGATAAGCGGTTTTCAGAAGCTTTTCTTGGTTTTTCTTGCCACTCGTCCGTAGGCCAAAGACGACAGGACTCCACCCAACCTTCTAGATGAAGTTCCATAAACTTAGGAGGAAATTTGGCCCACTCATTTGGGTCAGTAATACCTTTCTTTTTCAACTCATCACGAGCTTGGTTGAGAGCATTAGTATAAATCTTATGAGCCCAATTCAGAAAAACATTCTCGGCTACCAACTCTTGCTTCTCCCTCTCGAATTCCATTTTTTCTTGCTTCTCCAAGTTGTGCACTTCCCTCGCTTCATCGTCCAAATCCTCGCTGACTGTGTACCGTTCCTCAACATCAGCAAGATTTATATCTAGTTTATAATATTTCTACAAAAAAAAATGTATATATAAGTTGACAATAATAATAAAATTAAATAAATACATACAAACCTGAAATTCAGTCCAAATAATTTTCTTGCTCGGACTATCCCACTTGGCAAATGTTGAAAATCCCTTACAGTGCTCGCGTACCAAATAACCAATTCTACGAGAAATACTATTATTCGAACTTGCTTTGTCTTTCATAGCAAAAGTTCTATCACTGTCTACCACGATCACAGGGCGATTTTGCGGAGCAGGTATCTTCGGAACCGTGTTGGGCCCGCGCACTTTCCTCGATCGACTCGTCTGAGAAATATTGACGTGTTCGTCCACTGGCAATACCGTCGGTTCTGGTATCGCCGGCACAGGTACAACATGCTTTGTAGCTGCCTCTTGACGCGTCCTAGCTGCCCGTTTAGTCATACTAGCTATAAAAAAATACATATATTTAATAAATGCACACAAAATTATTGTATTCAAAATAAAATATTCAGAAATTAACTAGATTTGGAAAGAATTAATCGGACAAAGAGTCCTCGTCTAAATAGGCATATAATGCCGCAGATTCCTCATCTTCAGACTCTACCAAATCATTATCATCAATATGGAGTTCCCTTTCATCAATGGTTTCACCCACGTCCTCATGTAATAATCCTGACACATCTACACTCTCAAGGTCTGGACAGACGATGAAAGGAATCGAACTGTCCTCTTGAAAATACCTGTCTGACGTTGTACCGCTAAAATTAACGGTATTGTCATTATCGGGCACGTCTATATAGTCAATTTTCGGTTTAGTTTTCATGACGACCCACCAATCACGCCTTTCTCGTTTTTGTGATGGATAAGATAAATAATATACTAAAGTTGCTTGATACGCGAAAATAAACGGCTCATAATTTCGTTCTAAGGACAAATGCCTCACTTCAACAAGCCCGTGCTCATTGTCAACTCTAACACCATCACGCACATTGAACCAACGACACTTGAATAAGACAATTGAGTTAGACATGCCGAACGAATAATCTAACTCGACAATATCTTCAATAATTCCATAATAATCATTAACAACGCCATCCCAGCAACTACCTCTGACACATATCCCGCTATTATTTGATGTCTTATGACGCGCGTGTGCCTCGGTATGAAATACGTACCCGTTACATTTATAGCCTTCATATGTTTTCACGCGAGGTACCGGTCTAATAGCCAAATTTTTTATGTTCTCGTGAATCACATGGTCCCCTTGGTAATACAATACTCGTTCTCGAAACCAGGATGCTAAACCCTGATCTCTTTTTTTGTCACGAGCTACTTCGTCTAAGTGCGGATACTGACGCTTAATTTCGGACTCAAACTCACTGCAAGTAAATTAAATATTTTTTCAATATCAGATAAATAGTAATTGCGAGAGTAAATGACAGTTCAAACAGGAAAATATTCTTACTCTGTATAATCCCCCAATTCTGGACAATTTAGCAAGACATACAAATGTGCCGCGTTTATCTCTTTAACAGTCAAATCTTTTATACAACTACAGAAACCTCGACCCGGATAATGGAATATTGACACGCCCATACAGCTCGCGGACCCCCCACCATCATCGTGACGATCAAGATTTGTCGCTCTCGTCAACACATCTTGCGCGAAATAACCAGAACAAAAATTTGATATCTCCTCCATCAAGTACGCCTCTACAATCGAAGCCTCGACATGAGCCTTATTTCGTGCCTTCTGACGGAGTCTCCGCAAACACCTATTTATGATTAATATGATTAAATTAACAATTTGTTTTTTATGGAATGTAAATAATTGTCTGACCTTTCAAAAGGATACATCCATCGATATTGAACGGGCCCGCCAACTCTAACTTCATATGCTAAGTGGACTACTAAGTGCTCCATGGAGTCGAAAAAGCTCGGGGGCAGAATTTTCTCTAACTTGCACATTGTGACAACAATATCTTTCTCTAATTGATGCAAATGCGCAGGATCAAGCTCGGTGGCACAAATATCTCGAAAAAAATTGCTAAGCTCGGTAAGCGGTTCCCATACAAAATCTGGGAGAAAATCTCGAAACGCCACTGGCAATAGTCTCTGGATAAACACGTGGCAATCGTGACTCTTTAGTCCCACGAATGTGCAATCACGCACATTCACAATTCTGGACCAATTGGACGCAAAACCATCGGGAAATCGCAACTTTTTTATCCATTCACAAATAGATCTTTTTTCGGTTTTGTCCAAGCAATACACGGCTTTAGGTTTCCGCAATTTCCCGTTAGGCTGCATTTGTAGCTCTAATCCAGGACGCTTGCAAAAATTGGCCAAATCGACTCGAGATTTGCTATTGTCCTTAGTTGTAGCACCCAAATCCATGATCGTGTTGAAAATATTATCAAACACGTTTTTCTCTATGTGCATGACATCTAAGTTATGCCGTACTAGATTAGTTGACCAATAAGGCAAATCCCAAAATAAGCTTCTATTTGTCCAATTGTGGTCAATACCGTAACCAGCAAAATCGTTCTTCTTATTTTTTGTTATAATAGGCAATTGTTCCAATTCGTCTACTATTTCTCGCATTTCACTACCACAACGGCGCAGAGGTGGTTCATCGGTTTCTTTTGTATTCTTCAAAAACGCATCTTTTTGATTTCGATACGGATGGCGAGAGGGAAGGAATTGTCGGTGGCAATCGAACCAACAAGGCTTTCTTCCACTTGGCAAGCGAAAAGCCTTTGTATGTTCCATACAGATCGGACAAGCTAACCGACCATGTGTTGACCATCCAGACACCATACCATAGGCCGGGAAATCATGAATAGTCCAAAGTAATGCAGCCCTCATAATAAAGTTTTCACGACGATGAGCATCATATGTACGGACCCCTTCTGTCCACAACATATTTAGTTCATCCACCAATGGTTTCATGAAAACATTTAAATTTCTACCTGGGTGCTCGGGTCCTGGTATGACAACCGAAAGAAATATATTTTGATCTTTTAGTGTCATTCCTGGTGGTAAATTATAGGGAACCACGAACACAGGCCAACACGAATAATTAGAGGCGCTAATATTAAATGGTGCAAAACCATCAGTAGATAAACCCAATCTCACATTTCTTGGCTCGAAAGCAAAATCAGCATGTGTAGCATCAAAATGCTTCCATGCAGGGCTATCTGCAGGATGGATAATCATATTGGGTTTGTCGCGAGTTCCGTTGTGCCACGTCATGTGCTTGGCAGTTTGCGAAGACGTGAAAAGTCTTTGCAACCTCGGTGTTATTGGAAGGTATCGCAATACCTTAAAAGGAATAGGTTTTTGCTTTTTGCCGTCTTCGATTTCTTTAAACCGAGGTTTCTTGCATATGTCACACTCCATTTTTGCCGCATTCTCGCCGTAATAGAGCATGCAATTATCTCGACAAACGTCATACTTCTCATAAGGCATGCCTAATCCCTTAATCAATTTTTTGAACTCGTAATAATTTGGTGGCAATTTGTTATTATCTGGAAGTAGTTTGTCCCGAATTATAAAAACCATTCGATCAAAACATGCTTGGCTTAAATCGAACTCTGCCTTCAAATTCAGTAACATAGTCACTGCCGATAAGCGTGTCTCTCTCGAACGCGCGAGGTAATCCCAAAGAGGATCGTCTGCCGCATTTAACATGTCAAAAAATGCTTTCGCTTCTGCATTTGGAGTTTCAGCGTCCGAATTGAAATCGGGGCCGACGGCATCAAATATCATTCGCTCCATGCCACCCGAAACATCGTTTGATGAACCCGCAACACCTGCAGATTTTGACTCGCCATGCCAATACCAGATTGTATAATCAATTACGAATCCCCTACTAACTAAATCTCTCGCTACAACTTCTCTATTTTGAATTATCAAATTCTTGCAAGAATTACACGGACATCGAATACACTCAACCCCGTCCCGTAGTATAACATTACCCAAGCAACCATACGCACACTCGAGAAAATTATCAACTCCATCACAAAACACACGACTCAATGTTCTATCGGGCAAAAGACGATTATACATCCAACTACGATCATTCACCATATCAAATTTCTAAAATTTAGAAAATCTGATCATTATTACACAAATTATCATATAACCCTAAATAATTTCAGTTATCCCTAAATAATTTCATAATTATCATAATCTATGTGTCCATGTTAAAGGTACCTATTAAAATATTATATGACCTAATTTCTACCTAATTTCAAACAAATCAGCAAAATTGACAAAAAAAGATAGCATTAATTAGTCATGTTTGACAAAAAACAGCAAAACTGAATTAAGTTTCAGCAAATTGTGCATCGATTAAGTCTAATTTGGCAAACAAATAGTGCAAATTCATCTCAACTGGCCAAATTCAGTCCATGTTTGCGAAAAATAGTAAAATTAGACCAAATTGAGCATACTTTTAACTATTTTAGAAAAAAAACTAGATACTCTTTTTAGGCAGGAAGAAAAAGACTTCCAAGCATGTTTGAGAGAGAGAGAGAGAGAGATGGTGAGAGAGAGAGAGAGAGAGAGAGAGAGAGAGAGAGAGAGAGAGAGAGAGAGAGAGAGAGAGAGAGAGAGAGAGAGATATCTTACTGGAGAGAGTCCACACACAAGAGAGAGTGAGAAGATGGATCAACACTTCACGACTGACCAGAGATCAGTTCACACGCGAGAGAGGGGGCAGATCAGAGCTTCATGGCTGGTGAGAGAGGAGGACTGATCGGTAAACCTAGGGAGGGGTTGGAGATCTGTCGTGGGTTAGGGTTTGAGAAAAATAACTTGTCTTATTTTGGGAGGGAAATAAAGTGCAGAGTACTCTCTCTTTTGTTTTGGGAGGGAAATAAGTTAAGTACTCTCTCTAGTCGTGAATTAGCAAGAACTAATCAAGGGCTTAAGAGTAATGACTCAACTAAGTCATGAGTTACATGTGAAAATAAGGATGACTTATTTTCGGTGACAGTAGATTTCTCCCGTCACAAAAAACTGAACCTATTAGTGACCATTTTTAGGCATATCGTCACTGAAAAACATACTTTTAGTGACTGTTAAAATATACCGTCACTGAAGAGTAATCATCTGTGACCAGATGTTCGGACCGTCACAGAAAGTAAGAAATTGTGACGGTTCGTCACAAATGATTATTCGACCGTCACTAAAATCCTTCTAATTGCATCGTACCCTCGAAGTCGTGGCGTGATCTCGGGAATCGGGAAATCGGACCATGCCTTCATTCCGCTGCGCGGGCCCGGGGTCGAGGATATTCCCCTTCAAGACATCCGGGTTGGTCATTAATGGATATACCGACGCCAGTTTCCAAACATGTGTCGATGACTTTCGATCACAAAGCGGATACGTGTTTTGTCTAAATGGTGGAGCGGTAGTTTGGAAAAGTTCCAAACAACCCACGATAGCAGACTCTACAACTGAATCGGAGTATATTGCGGCTTCCGAAGCGGCAAAGGAGGCGGTTTGGATCAAGAAGTTTGTGTCGGAGCTTGGTGTAGTCCCGAGCATCTCGGAACCTGTAGTTGTGTATTGCGACAATACGGGCGCAATAGCACAGTCTAAGGAACCGAGGGCACATCACCGCTCCAAACACATACTCAGAAAATTTCACTTGATCCGTGAGATTTTGCAAAGGAAGGATGTGATCATTGAAAAGATTGATACTGACAGGAATGTTGCGGACCCGTTTACTAAGCCACTCTCGCAAGCTAAGCACGATTATCATGCGAAAGCTATAGGTTTGAGATACCTAGAGGAGGAAGAGAGTAGTTAGTTATCTAAAACGATAGTTTCGTAGGACGAGATTAGTGTAATAGATTAGTAAACGTTGTATCACCCCAAACTTATCTTATAGTAATGCAATTTCAGAATTTTAAAAATTTTCATTTTTGCATCTATCTTATTTGAAAACTGTGTGCGGGGTTATGTAATATGATTGTTACATGAACCTTGATTTGAACTTGTGTAGACGTCGACATGGTTGCGGACTATGTGCAGCAAAACCATCACACTTAAAGTGTCATTTCTAAACATCCCTAGTCGCGGATCAGCTTGCTTAAGAGAGAAGCATTTCTATTATTAGATAATAGACTGAACGCGTACACTAGTACGTTTGCCGAGGAGATGATTATGTTTTGCTAATCATGGGACAAGGTGCTTGTCGAATCGGGAACGTAGATATATGTTAGGTTACATGTATTGGATATGACCGAAGCCGCGAGACCATGACATGGTTTAGTCATTAAAGATGGACTTGCGACGGATGGGGTTTTAGGTTCTTCAAACTTGAGGAGATCATTGATTGCGTTACGTGCGTAACACAATGCTTTGATATGATCTTACGCTCACCGTAACAGGGAGTTAAAAGGGTCATCATTGGGTATTGTCCGAAACACGGAATTCAATGTGAGTCTCCAAGATAGGAATTGTTTATTCCGAAAGGAAGAGATATCTCTTAGGCGCCGCTCGATGAGTCGATTAACGAAATTTGCGGCCGCAGTCAATGATATTAATGGTTAATATCGATTGAAATTTGTTAATTCAACTCGGAATCGGGGAATAAGTGTAGTTAATCAAATTATAAGGATGACTATTACCATGCCTTTTGATTAACGGATATCGCAAACAAGAGAACTAGTAACCGCTATTCGAGATAGGCACAATGATCACAATCATTATTCGTTTAACATGGGTAGCTATGATGGAGTGACTAGATCCCGCTCATGAGCTTGTAGGCATTGGAAACAACCTACTGCCATCGTTAATCGAACCTACTAAGTCGGGCTTGATCATAAAATTGGCACATAGGATGTGCATAGCTTGGTATTTGATACGCGAGCTATATTCTCTAAAATTGTGCGTATTGGATATGCATGAGTACCTTTTAGGTAGATCTGAAATTGAGTGGGAGACTGAAGAAAATACAGTTTCAGGATCAACCGTAAAATTGTACACAAGGATAAACGAATGTAGTCGTACATTCGTAGCCATAACTTTCAGTAGGAAAATCCGATTTGAATGGTTCAAATTGGGTAAGATAGATAATTAGATTATCTATAACCTTCATGTAGAAATATATTTCATATGAACGAAGTATAAGTGTCGTTTCTGTGAAATACCAAAAGGGTGCAACAGTATGACATACAGTTAGTAAAAGAGTCATAACTTTTGCATACGAACTCCAATTGGGCTGGGCCAAACTGGGTCGTGTAGATAATAAGATTATCTACAACTTTCGTGTTGATTGATTGTCTGTCAGAGAAATTTATCAATTTCATCTGGACAGAATACTGACCAGGTTCATGCAGTTTTCTGTGTGAGAGGGTGTATATTGGATATACATGCATTTTGGCTAATCCTGATCCTATTAGATATAAATAGAATTTTATCTCTCATCTTAACTAAGTAATTATTCTGCCAAAGACACTAAAAAGAGCAAATTCAGATTTGATCTTTCGTGAGTGAAAAGGTGCAAAGAGAGAGAAATAGAGAATCAATTCGATCGAGCAAGTTCACCGGTGCATCGTCTAGGCAGGTGCATCCGTGACCGACGTCTTGCGACTCAAGGTGGATACACGTAGAGGAGCAACATCTGAGGCTCTTTCAGTTGTGATCGATTCGAACGCGTGAATTCAGTCGGAGACGAAATCAAGCGAATCCTCGAAGTCGTGACGTGATCTCGGGAATCGGGGAATCGGACCGGGCCTTCATTCCGCTGCGCGGGCCCGGGGTCGAGGATATTTCCCAACAGTAAAATCTTGTCGGTCGATTGAGCAAGGCAACCCCGGAATATGTGTTGTCATTGCCATCAAAATGTTCAATCTTATAAATATGTTAATTAAAGGATAATATATGCGTGAGTTCCAAAACATATTCAGTATTAAAATTATAAGTATTTCATATGGATGTGAAAATGAAGAGAAACTTAAAATGAATATACTTGATAGGATTTTAAACTTAAATTTCTATTAGAGGGGACAAGTATATTTTTTCTTCGAGATATGCAGTACTGGAAGATTGACACGAAAATAGTTTATAATGGATTGTAGAATGAGAAACTATTATGAAATATTCAGTACTTGATGGGGTTTTTATTTGACCAAAATGAGAATGGACAAAACAGCTATGACATGAAGTGTGATGAGTGATGACCAATGGTTTACAAAAAAATCAATAGAACTAAATTTATTTGAAACAAATGGTTTCCCAAAAAGAGCAACAGTTCGGAATACCAAAAAACTATGGAAAAAGTGTGTCGTATTTTAGACATGAAAAGACTTTTCCCTTCTCATTATTACAAATACAATGAACTTGTGATATTTAATATACCCTGGACCAAACATACAAACATCATGTAGATTCTAGACTGTGCTTTTTGATGTCAATGATACCGTTTTATAGATTTCTTAAAAAATTGAATAAGCTTGTTATATCTTTTTGCAAGTTTCCTTTCTCATTATACTCATTTCTCAACTCTACTCATTTTACTTATTTCTCAACTTTAATCACACAATGGACATAATTAGCCCCTTGCAAAGAGATTTTTTGGCAACAGTTATATCTTCGTTGAATGCGAGAGAAATTGAACAAACTTGCGTTCTATCATATAGGTGGCGCAATTTATGGAGGTCTTTTCCTAGTGTTATTTTAAATCTTCGAGATTTCCTGGATGGTAATGAGGTAGAGTCGTACGAAGCTACAATTACTATATTTGCTAATTTTGTTTCGAAATTCTTGTCTGGTCGTGATACTGTTGTCTACACTATTAAGTTTGTGTTCAAATGCCATTTTTACGATTTTTATGACCCAATTTTAGTACATGAATTAACCCAAAATACTAACGACTTGCATTTGAAAATTGCAACGCTCTAAAAATACCTCAGACTTTATTCGTGGGTGGGTCACTAGAAGAGGTTTATTTATATATTACTGACTATTGAAGAGACTTATAAAAATTTTCCTGATCGTGTACATCTTCCGAATTTCAAAAAAATACATTTCGACGGTCGAATCTCGTTTGACAAGGAGAACATGAACAAATTTCTTTCGGGGGTCTGCGAATTTGAAATGTTTAATACTGCAATATTGTCTACTCGATATGGATGGTATTATTTTGAATTATGTTCAATCATTTTGCTTTTTGAACTGCACTTACATCCCATGCACTTCTACCCAATCTCAACCACTGGCGGAAATATCAAAAGTCTACGAATTGAAGGTCCTTTAATTTCTGGCGCTAAACTGCAGAGGGTTCGTTCGGTCTGTGCATATGGTAATAATCTATTTTTTATCGCCCGACTTATAATTGATCAGCTCTCGATGCAAAGAAATGATTTGGATGTTCCAGTTGTAACGACCGAGTATTGATCATTCGATGATGTTGTTGTGTGTTTGGCTTATCTGTGTTTTTATTAAATATTGATTTAACATTGGTGCTTATGGTTCAACATTGATGAAAATTATAATCAATTACATGTGATATTTGGTATTTGTGAACTAACGATGTTGTTTTATTACGTTTATTTGATGTTTTTAGGGTTTATATTTTGTTGGTCATTATTACGTTTTATGTGTTTGGGCTTGATTCAATATTGTGTTTTTATCAGATGGATTCACAATATTGTTGTAATAACAACTTATATTATTACTCCAACATTTATTAAATTGATATAATAAGTAATATTAATTAAATATATTTAATTGTAAAGAATTTATATTTGAGCAAAAATAATAGATGGATTAACAATATTGCTTTTTCTTGCTTGTATAAAAAACTGACTTAGCAACCCCCCCCCCCCCCTATACCCCATCCCATTTAATATTACATGCATTGTATTAATCTTTATTGTGTAGTAGGTGCAAGAGGAAGCTGGGCCGGATAGTTGCAAGAGGAATCTGGTCCGGACAGGTGTAAGAGGAAGATAGGCCGAGTGTTTGATCACCAGAAGCCTGGTGCTTAGCGGGTTAGCGAATAAGAAGTCCAAACCGAGTAGAGAACAGGAGGAATCCAGTGATGCCTGGACTGCAAGATGGACGTTATGGGTCGCCAATAGTCTTTTAAGTCTTGTGACCAACACTTAGCACAAAATTTTCACCCGCCCTTTCAAACACATTTTTTGTTTCGAGAATTAAATATATTAAAATAGTATTAGCTAAGGAAGATTTATGTAGCCAATGATACTATTGGCACCAAGACTTGTAACGAACGGGTATGTTGTAGCTAACAAAATCATTTGCTACAGGAAAGTATTGGCCACACAGGGTGTAGCTAACAAGTGGTGTATTAGCTGCAAAGAACATATATTGGCCACAGAGATGTGGTTAATGATCCGTTGAAAGCTACAAAGTTGTAGCCAACACTTTTCCGGTGTAGCTATCATCGCGTTTTTTAGTAGTGTATCATTGCGTTTTTTAATAGTGATGGTTCATATCTCATATATAACCATCCGTTAGTGACAAAAACCCGCAGCCTCAAGGGCATACCAAAAATGATTTTGGGAGATTCGTTCAATTTATCATCAATCGAATTGAAGGAAATACAATTTTAAATCAATTAGTAGATTGTACACACGAAGATAGATGAACGTACGCGTTCATCAAAATGATTGGATGCGTAATAAGATTATGCCGAATTGACAGAATATATATAATCCATCATGACAGACTGGTTTGTGCATCGTGACGGACAAAAGAGTATTTATATACATCATTCAGTGAGTATAGCGTCGTGATAGACTGGTTTGTCTGTCATGATGGAGCACGACGGACAAGTTGGTCCGTCATGACGGAGCAAAGTAGTAACGACTGAATCAGTAAACGTGATATGTCCGTCATGACGGAACATGTTGTGTCACGACGGACTATAGTCCAAATTCTGTTTTAGCAGTTTTATTTACATACTCATTTAATCCTATTAATGATGGTGTTTAATATATATATATATATATATATATATATATATGAGATCATTCTTCCTCTTCACTAAAAAAAGCCATTATTGGACAATGATATGATCCTAAAGAAAAGAGAGAAAAAGTTGTGAGACAAGCTCACCATTAGAGAGATTGATCAAGCAAGTTTATGACGATTTTACGAAAATCACACGTAACCAAAAGACGACGCTCGAGGTGGATACGAGTAGACAAATTTCACCCGAAATCCTCTATTGTGATCAATTGAGAGAAAGATCGAAGACGAACCGGTTGTATACGAGAAATTGGAGCTCCGTCGAATGTGTCAAATCGTGCGGGAATAGGACACACATATTATCGAGGATCGGAGCAGCGAGAAGAGCAACTACAAGCGCATGTCAACCCTTCTCCGTGATTAATTTCACGTGGTATGACATTATTTATATAATAGTTATATTCATAGTTGCATGTGGATTAGGATTCGTACTCTCGTGTTGACGATGTGGTCCTCGGGATCGGGTCGAACCGGATCCCTCATTCTGCTGCGCGGGACTCGGTAGCGACACCGATACACGACACGAACCATGTCCAACAAGGATCAAGGCCACTTCTCGAATGTTAGTTCGCTATGAATTATCTTGTGCGTCTTGTACATAAAAACTGTTTACAAAGCTTTAGTTTGCTATGCATTATCGTGAACGACAATGATATAATATCTTATATATATATATATATATATATATATATATATATATATATATATATATATAGATATATATTTTTAAGAAAATTCTAGCTTCCACATAAAGTCACATCATCAAGTTAACAAGCACCATTTGATCTTAATCAAAAGATCCAAATTAGTTGGGTTATTCATACGAACATTGTCCATATAAACGAAATAAAATAAAGTTACATGAACTAAATTCATTCTTACTTTTGTCTCAATTACTTATGAAAAAGTTTCAAAAAACCCCTATTTTTTTAATATTGTAAAAACTCCCAAAATGTACATATGTAGTGACTAAACTAAATTGTTAATTTTTTTATTTTAAAAAAATCCTAAATTTTCTGTAACATATAATAATTAAAAAATAATTATTATTACATGTAAATTTTCTGTAACATACAATATATTTTTACTTTTCTACTTTTTTCCTCAAAAATACCATATTTTAATAATAAGATGAACAAGAATATAAAAAGAAATCTTGCAAATATTTTAAAAATAAAATATCATGAAACTATTAAAAAAATACATGAAAGGAGATGAAAATAAAAACTAATGTTTGAATATATATTTTTCTATCAATATATTTTCAAGATGTTTATTTATTGCTGTTTATTTTATTATTATCAGATGTTAGTTTTCCATAAATAATAAATGAAAAATTAATTATATAAACACAACATGTAATATATTATTTTTTTGAAATCACATGTTAATAAATATTTATGAATTTTCTTAAAAATAATAAAATTAATAAAAAAAACAGCCAATTAAAGTTCGGTAGAGGGGGTTTGTCGGAGTTTATTAGAATCTTTTTAAAAATATCCAAAAAAGTTAGGGCGTTAAAAATATACCAAAGCACAAAAGTGTGCACAATCAGACAAAAAAACATATAATCCAATTATATATTAGGAAAAATTAAATCACGACTGACTCGAAGTCTCCCGCGCAATTGCGCGGATTATGAGTCGATTCTATCAAATCATCAATCACTCTTACATAAAAGGAAGGGTTCATATACACAGAACACACCAAAAACAACTTTGCTAAATACATGAATCAATCATCACTAACCACTTTTGAAAACTCCTCACAATCACAAGGAGAAATCTCAAATCTCCGGTTCCGGAATCTTACCGGAAACTTGAACATGACAGAGCTCATCAGAATGAGAAAGATATATCTAAGGGTTTGGGGTTTAGGGTTTAGGGATCTACTTTCGAGCACTCCTCACAATCACAAGGAGAAGTTTCATGTTCCGGGATCTTATTGGAGACTCCAACCTGACAGAGCTCATCAGAATGAGCAGGGACATCTTGGAAGAGATACATCAAATTCATGTTATTTTCGACAATCTCTCCTAAAGTAATAACCTTGCTATACTTCTCTTCAGGCAAGTATATTCCAATACATTTCTCGGGCACTTTCCATCTTATACACACTTTTTTATATGTGCAATGCTTTACCATCTTCTTTATATCCTCTACCTGTATATTTTTGAAGTTTATAAATTCTAAGGAGGAAAGAAAAAAGGGAGAAAGTTGTACTTACAGGTGTGCGAAGAACAAAGAGACAGTAGTACAGTCCAAAAAAATTGGATATAACATCACGCTCCTTACCGAAGAGGAAAAAGTACACGTCATCGGATTTAACATTAAGAGATTTCAAACGATCCCTTTCCCTTGGGAAATAACTCGAGTAGAGATTTCCGTCTATCATCTTACTCTTAATCTCCTCGAGAATCTTGTATATTTCTGATCCCATTTTTTTGTGCATGTTGATGTACAAAGATTTCCATCCCTTTTAACAAAAAAAAAATTAAGCAAAATTAGGGGCACTTGTTATGTTTTGTAGGGGTATTATTGATACTAAGTTTGGACGGGTAACCTTGGCATTGGAAAGTAAATTCTTCGAAGATTCTCCCTTTGTCTCTACAAGTGGATCTCCCCATCTTCTTTTGTAAATCTCTTTCCAAATGGTTTCACATTCGCATACACAGTTCATGTACTTCGAGCAGCTCCCCAACGCAAGCAAGTCCATTAACTTTTCGTTTCAAAATTGTAGGATTTAGATTACATTAGAGAAGGAGAGAAAATTGTATTGTAATCATTGTTAATAAGCCCATGCCCGATTAATAATTATTAAGTTTAATTAGCCCAATAATTTTAGGAAAAATTTATTTTAAAGAAAGTAATTTAGGAAATTATCATTGGGCTGGTTTTATTATAGGAAAGTAATTTAGGAAATAATTTTTATGAAAGTTTTGTAATGTCTTGTAAGGAAAGTATTAGTGAGCCTATAAATAGGCTCTTAGACATTGAAAAGAATATATCAAAATATCAAAGAGAAAAGAGAAAAAGACTTGTAAAAGCCTATTAGAATTATAAAAGAGAGTTTTATTTTTATTAGAAATTCCTATTTGAATCCTTATTCGAATCCCGTATTACCAACAAATTGGCATCAGAGCGATGACGAGTTCTGGGAGTGTTTTTGGTCATATACCACTGTCGCGATTGACGAAGACGAATTACGAAGTATGGAGTATCTAGATGCGGACGTTACTCGGTGCACAAGATGTTTGGGAGATAGTCGAAGTTGGCTACACGGAACCAGTTGCCGAAACGGAGCAGACGGTAAACCAGTTGAAAGCAATGAAAGAGAAACGAGTGAAGGACAAAACCACCATGTACCTGTTGTACCAATGTGTAGACGACTCAGGTTTTCAGAAGATTGCCGGCGCAAAAACTTCGAAGGAAGCATGGGACACTTTGGAGAGAGTGTTCAAGGGTGCCGACCGAGTGAAGCAAGTGAGGCTTCAGACTTTGGGAGGCGAATTGGAGTCCATGAAGATGAAGGAATCGGAGGGAGTGTCCGATTATATCTCGCGTGCACAAGCAGTGGCGAATCAGTTAAAGGGCAACGAAGAAGCTCTAACCAACGCAAGAGTTGTTGAGAAGATTCTACGGTCTTCACCCCAGAAGTTTGAACACGTGGTGTGCGCTATTGAAGAGTCGAAAGATTTAGATCAAATGACCGTTGATGAACTGGCAGGTTCACTCGAGGCACACGAGCAGCGAAAGAAAAAGAAGGAGAACGAGGCACACCAAGAAGCTCTGCAAGTCAAGGCGACCATAGATAAAGACAAGACGATGTACGTTGAGAACAATCGAGGAAGAGGACGCGGCCGTGGAGGTCGATTTGGTGGTCGAGGCAGAGGCGGAAACTATAACTCCGAAGAAAAGAAGAAACCGAATCAGCAAAATTGGCGCGGCCGAGGACGAGGTCGTGGACGAGGAAGCTGGTCGAGTCGAGAAAGTGTCGAGTGCTACAACTGCGACAAGCCTGGACACTACGCAAAGGAGTGCTGGTCCGAGAAAAAGGTGAAGGAAAATGTCAACCTAGTAGAGAGGAAGGCAAATGATAATGTTCTCATGATGGCTCACAAAGACACCACATCGGAGAGCGATACGATCTGGTTCCTCGACACCGGCGCAAGCAACCACATGTGCGGGCACAAACACCTTTTTGTAGAGATGAAGGAGATAAACGATGGGCACGTGTCATTTGGAGATGCGTCCAAGGTTCAAGTGAAGGGCAAAGGTAAAATTCGATTCTATCAGAAAGATGGCAAAGAAGGACATATCGAAAATGTCTATTACGTGTCCAAGATGAAGAGCAACATAATCAGCATGGGGCAACTACTGGAGAGAGGATACTAGGTCTTTATGAAAGATTGAATGATGCAACTGAAGGACAAGGAAGGTCGATTAATTGCACGTGTTGAAATGACGAAGAATCGAATGTTCAAGCTCAACCTGAGAAGTGTGCAGAGAATGTGCTTACGAGTCGACATGGAGGACAAAGCTTGGCTCTGGCATTTGCGGCTTGGACATTTGCACTATGTAGGCCTGCGAGAGTTGGCAAAAAAGGAAATGGTGCACGGTCTGCCAGATAAGGAATACACAAGCAGATTTTGCGAAGGTTGCGGTACTCGGTAAACATGCAAGAGTCCCATTTCAAACGAAGCCAAAATATGAAGCAGCAAGCCCTCTCGAGCTGGTGCATACCGATATTTGTGGTCCAATCACACCAAAATCGTTTAGTGAGAAAAGGAATTTTATTACATTCGTTGATGATTACACTAGGAGGACCTGGGTTTATTTTTTGAAGGAAAAATCCGAGGCATTCAAAGTGTTCAAAAGGTTCAAGGTGCTTGTCGAGAAGATGACCGAGCGATATATCAAAGCTTTGCGGTCAGATAGAGATGGTGAGTACACATCAACCGCGTTTATGAGCTTTTGTGAGGAGCAAGGAATTAAGAGATTATTGACTACGCCGTACTCGCCTCAGCAAAATGGTGTGGTCGAGAGGAAGAACCGGACCATTCTCGACCTGGTTACGTGAAAGCTGGAAAGGAAGGAAAGGTGTTGAAGTTGAGAAAGGCATTGTACGGGCTCAAACAGGCACCTTGAGCATGGAATACCCGAATCGACACATACTTCAAGAAGACCGGCTTTGTACAATGCCCATACGAGCATGCATTGTAAGTGAGGAAGAAGGAAAAAGACGTGTTGTTTGTTGCTCTCTATGTTGATGATCTGATTTTCATGGGGAGTAATGAGAAGATGGCGAAGGAATTCAAAAAAGCGATGACGCGAGAATTTGAAATGACAGATATGGGTCTGATGAAATACTTCCTCGGCCTCGAAGTTAAACAAGGTGAGTCAGGAATTTTTGTATCGCAGGAGGTGTACGCGAAGAATATCTTGAAGATGTACAAGATGGAGGACAGCAATCCAGTGGCGATCCCGATGGAGCTCGGTGCAAAACTCTCTAAATTTGTGGGAGGAGACAGAATTGATCCGAGCAAATTTCGAAGTTTGGTTGGGAGTTTGCGGTACCTTACTTGTACTAGGCCCTACATTGCGTATAGTGTTGGGGTAGTGAGTCGATTCATGGAGGAACCGAGG
Source organism: Luzula sylvatica (assembly GCA_946800325.1). NCBI lineage: Eukaryota > Viridiplantae > Streptophyta > Magnoliopsida > Poales > Juncaceae > Luzula > Luzula sylvatica. Next base: position 41,989,773 of record OX326960.1, read on the forward strand.
CATTCACACTGGAAAGCGATAAAAAGGATTCTTCGATACATTCGAGGTACTGAATCACTCGGGTTATACTACTCGAGGACGGACGAATACAAGCTGGTGGGATACTCGGAGAGTGATTGGTAAGGAGATGTTGATGATCGAAAAAGCACAGCAGGTTATGTGGTTTTTCATGGGAGATACTGCATTTATGTGGCTTTCGAAGAAATAGCCAATAGTGACGCTATCGACGTGCGAGGCAGAATACGTGGCAGCATAATGGTGTGTGTGCCATGCGAGGATACGAGGCAGATTCATGGAGGAATTTGTTGTACGAGTTGAAGATGACGCAACACGAGGTGACTGAGATACGAGTCGGCAATAAGTCCGCTATCGATCTAGCAAAGAATCCGGTCCATCATGAGAGGAGTAAGCACATTGATGTGCGTTTTCATTTCATTCGAGAACAGGTGAAGAAAGGCGATATGTGAATGATTCATGTGGCGAGTCAGAACCAGGTAGCAGACATTTTCACGAAGCCGCTACCGACAGCGTTGTTCGAGAACTTCAAGACGATGATTGGGATGAAGAACAGACTTGAGCTTAAGGGAGGAATTTGTTAATAAACCCAAACCGGATTAATAATTATTAAGTTTAATTAACCCAATTAATTTTAGGGAAAGTTTATTTTAAGGAAAATAATTTAGGAAATTATTATTGGACAGGTTTTATTATAGGAAAGTAATTTAGGAAATAAGTTTTGGGAATGTTTTGTAATGCCTTGTAAGGCAAGTATTAGTGAGTCTATCAATAGGCTCTTAGACAATGAAAAGAATATATCAAAATATCAAAGAGAAAATGGAGTAAGGAAAGTTTAGACAATGCCTTGTAAAAGCCTATTCGAATTATAAAAGAGAGTTTTATTTTTATGAGAAATCCCTATTTGAATTTATATTCGAATCCCGTATTACCAACAATAATTTATTAAATTCAAGGGTATTGTACTAGAGTAAGGGAAATTTTGGTATTTTGTCGTAGGATTCAGAACCTAGAACATGCGGGTATTCTATTACAAAATGGTATATTCTGACACGATAGAGTATATCAATTAACTATTACTGGGATTAGAACAACATGTACCGGAAGTAAAGGGACAACATTGACGGAAACTGCGGGAAGCTCCATCATGCTTGCTTGATTAAAAGACTCTAATTCGATTTTTTCAACTGAAACAACATAAATATAAATTCAGATTTCTTTTCATATTTTTTTTAAATATTCTAAGGATTGTTGATGTTGGATCTCGGAGATGAAGAAAATCATTATCTATGGAGAAAAGTGGTTTTACGATATTAGTGATATCATACAAGGTTATTTGGAGTGGAAAAAAAACAAATTTGTAGATTATTTATGATTTTGTAAATTAGAATCGATTGAAGAAAACAAAATATTAGATTATTTATGATTTTGTAAGTTAGAATCGAGTTATATTGAAAAAAATTCCGAAAATAGATTGAGCAATTTTTTTATTTTCTTCAAAATTTTTATTTTTACTTTCAAATTAACCCTTAAAATATGGAAAACTATAGTGGCCCCGCAAACTCACCCAACACCATTGATGAGGTGTTAAAGTTGGTTGATTAGCATTGACCCAATTAAATATTAGTTGACACGTTGATAATTTATAGTGTGTTAATATTAATAAATATTAATTTATAATTGGCGTGTCAATTCAACTAAATGGCCTATTAAATCGGTATTAATGTGAATAACGAATACTAATCAATCCACTTAATACTCTTTTGTTATCTCATCAAATGAAATATTTTGATGTTTTCTTTTGGGGGGTTGAGCAAATTAATAGAACACCAGGGGCTCTGTTGAAAAGAAACAAGAAAAAAAAACTAATAGAACCATACCTTTTCGTCTCTTTCTACCTTCCACACTGAGAGTATCAACACGGCGCTTAGAGGTGGACCAACCTGAATCCGACATTGATGAGAATCAGAGCTCCAATTATCTGAGAACTGTATCAAGCACAAAGTAGATTTTAAGGCAATAACAATACTTTTAAGGAAAAAAGAGAAGTATTATTTATGGGCAATATTTTAAGGCATAAGGGAAAGTGTTATGTATGGGCGCATATCATAACCGCAATTGCACATGAATGATTATTTTTCCCAAATGTGTTGTTTTAAACTTCTTTTACAGTATAGCATGGTTGTAATTGTTTTTAGTGTGTTATTTTTTCGTGGTTTATGTAAATATTTTGTCTTGGCTTGTTGACTGAAGAAAAGAATATATATATATATATATATATATATATTATATATATATATATATATATATATATATATATATATATATATATATAAATGCTTCAATACACCAAATTTTTTTCAACCATCCATTCTTTTAGATCTAACGCCAATATTAACCATGTTAATCTCGAAAATGGAGATCAGCCGGTAAAGTTTTCAATCAGCCTGTTAGAAAATGATTGTAGCCGGTTTCTATACATTTAATCACACATTAATTGAGGGTAAATAGGTCATATCAATTACCAAAAAACGGTAAACCCGAGATCAAGCATTTAGTTCTCTTATAAATCGACCGCTCTCCATTTGTTCAGAAATAGACAATACCACCAAGCTAGACTTACAATGGAGACGATAGCTAGTAACATATTAGCAATAATTATCTCACTCAATCATAAATTACAACTTTCTAAAAGTGGAGAACAATATAATCTCTCCATGCACACATTTTGGAATGGTACTAATAATAAAAATCTCATCGTGACAAAAATTATCACATTCAACAATGTTCCAACTAAAGTATAATGTTATATAACACGATGAAATTAATGTAAATTTTATTTCATGTTATATTAAATATGATAATTTTCAAAAAATATATAGATGATGCGGATACGACTGTGTAGTTATTATTTTAATATATTTCTATTATTTAAATATGAAATAATAAAAAAAATTTTAATTAAATATCATGACAATATAATATTATTATTTTCAATTAGTAATACCTAATAGAAATTAATTATGTTTCATTTTTCAATGGCATACCTACTTAATATTATCTTAATTAAATGTGTTAATTAAAATATAGAGAATTCGGCCGACAAATTTTGAGGAGAAATAAACTTTCTCTTTTCTTAAGGGCAAAACAAAGTGGAAATTTTATTGTGCCCTGAGATTTCTCCCCGGAATTTAAAAAATATTTGAATGAACACACTTAATTAAAATAATAATTTAAAATATATCATTAAGAATTAATTAATATTGATTTAAATTTATGACACTACAACAATACAGTCATTTCGAAGCATTCACATATGCCGCTGAATGCATGTATTAATGCTGCCATTTACATTTGACAGCATATGGTGAAAATGCAGTCCGGGCTGGTGCCCTCTATTCTTACAAAAGTATTTCATGTAATGCTATGTAATTGTGGAATCAACGGCATATTTTTGTGTCATCAATTATAATGAAAATCGAGGGCATTTTGTAATGTCGTCAATACGGTAAAAATAATGCATTTACAAATACTGTCAAATGCTCAAATGCATTGAATTATGAGAAATAAAAGCATTAACAAATATCGAGTAAGGGCATTATAAAATGCATTTGATTATGAAAACGAAAGCATTTACAAATGCATTAGTTTGAGCATGCACATTGACAAATGGTAGCATTTTCGAGTACTTCAATAATGAAATTGGTAGCATTAAAAGAAATGCATTGTATTGCAGGAATCCCGACACATCAAAATGCGTGTAATGTTCATATAATAACATTTAGAATAGCATGCAATGCATAAATGCCGACATTTAGGAAAGTTCATAGAATCGCATTTTTTCAATTATATAATTATACCGAAAACAAAAACATAATATCATAACCAAACAAATCCTTTACAATTCCAAAATTAAACATAACAACAAATCTAAAAATAGTACACGCGAACATGCGGTCATAACATTCAATCAATCCCTAACTCTTCTTCAAGTACATCGCCGTCTTCCCTCTCCATTGAAATCATGTCCATATCATCTCACATCCCCGCAACCTTATCATCATCCATATATGTCCCTCGCACACCCTCTCTTGTCGAAAATTGCAAATCATCGATACAACTATCTTTGAAATCAAATGCATCGGTAGGCTTGAGAAGCTAATATGGTGAATGATTAAAATGAATATAAATAAATTACAAAAAAAAGTGTTAGAAAATTACTCATTATCGCTTGCCGTTTCATTCTCAAATCATCAACGAATTCTGAAAGCCTTTGCTTGAAATGGTCATAGCAACCTGTAATATAAAAAGAATAGATTAATTTAATTATACACAAAACAAAAATATCGTCCATACCCCTACAAGTAATATTATTAACAATTATGTATTAACTTAATTGTTAATTTAATTAGCATAGTAATCAACACAAGTAATATTATTAACAATTAATTTAATATAAAATTATTTGAATTCATAAATTTAAATTAATATCAAAAATTAATAATGCTATGTTTTCCAATTATTATGTTAATTAAGTATGTCGATCTAAATATAGAGAATTCGACGGGGAACTTTTGGACAACAATAAAATTTGCATTTTGTTTTCTCCGGATTCTCCATATTTAATTATTACACTTAATGAACATAATAGTTATAATATATATATATATATGAGGGAGGCTAAACAACTTAATTAAGTACCAACATTTTGGTACTTAATATTTTTTCACCATTGGATTTGTATTGAGATTTGTGCATTTAATTATGTGAACAAACTTTCATGATCATCATGAAAAACACAAATCTCAATGCAAATCCAATGGTGGAAAAACATTAAGTACCAAAATGTTATTACTTAATTAAGTAGTTTAGCCTCTCTCTCTCTCTCTCTCTCTCTCTCTCTCTCTCTCTCTCTCTCTCTCTCTCTCTCTCTCTCTCTCTCTATATATATATATATATATATATATATATATATATATATATATATATATATATATATATATATATATATATATATCAGTGTTTTAAATTGCGGCGATATTGCGACGATATTGCGGGCTGAGATTTAAAATCGCTATATCTCAATGAAGTATTGCGAAAATATCGTTTTTTGAGAAATTGCGGATATTGCGGCGAGATTGCTGTGAAATATCGGTAATATTGCGGCCATATCGGGCCAAATATTGCGGATAATATTCCAATCGTTGTAATTTTCTCATCCTTCCACCAAATTACATGAAATTTATATCGAAATCGCTCGTCTCGACGAGTGGAATGCAATGATGGGCTCGAATTTGTGAAATTTTGTGTTTTACCCTGAATTAAACACAAAATACACGTTAAAGTAATTTTATTGAGAATTATTTAATATAAATATTATAACATAAATATTGTGATTATTTAATACTTAGTTTCCATGTTTTGTTATCAAAATATTTGATAAAATATGCTAATAACATATATAACTTCTAAAATGTGTCATTTTCATCTATAAATGTATGAATTTAGTAATTTTCATTGTATTTCATTGATGTTTCGATTTAAAATTTGAGTTGAGTTATAGTGTTTTCATATTTTTAGGATATCGACAAAAAATTCTTCAGCAAAATGCAATTCCAAAGATCCCGTATAATTGCCATTTTAATTGAAATATTATGATCAACTTTTATTTACACTGATAAGGTTCCTGGACAATCAACTTGTTTATTCTTTTTAGAAGAAAATTATGAAGAAAATTTTAAGATATTAATGGTGATAAAAAATATTGTGAAAAATATATTTAAACAAACTATTATTTTTACATATTTTAATATCGCAACGACTGTCCGCAATAAGGTCATTGCGTCGCAATTGCGTCCGCAAACGCAATCCGCTGCAAAAAAGACCCGACCGCAATGGACCGCAATATTGCAATTTTAAAAAAAAAAAAAAAAAAAAAAAAAAAATATATATATATATATATATATATATATATATATATATATATATATATATATATATATATACATTTATGAATCCAAATCAATGTTAATTATGTATTAATATTTATTTTCAACATTAATATCACTTTTTAAAATTAAACAATACTTGTAGTGCTATTATACTATGTTTTATGTCAAGATATCAATGTTGGTGTTAATGCGTTATTATTAGAGCTAAGTTATGTTACTCATTAATGAATATGTTATTTTAATATACTATTTGCATTATCAATATATTATTTTTAACACTAATATACTATTTTGAATATTAATATATTATTTTCATATTGATATACTGTTATTTTAAGAGAATTCTCCGAAAACCAGTTTTTTGGATATTTTATAAAAAATTCTCGCATTTGGGATACTCCAAAAACAATTCTCGCATTCGATTTTTATTTTGAAATATTCCTTATAGGGGTTAAGAGTATCTTTGAATAGTGTTAAATATTTCAGGACCAAAATACTTTTCTATTTACATATTTAACAATAGTATCTTTGAAAATATATAATATTTTATTATTTTATTAACTGTAATTTATATATTTAATTTTTTTATATATTATATATTTGACATAAAATATACTTAAAAAATATTTGTACGGACATAACTTCGTATTAAATAAGTGTTTATTTTAAATAGAAAATTATTGTTTTTTCCCATAGAAAAGTTCAACTTTTAAGTATATCATTTGTTATATCAATATACTATATTTAATTTTATCATACCAATTTTATTATATAAATATACTATATTTAATTTTATAGTTACTACAATATATTTTAATTCCAATACATGTTACTACTGCTTAATCATTTATCATTTTTATTCTCGACATATTATTTTTAATTCTCGTATATGTATTTAGTCGTACTATGTTTTTTTTTAATATATTATGTAGAAGATAAGTACTAAAAATGCTAATCATATAACATATTATATGGATACGCTGCATAATTTAAATGTGCATTATTTTCATAAAAAAAAAACTTAGATATAATATAAAAACTAAATAAGTGTCTTAAATATAATTTGATACATGAATATGACCATTTATTTTGAGAAACAAACTTTTAACATATTCAATGCACTATATTGAATATTTGTCTTTCTCGAAATATGAAGTAAGTAGAATGTGCAATGCTTTTTCTTCTTAAACTCCTCAGCATCCGGTTGTATTTCATGTTTCCAAAAATACCCCTTTAAGATTGTAGGGCTAGGATTACATCTATGAAAAAGTTTATTGAAAATTTTGGTGTACGAAAGAATTTCTCATACACTACAACAGATCTGGGTATCAGCGACGGGGGAAGGGCTTCAGCGACGGGCCGTCGCTAAAAAAACGTGTCTTCAGCGACGGGCCGTCGCTAATACTGAAATTTCAGCTACGGCCCGTCGCTGATATGGTAAACCGTCGCTGAAGCTCTGCTACGGGCCGTCGCTGATTATAAACACGTCGCTGAAGATTTGCTATGGCCCGTCGCTGATTATAAACCCGTCGCTGATAATTTGCTAAAAACCGCCAGTTTTTCAAAATATCAGCGACGGCCCGTCGCTGAGATGGATAACCGTCGCTGAAGTGTTGCTACGGCCCGTCGCTGATGGATTGCTGTTATAACCCCTCCCAGCACGCTCTTCTTCTCTCTCTTTTTTCTTACTTCGTCCCCAAACCCCTCTCTCTTCTTCCCTCTTCGTCCCCAAACCCCCACAACCATTCCTGTCTTCCCTCTTCGTCCCCAAACAGTCCCGTCTTCCCTCTTCACCAGCCCCAAACCCAACACTTCCCCTCTTTGTCTCCTCTGCCCCCGCCAGCGCCAGTGCCAAACCCTACACTTCCCCTCTTCGTCTCCTCTTCCCCCGCCGGCGCCAGCGCCAGCGCCGAACCCTAACCCTAACCCTCATCCCGCCCAACTCTCTCTCTCTCTCTCTCTCTCTCTCTCTCTCTCTCTCTCTCTCTCTCTCTCTCTCTCTCTCTCTCTCTCTCTCTCTCTGCCGCGCCCTCTCTCGTCTGTAGACCTTGGCGTTTTCTTGCTCGTACCTCCACCACCAGGTCAAGCGAGGTAATTATTTCTTCTTCTTCTTCTTTCTCGTACCTCTCGTCTGTAGAATTGGGATTTGTAATTTGATTGTGAATTTGTTGGTCAATCCTTTGATTTTTGATTTCTTGGTATGATTCACACGATGTTGGAAGCACACTTAAGAGGCCATTAGCCAATTGGCAAGCTCCAGATTCGAAATTACAGATGTAAGTATTTTTTTTTATGTCTTTTAATGAATAGTATTTAATATTTTTTTATTATTTTTTGTTTTTTTTTGTAGACGTTGGACTGCTCAGTAGATGGAACTCGACTTACGCATGGTGCTAACACGATTACCACTGGCACTGCGTCAAGATGCAGCGGCAGGGCGACGATGACAGGGAGAACCGTCTCCTTTTTAATGTAATGCACTTTTGAAATTATTCATAAATCATTTGCTTCTGAATTTTGAAATCCTAGTTTGTTTAATTTCGATATAGAATGACAAGCAGAAATGGTTCAGTATGGTTTGCACGTACCGTGAGTGAAGAGAACTGAAGATCTCCATTTGGCTGCACCACTCACGTATGAAGGTATGGAATATTTGGTAGGTTACTTTTCGATTTCATCACAAGTTCACCAATTTCACTTCTGAACAAATGAAATTAAGCAAATTCAATTCGACTCCAATTACGTTAAAACTCTTTTTCGAAATTAAATGAGCTCTTACGTGTCATTGTTTCTTCTTTTCAGGTGGCTCCATTTGGTTAATCGAGGGAAAACCCGAACAAAAGAAAGACCTTGTGGCGCAGCGAGAGAGAAAAGAAAAACGGCCATAGTGGCGCGAGGTGGAGCATGCGCCTGGCAATGGCGGTGCAAGTTGGAGCACGCTCTGGGCCATAGCGGTGACAGGTGGTATATGCTCTGGGTGATAGCAGCGCGAAGCAGAGCATCTCCTGGGCAGGCGATAGTGGCGCGGCGCAGTTCAGTTGTTCGCAGATTTTTTGGCGGTTTGATCTTTATTTACCTGCTTTTTTCATGGTATTGATTTTTATTTCTGAATTTTTTTTATTTATTCTATTTCCTTTTTTCAGGGAATAAATTTAATATATATATTTTTTCATTTGTGGATAGTGGCTCAATAATTGTGTCGAGGCAGAAGCTGCACCAAGCGTGTCGATACATTTCATCATCATTGTCGGCTATTTCGTGAATATAATCTATTAAAAACAATGAATTCAATAATTCAACTTCAAAAGGGCCTGAAATGCAAATTGCAATTAATACGAGGGTCCTAATGCATACTTTCACCAGTGCCGATATGGAATTTGAAATGGTAACCTTTTTTCATTTCATGTGTATTATTTTATTTGATTAGTTATATTTAGTCTTTAATCGTTCCTTTATTTTGTTGTTGTCTCTTAGAGCCTATCGCCGCTATCTTCTTTGACCAGGTTTATAGGGGTATTTTTGACATTTATCTTTTTTTTGGTGGGTTGGTGGTGACGATGTTTGCGGTCATGTTGGATCCGGATTATGCGAAGAAGCCCCGATTTATCGAGTATTTCTTTAATGATTGGAAAAAAATTCTTGGGGGAAATCACGTAACTAAGAAATCCGAGATTTGTGATTTCACTCCTATTTATGAGTGGCATCAAGTCGAAAAGGAGAAGAAGAAACAAATGACTTCGGAGGTAAAAAAAATTCATTTTAGAAACTCAATTATCTAGTTATATCATTATTTTCTGATTTTGTAGGGGTATATATGTAATTTCAGATTTTGTTATATAAGGTAATTTTATTAATTTCAGATTTAGTCGTTTATTAATTTCAGCTTTCACCGACGGGCAATTGGAGTACACCGAAGACGACTATCAAAAAGAACTCGAACACATCGAAAATGACGAGGAGCGGCTTCCATTTTAACATTTTCAATTTTTGTATTAATTTGTGTTGAAATTTGTGTTGAAATTTGTGTTGTAATTTGTGTATTAATTTGTGTATTAATTTGTGTTGATTTGTGTATTAATTTGTGTATTAATTTGTGTTGAAATTTCGAAATTATGATTTGTGTTGAAAATTTGAAGTAATGATTTTGTATTATTAATTATATATTTTTATATTAATTAATTAATTAATTAATTATTTACTTATTAATTAATTAATAATTTAATTTAATTAAGTATAAAAATTGCTCAATAATATATATTGTCAAGATTAATATAATTATTAATCTGTAATTTATTAATAATAAAATAATTTAATTAATAAATTAATAATTTAATTATTTATTAAAATAAATTTATTATTATTTAATTATTTATTTATATTATTAATATAAATTTAATATAATTTAATTATTTATTAAAATAAATTTATTATTATTTAATTATTTATTTATATTATTTATTAAAATAAATTTATTATTATTTAATTATTCAGCGACGGCCCGCCGGAGAAAGGTTCAGCGACGGCCCGCCGGAGAAAGTTTCAGCGACGGCCCGCCGGAGAAAGGTTCAGCGACGGCCCGCCGGAAAAAAGAACAACTATCGGAAAAAGTGACATCAGCGACGGCCCGTCGGAAAAAGTGACATCAGCGACGCCCCTTTCAGCGACGGGAGATCAGCGACGGGAGATCAGCGACGCCCGCTGAAAAATGTTGATTTGGATATCTCGGCGACAACTGGTACTGGACACGTCTAATTTCCTTTTAGGTATTTTTAACTGTCGAGATTCGAGAATTCGAAGTCAAGTATTATTAACTATTAACATTTCAATGTGCAATTTTTCAGTTTAGCCCTTGGTGTTAATAAAAATTGGTTTTTTTACAAGCTTTGGGCAAGGAGAACGGACGATATATATGCAATTTTCCTGAAGATAATCAGTAAACTCGATATTATCTGAACAAGAACCATGTGCCAAATTTAGACATTCAGTTTCTTCTTTATTAAATTCTGCGGGTCCCTCTTGCAAGTCAAGAAGCGAAATTCTTCACTGAGTAAACAAATTCATTTAAAAACCGAACTATACTGGATGGGACAAAAAGAAGAAGATGGGGGGTGAACACCAAGGCCGAGGCGGCGCGGGCCCAAAAGAGTGCTCTGGACCCACAGAGGAAGGACAAGGAGTCGCACGCTAAAGAAGAATCCTTCTGGCGCGAAGCCGGGGGCTATAAATCTCGTGCTGCTAAGAAGCGCGAGGAATAAGTCGAGAAACGCGCCGAAGCTGCCGCTCGCCGTGCTGAGAACATATCAGATTCTAGTGCCGGTACGAATCAGATCTATTGCTAGTACATGTCATATTTTAGTGCCGGTACGGGTCGAATTTGAGTGGCGATGTGGATAAAGGTTCGTGAAATGGTGTTTTATATTCGAAGGAGTAAGTCATTAGGCATCTTGTCGCCCCAGAGACTTGTGTTATTGGAGTATATTTGGATGGAGTTAATTGTTTCGAAATTTTTCTTTTGATGAATTTGTATGTTTGGAGTTGTATTTGAGTTATAGCTATTTGAATTGTAATTTATATGTAATGCTTTTAAATTGGTATGTTTGAACTTGATGTCGGAATTTCAACTCCATTAGGTAAATTCAATCGTATTTTTTGGTAAATTTAATCATATATTTTGCTAAATTCAATCGTATATTTTGATAAAGTCAATCATATATTTTGCTAAATTCAATAATATATTTTGCTGAATTATATGAAATTAATGATCGTGTTCATCGGATAATTAACTATATTTTAGTAAATTCAGTCGTATATTCTGTTAAATTTAATCGTATAGTTTGCTAAATTCAATAATATATTTTGCTGATTATATGAAATTAATGATCATGTTCATCGGATAATTAACTATATTTTAATATATTCAATCGTATATTCTGTTAAATTTAATCATACATTTTGCTAAATTCAATCATATATTTTGCTGAATTATATGAAATTAATGATCGTATTCATCGGATAATTAACTATATTTTAGTAAATTCAATCGTATATTATGTTAAATTTAATCATACATTTTACTAAATTCAATCATATATTTTGCTGAATTATATGAAATTAATGATCGTATTCATCGGATAATTAACTATATTTTAGTAAATTCAATCGTATATTCTGTTAAATTTAATCGTATATTTTGCCAAATTCAATCATATATTTTGCTGAATTATAAGAAATTAATGATTGTATTCATCGGATAATTAACTATATTTTAGTAAATTCAATCGTATATTCTGTTAAATTCAATCGTATATTATGTTAAATTTAATCGTATATTTTGCCTAATTCAATAATATATTTTGCTGATTATATGAAATTAATGATCGTGTTCATTGGATAATTAACTATATTTTAATAAATTCAATCGTATATTCTGTTAAATTGAATCATTCATTTTGCTAAATTCAATCTTATATTTTGCTGAATTATATGAAATTAATGATCGTATTCATCGGATAATTAACTATATTTTAGTAAATTCAATCGTATATTCTGTTAAATTTAATCATACATTTTGCTAAATTCAATCATATATTTTGCTGAATTATATGAAATTAATGATCGTATTCATCGGATAATTAACTATATTTTATTAAATTCCATCGTATATTATGTTAAATTCAATCGTATATTCTGTTAAATTTAATCGTATATTTTGTTGATTATATGAAATTAATGATCGTGTTCATCGGATAATTAACTATATTTTAATATATTCAATCGTATATTCTGTTAAATTTAATCATACATTTTGCTAAATTCAATCATATATTTTGCTGAATTATATGAAATTAATGATCGTATTCATCGGATAAATAACTATATTTTAGTAAATTCAATCGTATATTCTGTTAAATTTAATTGTATATTTTGCTAAATTCAATCATATATTTTGCTGAATTATATGAAATTAATGATCGTATTCATCGGATAAATAACTATATTTTAGTAAATTCAATCGTATATTCTGTTAAATACAATTGATATATATATATATATATATATATATATATATATATATATATATATATATATATATATATATATAGTTTGTCTATGTGTATTTGATCAAGGTGTTGGTGTAGTTAGTTTTATAAACGTTGGTTCTGCTGTAGAATTCGGACAAGAATCAGATCCGCTTTTTCTTAGTTTCCTCCGTTACTTTTGCCATTTGTCTCGGTTAACCCTTGTCTCCAAACCTACTAAACATAACTCTTCTTTGATCTCTTTTTTTTTGAGCAATTATACACATACCCACTATCCTCATCTCATAATATTGATGAGTCATCATAACATGTAATGTCTTCAAGATGTAGAATCATGAATTAATAAGTTAAATTCGATGGTGTTAAGTGTTATGTGACAGATCAAAAGTGTGGGAGGAAGATATAGGATATCTGCAACTCTTTTTTTTTGTGTGCCCCTCTCATAATACCAAGCATGGTCCACTGGTTTTCCCGATTGCTTAGCAGCCTTCTCTCTACTCTACGCTGCCTCTCCCTCGCGAAACTAAATCTTCAATTTTTGCAACTGTGCAAGGTACCCACTGGTTTTGTTGCAGGAGGAACCCTTGACTTCCACCCCTCAATGTCGAAACTCAAACTCCACAAGAAATCAGAGAGCCTGCATATAGCGTCATGCTTGCACCGAACGCAAATCTTTTCAACCTAATTTTTGTCTTTTTTCCAAGGTAGTTTAGAGAACTATATTTTTCAATTATTCCCATTTTTTTGCTTTTCCATCAGCCATGACATTAGAGAATTTACTATCCTTTTCTTTTGCTTTTCAGTTGAGTGAATCGTAATTGATTCTTTTTCAATTGTTTTGGAAAAAAAAAAGAGATTTTACATAAAAGGGTGCTATATGGATCTTGAACTTTGAACAAGACAATTTCTCTGTTTGAAATTATGATTTAGAAGTTACCATTAAATGACATGCTTGATCTGGGTTTTTAAGAGGATTAATGGCATATCTAATTTGGGTTTTAAAGTTAGGATTAAACTATGTATATAATTCGGATTTGTAAAGTTAGCATTAAATGGCATATGGAAATTGGGTATAACCCAATTTGTCACTTGAATAAACGGTCATTTATATAACCAAATAAAACAGTATATTACGTAAATATATTCATTCTAATTTGTCCATCAAAGATCAAACAACACTTGTTCAGAATATAATTAACATCCACAAATCTCTGCATCCAAATCAATTATAATACGTCCAATCTGCATCAACCAAGATACACTCAATTCATACAACTACATCCAAATTCTCACATTTAAATGTAAAGTACGGTTCACTCAATTAATTATCTAATGTCATCGAGATTAGAAGAGGAAATGCTGCATGATATAACAAAATAAAGGATTCATTAATCAAGGCAAGAAATTAACTAATATAAAATATGTTATATAGGTTTTTCAAATTCCATTATTGAGATAAAGTGAAAGATGTAATTGAAGAAGATACTGGATGTGTCTAGTCTTGAGCTCACTGCAGAAGTTGATCTTTGTTTAAATAATTCAACGGTTCATAAGCTGTGTTAATGTTAAAATGAGTCCATAAGTTCAATGGTTCAGATTATTAGAGTAGGTAGATCCAACGGCTGTGATCAATTAGACCGTTGGATCCTTAATGTGATTAGCCTATAAATAGACTGTAACTAAGGATTGATTAACTATGAAAAAACATTTTCTTCAATCTCTTCATTATAAACTCTTAAGTTCAATTTCTAACATGGTATCGAGCTTCTACTGAGCACACGCTCCAAGATCCTCTCAGTAACCAATTTTTTTTTTCTTTTTTCACAAAATTGAAAGATTCAAACCCTATTTTGGGTTACTAATCTTTCTGGTACCAACACTGGTATCGAAATAAAACCACTACCAAGACATAAGTCTACTACAACAAAAACAAAACCAATACCGGTACCAAAACCGGTACAAACACAAGAAAACCTCGACTCAGAGGCAATAAACAAAACCAAATTATGTTAGGAATTCAACTCACAAACATCCAATTTTCATTAATTTCAATCAATTTACTTCAAGAGTTTTAGCAACCTCAGTATAAGGTTACTTTTACAAGAAAGAAGAAGAAAGAAAGTGGGGAAAAATAAACTTATCTCAACAACAACCCTAATTGTTTTTCCAATGAGTATTTATACAACTCATCCAACTTACATGCAGTAAAATTAAATTCAACTAGTAAATAAAATAACTTGCAGAGAATAATCTTCACAGCCAGTACAGCTAACGGCTAATATTCTTCTCTTGCAAATAATGGACTCTCCATTCCTCTTCAGGATTTGTTCACTTCTAGCATTGGCCCAATGCTATTTGAAATGCTCACATCAGGCCCACAACTCATCAAAAGCCCATCCTTCAACTCCTCAGCTTCTAACATCAGCCCTTCACCTTTTACACTGGAGCTCTCCAGCGATTCATCATCACTCTTAATCGCGTGAATTCTCTCGGCACCTGACAATATCTCCCTCTCGAAATTTTCCTTGTCCTCAAGGATAAATTCTGGAAACTCCTTCTTAAGCCAATCGTAATCCTCCCACGATGCTTCATCATCGCTCAAATTTGACCAACGAACCAAGAGCTTCACCCCCATGGCGTTTCCTTTCTTATACGGCTCACGACCTAGAATAAGAACCGGCAATACCTTGAGTTTACCTTCGGGTCCAATCACAGGTAATTTAGGTTGTAATTTCCCTTTAGATCCAATTTTCTTTTTTAATTGCGAGACATGAAAGACAGGATGTATCATTGAACCCTGTGGTAAGTTCAATTTGTAAGCTACTTCCCCGATCCTTTCTAACACTTCAAATGGGCCATAGAACTTAGCACTTAACTTAAAATTGGTTCTCTTGGCCACACTCACTTGCCGATAAGGTTGCAATTTTAGATACACCCAATCGCCAATCTGAAGTTTTCTTTCACTCCTCTTTAAATCTGCATACTTTTTCATTTTCATTTGAGCTCTTTCCAGTTGACTTTTTAAATGTAACTAAATCTGAGTCCTCTCTTTCAACAATTCTTCCACTGCATTGATCTTAATTTCCCGATTCTCAATTACTGCTAATGGTACGGGTTTATACCCGTATAAAGCCTCAAATGGAGTCATATTTAGAGATGAATGAAACGTGGTATTGTACCATTGCTCAGCCAGTGGTACCAGATTCACCCAATTCTTTGGATAATTACACACTAAGCATCTTAGATATGACTCTACACATTGATTCACTCTTTCAGACTGGCCATCTGATTGAGGATGATAAGATGTAGTCATATTCAATTTAACTCCAATTTTCACAAATAGCTCTCTCCAAAAATTACTATTAAAAATTGGGTCTGTATCTGAAATAATGCTGTTAGGTAACCCATGCAATTTATACACATTATCCAGAAAAATCTGAGCCACATCCTTAGCTTTATAGGGATGAGACAAGGTAAAAAAATGCCCATATTTAGTGAATCTATCAATGATTACTAAAATCACTTCCTTTCCTTGGGATTTGGGCAATCCAGTAATGAAATCCATGCAAATTCCTTCCCAGGGTTTCTGAGGAATAGGTATTGGTTGGAGCAATCCTGGACTTTTTACATTTTCACCCTTATTAATTTGGCAACTTTCACATTCTCTAACCATCTGCTAGATCATGTCCTTCATTTTTGGCCAATAAAACAATTTCTTCATCCTCTGATAAGTACCTCTCATCCCTGAATGACCACCAATGGTTGAATCGTGGAGTTCAGAGAAAAGTTTCTCCCTCCAATTTAGGTTAGAGCCCACACACAATCTTCCCTTGTATCTTAAAATTCCAAGATGTAAGGAGTAATCTGGATATGTGCCTATTTTATTTGTAATTTCTAATATACAAGGGTCATCTATGTAACTTTCCTTCATCTCAGTGATCCACTTAGGAATGATCTCACTTAAGGCACTAATCTGAGTATCACTAATGAGATTTTCCATTTTGGTCCCTGTTTCATTATTGTGATCACCACTTAAGAGATCTTCCTCATCATGGTTTCTTCTAGAAAGGGCATCTGCCACCCTATTCTCGGAGCCTTTCTTGTACTCAATTGAGTAATCTAATCCCACCAATTTGCACAACCCTTTGTGTTGCATCACATGGTTGATTCTCTGACTCAAGAGATGGTGTAAACTGATGTGATCAGTTCTGATGATGAAGGGTTGGCCCACCAAGTAGTGCCTCCATTTCTGCACTGCACTCAATAAGGCCATGAATTCTTTTTCATAGGTTGACAGCTCTTGAGCCTTTTTTCCCAAACTCTTGCTGAAAAATGCTATGGGTCTCTTTCCTTGCATTAGGACTGCACCCATTCCAGTCTCGCAAGCATCTGTTTCCAAGATAAAAGGTTTAGAAAAATCAGGCATTGCCAAAACAGGTGCTTCACACATGGCAGTTTTAAGTTCTTTAAATGCTTTTTCTGCATTTTCATCCCAAGCAAATGCATTTTTTTTCAGTTGATCAGTCAATGGCTTGCTTATTTTTCCATAGTCCTTAATGAATTTCCTATAATACCCCGTTAACCCTAAAATTCCTCTTAACTCCTTGACATTCTTAGGGCTAGGCCAATCCTTCATTGCTTCTATCTTTTTAGGATCAGTAGCAACCCCATTTTTTGAAATTATATGACCCAAATATTCAATTTGAGTCAGTCCAAATTCACACTTGCTTTTCTTTGCAAACAACTGATGCTCTTTTAATTTTTCCATTACTAATTCAACATGTGACTTATGCTCTTCCAATGAATTACTATAGATGAGTATATCATCGAAGAAAACAAGCACAAATTTCCTGATATAGGGTTTGAAAACATCATTCATCAATGTCTGAAATGATGCAGGAGCATTGGTTAAGCCAAAAGGCATAACCCTAAATTCGTATAATCCTTCGTGTGTTCTAAAAGCTTTTTTCTCTATATCTTCCAACTTCATTCTAATTTGGTGGTACCCAGCCCTTAGATCCACTTTAGAAAAGAATTTAGCTCCTTTTAGTTGATCCAACAATTCATCTATGATGGGTATAGGATATTTGTTCTTGACAGTGATGGAATTTAACTTTCTATAGTCCACACATAACCTCCAGCTCCCATCTTTCTTCTTCACTAACAGAGCTGGAGATGCGTAGGGACTCGTGGAAGTTTGTATCATGCCACTCTTTAGCAATTCATCCACAATCTTCTCCATTTCAATTTTCTGAAAATAGGAGTATCTATATGGCCTTAGATTAATTGGTGGAGAATTTGGAATTAAAGGGATTTTATGATCAGCCTGTCTACGAGGAGGAAGATCTCTTGGTTCACAAAAAAACCCCTTCGTACTTCTTTAATATCCCTTCCATATCTCTATTAGTGATTAATTCACCATTTTCACTGATGAGAGTCACTCCAGCTTCAGAGTTCTGATTATCATCAATGAAGTATATTTGGGCAAATATAACTTCACTCCCTTTGTTTAGTTCTCTCTCCGGAGATATTTCCTCATTCATGAGTCTGATCACGGCTTCTTTTTCTTTCTTAACTTGCAATTTTACCATTTTGTCCCCCGATTGAAATTCCAAACATTTATCTGGCCAATCCACCGTCATGATCCCCCTCTTATTGAGCCAATCCATTCCTAATATCATATCATGTCCTTTCACATTAAGAACTCTCATAGTATCACAGAACCCTAAACCCTCCAGAGTGATCATCTTCTCTCCATTGATTCTACTGGCCACCATGACTACCATAGGCGTAGATTTCACTACCTTGCATTGAGTACCAATAAGCACCATAGGATCAATGAAAGAGTGAGTACTTCCACTGTCTAAAAGAGCTGAGATGGGTTTTTTACCAATTTGCCCCTGAAAAATAATGGATTGATTATTGGGTTTCTTTGCAAATTGTTGCAATGTGTGAATAGTCTCCTCTTTACTCTCTTCTTCCACATCATCTTCCTCTTCTACAGGAATATCACCATTGCTATCCAGGACATAAAGTTTTTTATTTTTGCACTCATGTCCAATAAACCATTTATCTCCACAGAGATAACAATTTCCTTCCTTTTTCCTTTGTTCATACAGTTCATGACTTATCCAGGGTCTCTTACCCGTTTTTTTCCACCCTTGAATAGTCTTTTGGGAATCCTCAGTGTTTTTATTGGTGTGTTCAGAATTACTCTTGTTACTAATCTTAGTCCTCTTCGACAAACTATCATGAGATTTCTCGTATTCAGATGCTATATCATAAGCATCATTGAGGGTAGTTGGCTTCAATACCTTGACACAAGGTCTAATATCATCTCTTAACCCCAAAATGAAAGATTTGACATAAAAGGATTCATCCAGTAGTGGATTCTCGGCCTTGAATCTATTTTTAAAAACTTCGAAATCATCTATATAATCCTCCATTTTTCCACTCTGATGGAGCTTTCTAAATTCTTCAACAGGAGGATCCACAGTTCCACCCTTCCTAAACCTTCCTAAGATTTCATTAACCAACACTGCCCATGTGGGATGGTTGCCCTGAGCTACAAACCCTCGATACCATTCCATGGCCTTGCCTTCGAAGTGCAATATCGCCAATTTGGTCTTATCATCCTCAGGTACTCTATATAACTCGAAATAGAACTCTGATCTGGTGATCCACTCTTGAGTGTTCGCCCCATTAAAATTCGGAAAATCATTTCTAGGTAAATAGGGTCTATTTCCTCTATTGTTATCATACCAATTTTGATTTCGATGTGCTCCTTCTTCCATCTGAAATCCCTGATCTCGAGGAAAATTTCTGGGTCCCACATCATGAATCCCAACATTCCCAATAGTACCCTGATTCTGACTGGTGGATCCTTCTTCACCGGGTTTATCCTTGCCTAATGACAACCGGATGAGTCTCTCCAGTTGATGCTCCATACGATCCATCCTATCATCCATCCTTTTATTCACCTCAGAGATCTGATCCATTATAGTAGCAGCTACATGCTCCTTAACTTCAGATTCGATCCTCACTAATCTTTGATTAAACTCCTCCCCTTGACGGCTAACTTGAGATCTCAATTCATCCATTCTCTTCAATTGAGCTCGAGTCATGCACTGACAAGATCAATCACCCGCTATTGATCGTTGCTCTGATACCAAGTGTTAGGAATTCAACTCACAAACATCCAATTTTCATTAATTTCAATCAATTTACTTCAAGAGTTTTAGCAACCTCAGTATAAGGTTACTTTTACAAGAAAGAAGAAGAAAGAAAGTGGGGAAAAATAAACTTATCTCAACAACAACCCTAATTGTTTTTCCAATGAGTATTTATACAACTCATCCAACTTACATGCAGTAAAATTAAATTCAACTAGTAAATAAAATAACTTGCAGAGAATAATCTTCACAGCCAGTACAGCTAACGGCTAATATTCTTCTTTTGCAGATAATGGACTCTCCATTCCTCTTCAGGATTTGTTCACTTCTAGCATTGGCCCAATGCTATTTGAAATGCTCACATCAGGCCCACAACTCATCAAAAGCCCATCCTTCAACTCCTCAGCTTCTAACATCAGCCCTTCACCTTTTACACTGGAGCTCTCCAGCGATTCATCATCACTCTTAATCGCGTGAATTCTCTCGGCACCTGACAAATTACCAAAATAACCCCATTACTCAATTCTTCCGCTTAAGCTCAATTATGTAAGTTCTTGCATCTCATAATCTTTCCTTTCTTTTCTCAACTCTTTCAAGAACTATCACTGGCAATTTTGCAAGAAAACCCATGAATTTCTCTTTTTTTTCACAGATTAAACTATCTTTTGTGTCTTTTGCGCTTATAACCCTGCAATCTTTAAAATCACATTTTCTACTCAAAATCTTTCTCTATGGCTTCAGAATCAGATTCTCCCTCTTCTCCACAACAAAGTTTCAGGCTTGTCACTTTTCCACATCCAATACGACTACAACTTGATTCCACAAATTATCTCTTATGGAAAAGTCAAGTAATACCCTTACTAAGAGGTCATAATCTCTCTAAATTTCTTGACATCTCCCACAATTACAATCTAAATTCTTCTTCAAATCCAACGAATTCAGAATTTCTTCAGTACCAACAACAAGATCAGCTCATCTTAGCTTGGCTTCTTGGTTCTTTATCTGATAAACCCTTATCGCAAGTGCTTCATTGCAATACTTCTTGTGAAGTTTGGCAATGTTTGCAAGAACTATATTCAACATATTCTTTTGCACATTGTCAAAACCTTCGAACCAAACTTTCGCATCTTGAAAGAGGATCCTCTTCTTGTTCTGATTTCTTTCATAATATCAAACAAATCTCTGATCAATTGTCCTTTATTGGAAATGCTCCATCTAAAGATGAATTGGTTCAAATCACGTTAAATGGTCTTGGTCCCGAATTTCAACACACAATCTTTTCTCTCACATCTTCTTCCTCCAAACTCGAACTGTTGGATATCGGCGTCACTACCGAGCCCCGCGCAGCGGATTGTGAGGCCCGGTCCGACCCGATCCCGAGGACCACGTCGTCAGCTCAAGATTACAAATCATGAAATTCAACTAAAACCTATGAAATTAACTATTAATTCATAGAGAATCATACCACGTGAAATTGATCACGGAGATGGGTTGATTCTTGTGTAGTTGCTACTGTCCTTTCTTCGATTATGGCGACACGCACGTCCCACGCCCGCGCGATTTGACACCTAATTCGAAGCTTCCAATTTGTCGTATACAACCGGAATTGTTCCGATTATGCTTCGACCTTGCCCGTTCTTGTTCTCCTTAGATCACAATGAAAGATCTCAACTGCGATCTCTCTACTCGTATCCACCTCGAGTTATTGCCTTCCGGTTACACGTAAATCCTCCTAGTGTATTCACGCATAAACTTGTTTGAATATGAATTTAAGAACTTTTCTCCAAATTCTCTCTATTCTCTAATGGTTTTTCTTGAGGAAGAAGATGAAGAATTATCACACACATCTCTCCACCAGATCTGAGAATAAATATCATTAATCTCAGATCATACCATTAATTACAAGACAATTAATTGGAGATAAAAACTATCTAACACAGATCTTCCGGTTACATAGTTCGTTCGAACGCACCTTACGGTTCGTTCGAACGAACTAGCCACTGTTAATGTGTTACATATGTGTGTTCGAACTGAATAATCTATTCAATCGAACGTACCATAGTGCGTTCGAACGAACCATCTAAGTCCGTTCGAACGAACCATCTCCTGGTTCCTGACTTTACACAATCTCATTGTGAACTCAACCATTTGATCATCCTTAGTTGTACGTTCTTCTAGTTGATCCATAACTGTATTTCCTTCAGTCTCCCACTCAGTTTCAGATCTAACTAAAGATTGTACCAATGTATATCATATATACAGTTTAGAGAAAATCTATGTATATCATATATGCATTGATTGTATATTCAAGCCCGAAATAAGACAACTCTATGTGTGACTGCGTAGGTTCTATCAACCAATGGTAGTAAACTTATGCCTAAGTTCACGGGCTCATGAGAGGGATCTAGGAAAGAATCCATCAAAACTTTTCAATGTTGAAAACGAAAAATTATTGTGATCATTTATACCCATCTCGAATAGTGGTGTTGAGCTCTCTTGTTCACGATATCCGTCAATCAAAAGGCACGGTAATAGTCATCCTTATAATTTGATTGACTAAACTTATTATCTCGATACCGAATTGAATCAACAAATACAATCGATATTAACCATTAATATCATTGACTCTGGCCAGAGATTTCGTTGATCAATTCATCGATAGGCCTAAGGGATATCTCTTTCTCTCGAAAGGAACAATTTCTATCTTGACGACTCACATCAAATTTCGTGTTTCAGATAATACCCGATTATAATCCCATGACCATCCTGTTACGGATAGTGGAAGACTATATCTAAGCATCATGTTACGCACAAAAATTAATCTATGATCATCTCAAGTGTGAAGAACTAAGACCCCATTCGCTACGATTCCATCTACAATGACTAAACCATGTCATGGTATCACAATTTTGGTCAAGTCACAATATGCATAACCTAATACATATCCATATTCCCGATTCGACAAACTCTTTGTCCTATGATTAGCAAAACATAATCATCACCTCGGAGAATATGCTAGTGTACACGTTAGTCTATTATCTTATAATAGATATACTTATCACATAAGTGTCCTAATCGTGACTAGGGACGTTTTTGAAATATAACTTTTAAAATGTGACGATTTTACTTAACATAATCACGTATTATGTAGACGCTCACATAAGTCATAAATCAAGGTTCGTGTAATCAAATTACACAATCACGCACAAATTTTGAAATTGCATTAATATAGCATAAGTCTTGGGTGATACATCGTTTACAACAAATAACTCATCATTACAACTATTGTTTTAGATAACTATAAACCAACTTCCTCCTCTAGGTATCTCAAACATATAGTTCTAGCATGACGATCATGTTTCGCAACTGGAAGTGGCTTCGTAAACGGATCCGCTACATTCTCGTCAGTATGAACCTTAAATATCACGACATCCTGCCTATGTAAAATCTCACGAATCAAGTGGAATTTACGTAGGATGTGTTTGGAGCGATGATGCGATCTCGGTTCCTTGGCATGTGCTATTGCTCCCGTATTGTCACAATACACAGCCACGAGTTTCGAGATGCTCGGCACAACACCAAGATCAGTCACGAACTTTTTGACCCAAACAGCCTCCTTTGCAGCTTTCGAAGCCGCGATGTATTCTGCTTCCGTCGTAGAGTCAGCAAGTGTCGGTTGTTTGGAACTCATCCATATAACCAAGCCACCGTTCAAGCAAAACACGTACCCACTTTGTGATCGAAAATCATCGGTACATGTTTGGAAACTGGCATCGGTGTAACCCGTTACAACCAATCCATTATCCTCGCCACCATACACTAAAAACTGATCCTTAGTTCTTCGCAAGTATTTAAGGACAGTTTTCACGGCTTGCCAATGCGGATCACCTGGATTCGATTGGTAACGTGATCAGACGCTCAATGCATACGACACGTCAGGTCTCGTATAGATCATGGCATACATGATAGATCCAACTGCCGAAGCATATGAAATCTTATCCATGTTACTTTTCTCTTCGCTCGATGTCGGACATTGAGCTTTCGAAAAGTTTATACCACTCGACATGGGGAGAAACCCTTTCTTAGAGTTTTGCATGAAAAAACTTTTCAGCACTTTGTCGATGTACGTACTCTGACTTAGGCCAAGGAGTCTCTTTGATCTATCTCTATAGATCCTCACGCCTAAAATATAGGCGGCCTCTCCTAAATCTTTCATAGTGAAATGAGTATTCAAATACTTCTTAACATCCGATAACATCGGAATGTTGTTTCCTATGATCAATATGTCGTCTACATAAAGAACAAGAAACACTACGTGGCTCCCACTAACCTTCTTATATACACAAGGTTCTTCTTCATTCTTGATGAAATCATACTCGCTTATGACTTCATCAAAACGAATATTCCAATTCCGAGAAGCTTGTTTCAGTCCATAAATGGACCTTTTAAGCTTGCACACTTTCTTAGGATTCTCTGGATCGATAAAACCTTCGGGTTGTGTCATGTACATATCCTCCGATAAGTTTCCGTTAAGGAAAGCGGTTTTAACATCCATTTGTCATATCTCATAGTCATAATATGCAGCTATGGAAAGGATAATCCTTATAGACTTAAGCATGGCTACCTGCGAAAACGTTTCATCATAGTCTACACCATGAATTTGCTTGAAATCTTTCGCAACTAGCCGTGCTTTGTAAGTATGCACTTTCCCATCCTTGTCGGTTTTCTTTTTGAAAACCCATTTACACCCGACGGGTTTAACCGAGGGTGGTGGATCAATCAAGTTCCAAACTTGATTATCGTACATGGAATTGGATCTCGGACTTCATGGCATCATGCCATTTGTCAGAATCTTCGCTCGACATAGCATCTTTGTAGGTTGTCGGCTCATCATCTATGAGTTCGACGTTGCCTTCATCAGTCACGATAAATCCATATCGTACTGGTTCTAGCCGGGTCCTACTAGACCTACGAGGAGTACCTTGTGCTATTGGCTCGACATCCTCAACTATTGACGGATTCGGGTCAACATCCATTGGTTCAATGTTTATTTCCGAATCTCGAACCTCTTCAAGATCTATTTTACTCCCAATAGCTCGTTGAGATATAAAATCCTCCTATAAGAAGGTATCTCTTCGGGCTACGAAAACCTTGTTTTCCTCGGGATTGTAGAAATAATATCCTTTAGTTTCCTTAGGATATCCTACAAATAAACATTTTTCAGATTTGGGTTCGAGTTTATCCGAAAACATTTTCCGGACGTAAACATCGCATCCCCAAATTCTGATAAAAGATAACACCGGAGGTTGTCCGGTCCATATGTCATATGGAGTCTTTTGAACCGATTTAGAAGGTAAGCGGTTTATAAGAAAAGCCATTGTTTCAAGGCCATATCCCCAAAACGATTTTGGGAGACTAGTTTGACTCATCATCGATCTAGCCATATTCAATAAGGTCCGATTCCTCCTCTCGGACACGCCATTCCATTTAGGCGTTCTAGGTGGAGTCAATTGTGAAATGATTTCACAATCTTTGAGATGATCCTCAAACTCATTCTGATCGAAGTACTTTGATTTTCTTGCCTAGTTGATTTTGAACCTCATTCTGAAATTCTTTGAACTTTTCAAAAGATTCAGATTTGTTACGCATTAAGTAAATATACCCATATCTACTATAATCATCCGTAAACGTTATGAAGTATCGATAACCTCCTCTTGCCTCGGTACTTATTGGACCACATACATCAGAATGTGACCTTTCTCCAACCTTGGAGAATGGTGCTTTTGTCATCTTTCCAAGTAAACAAGATTCACATTGCTCAGATGAATCAAATTCAAATGAGTCCAAAAGTCCATTCTTATAGAGTTTTGTGATGCGCTTCTCGTTTATATGGCCAAGTCAACAATGCTAAAAATAAGTCTTATTATCAACTTTAGGTTTAATCCGTTTTGTGTTTATATTATAGATTGATTTATCATTTGTGTAATTCATGTCTAAAACGTAAAGATCATTTTCTAATAGAACATTTCCATAGAATAAATTATCCTTACAAATAGAAAATTCATTATTCTTATTAATAAATTCATAACCATCATTAGAAAGTCTAGACACACTAATAATGTTCTTACACAAACTTGGAACAAAATAACAATTATTTAGTTCTAAAATAAATCCACTCGGTAAAGTAAGATAAACATCTCTGACGGTCAACGCAGCAACTTTTGCTCCATTTGCAACTCGAAGATCCACTTCACCTTGTGCTAACTTCTTTCTATTTTGAAGAACCTGCATATTTCGACAAATATGAGTTCAACAACAGGTATCTAATACCTAATTGTCCAAAATTGAAACGTTAACATCTATAATAGTCATACCTGCGGTACCGGCTTCCAAACCTTCCCCTTGCTTTTCTCCACCTCCTCGAGGTAAATCTTGCAATTTCTCTTCCAATGCCCACTCTTTTTGCAATGGAAGCAGGTGACATCCTCGGATTTCTCCTTTCCTTTAGTCTTTGGTTTGGACAACGAATTGCCCGCACTGCCTTTGGACTTTTGTTTCTTTCCAATCCCACCTTGAATCATGAGGACATCTCTAGCAACTCTTGCTTTGGGTTCCCCCGATGCCTTAAGCATCTCCGACTCAAAGTTCTTGAGAATCCCATGGAGCTCGAGAATCGCCTTGTTCATCGAATGCATATGATAGTTCGTCACGAAAGTGGAGAAAATCGGTGGCAATGCACACAAGATCAAATCTTGTTGCATTACTGGTGACATCTTCTCTCCCAAATTCTCAAGACGATCAATCAACCCTTGTACCTTTAACACGTGAGTGCTAACTGAAGATCCGTTAGGCATCTTACAATTAACCAACTCTTTTAACGTATTGAACCTTTCAATCCGTTCTTGCTCTTGGAACATTTCCTTGAGCATCGCGTTAATTTCGCACGCATCCGAATCCTCGAATTGCTTCTGCAAATTCGCGTCCATACATGCCAACATGAGGCACGTCAAGTCATTTGACTCCTTCTTAAGTTTGTCATATGCCGCTTTCTCTTCGGTCGAAGCCTTATCATCGGACGCCACTGAAGGGAAATATCCTCGACCCCGGGCCCGCGCAGCGGAATGAAGGCCCGGTCCGATTCCCCGATTCCCGAGATCACGCCACGACTTCGAGGGTACGATGCAATAGAAGGACAGATTCATACCGGTGCAAAATTGATTGCACTCGAAGGGTTGATCGCTGCCTTCTATCTCCTGTCACGTTGGTGACAATCCGCGCGTCCCACACCACGCGTCTTTCACCGTTTGTTGACTTCGCCGATTCGCTTGATTTCGTCTCCGACTGAATTCACGCGTCCGAATCGATCACAACTGAAAGGGCCTCAGATGTTGCTCCTCTACGTGTATCCACCTTGAGTCGCAAGACGTCGGTCACGGATGCACCTGCCTAGACGATGCACCGGTGAACTTGCTCGATCGAATTGATTCTCTATCTCTCTCTCTTAGCACCCTTTCATTCACAAAAGATCAAATCTGAATTTGCTCTTTTCTCTTGTGTTTTTGGGTAGAATAATTCTGTATGAATTAGCATAGGGATGAGAGAGAAATTATCCTATTTATATCTAATAGGATTAGGATTAGCCAAAAGGCATGTATATCCAATATACATCCTTTCACACAGAAAAGTGCATGAACCTGTTCAGTAATCTGTCCAGACGAAAATGATAAATGTCTCTGACAGAAAATCAACCAACATGAAAGTTGTGGATAATGTTATTATCTACACAACCCAATTTGGCCCAGCCCAATTGGAGTTCGTATGCAAAAGTTATGACTGTTTTACTAACTGTATGTTATACTGTTGCACCCTTTCGGTATTTCACAGAACCGACACTTATACTTCGTTCATATGAAATATATTTCTACATGAAGGTTATAGATAATCTAATTATCTATCTTACCCAATTTGAACCATTCAAATCGGATTTTCCAACTGAACGTTATGGCTACGAATGTACGACTACATTCGTTTATCCTTATGTACACTTTTACGGTTGATCCGAAACTGTATTTCTTTCAGTCTCCCACTCAATTTCAGATCTACCTAAAAGGTACTCATGCATATCCAATATGCACGATTTTAGAGAATATAGGTCGCGTATCAAATACCAAGCTATGCACATCCTATGTGCCAATTTTATGATCAAGCCCGACTTAGTACGACTCGTTGTGTGACCATGTAGGTTCGATTAACGATGGCAGTAGGTTGTTTCCAATGCCTACAAGCTCATGAGTGGGATCTAGTCACTCCATCATAGCTACCCATGTTAAACGAATAATGATTGTGATCATTGTGCCTATCTCGAATAGCGGTTACTAGTTCTCTTGTTTGCGATATCCGTTAATCAAAAGGCATGGTGGTAGTCATCCTTATGTCTTGATTAACTATACTTATTTCTCGATTCCGAATTTAGTTAACAAATTACAATCGATATTAACTTTTAATATCATTGACTCTGGCCAGAGATTTCGTTAATCAATTCATCGAGCGGCCTAAGAGATATCTCTTCCTTTCGGAATAAACAATTCCTATCTTGGAGACTCACATTGAATTCCGTGTTTCGGACAATACCCAATGATGACCCTTTTAACTCCCTGTTACGGTGAGCGTAAGATCATATCAAAGCATTGTGTTACGCACGTAACGCAATCAATGATCCCCTCAAGTATGAAGAACCTAAAACCCCATCCGTCGCAAGTCCATCTATAATGACTAAACCATGTCATGGACTCGCGGCTTCGGTCATATCCAATATATGTAACCTAACAAATATCTACGTTCCCGATTCGACAAGCACCTTGTCCCATGATTAGCAAAACATAATCATCTCCTCGGCAAACGTACTAGTGTACGCGTTCAGTCTATTATCCAATAATAGAAATGCTTCTCTCTTAAGCAAGCTGATCCGCGACTAGGGATGTTTAGAAATTACACTTTAAGTGTGACGGTTTTGCTGCACATAGTCCTCAACCATGTCGACGTCCACACAAGTTCAAATCAAGGTTCATGTAATCATATTACACAACCCAGCACACAGTTTTCATATAAGGTGAATGCATATTAATTTAAGTAAACAAAAATTTTTAAAAGGGATGCATTCATATTGACTAAGTATTTGGGTGATACAACGTTTACCTATGGATATCTCCATACCCATAACCTGCGAGGACTATCGTATTAGATAACTACACTCTACTCTCTTCTTCCTCCTCTAGGTATCTCCATACCCATAGTCATCGCATGACAGTCACGCGCGACTAGAGAGAGCGGTTTTGTAAACGGGTCCGCACGTTCCCGCTAGTGTTAATCATCATCAGGATTGGAACATTTCCAATACCTACGATCACATCTTTTCATAAAATTTCATGGATGAAATGAAATTTTCTGAGTATTGGCTAGAAGTGGTTGTGACCTCGGCATTTTTGGCTTGTACTATTGTGTCTCACACAATAAACAGCCATAAATCCGATAACTCGTGACTACTAGAGTTTGGTCATGTATCCTTGATCCATACCACTTCCTTTTGCGATTAATAACCGCAATATACTCGCCTCCGTAAATAGAATCATAAACTATTGGTCTTGTGGAACCTTTCCACATAACCGTGTTTTCATTTAAGCAAAACATTTACACACTTTGTGATCGAAAGTCGTGCTACATATTTGGACGTGCTTAATCTTTGGAAACTGCTGTTTGTTATAACTCTTTATAACCAACACGTCCTCCACACCATTATAGATAAAAAATCATGAATTCTTTCGCAAAGTATTCAAGGATAAACTTCACCTCTATCAATACAAATCCCGATGGGTTTAAATATACATAACCATTATGTATATATTTGTATAACCATTATACATTCACAAGAGTTAGTCTCATGTAATTCGATTACATTCAAACTCATGTGATTCCCATGAATTTTATTGACGGTGAATTAGACGCTTTATTTGTACGACAGATAGCCACATACATATCATGACAGATATAATAGATCCTAACATCAAAATGTAAGGCATCATATTATTACTTTTCGCGCTGCTTGATGTCTCACATCGAGCCGTTGAAAATTTCTGTCATTCGACATTTCGATTTAACTCCTCCAAAGAATTTACATGTTGAAAACCATTTTCAACAATATGTCGATATATGTGCTATAACATAGAACGAGGAACTTCTTAGATCTATCCTATAGATCTTCACGCTTAATTCATAAGCAGTCTCGTCTAAATCCTTTGTCGTTACAAGAAATATAACGCAGCTCCCACTAACCTTCATGTATACACAAAGATTCCATTCGTTTCGACAATTTTATAACAGTTTATAATTTCGTCAAAACGAATATTCCAATTCCGAGAAACTTTCTCTAATCCATCATATGGATCGTTAAAGCATGCATATCTTATCCCCGATTCTTATGAATCGACAAAACCGTAAGGTTGTGTCAGGTACACATCCTTTCATAAAATTTCTGTCAAGACTGTGATCTCATCAGGGGCTTATTTGTAATTAGATCATTACTTTTTACTGAAACATCAAAACTGTGAAATTCTTTTGTCCTCCCTCTCAGTATCAAATTGTGAATCTTTGTACCAAATTTGAGATCTTGTTTTGCGATCTATATTTTTCTGGAATTTGATTAGTGCCTAAAATACCCTTGTGATCTATAAATTTCATAAATTCGAACATTGTGTGTGTGAAAGTGAAATTTTGACCAGAGCTTTATAAAGTTTAGATCTTGATTGTGACAAAATATTATAGTCTCTGGATCAATAGAAATAATTCTTGAATTGCAATTTCGATTATACGCAAAATTTCCTTGGAACGAACCTATACTTAGTACTATACTTAGTATTTGTTATAAATTGTTTTGATTAACTCGTGAAATTGAATTACCACATTTAAACGACCTATTTTGCGATTTATCAAATGGCGCCGCTGCCGGGGATTTTTTGTTGAAGTATTTTCGAAATCTTGAAATTCTTGATTTTTTCTAATTCACTTTGTTTTTCTCTTATTTTGCGAGGTACATTCACGATGGATTGGCAAGATGAAACTCTACAAGAATTGTGCGATCGAACTGTACGAAGGGTAATGATGGAACAAGAAGAACGAGTAAGAAGACTATGCAACGAAAGAAATCACTCTCAACGAAACGCAAGCTTTTTCGAATACAACGAATTTTTTGATCGAAATGGAGAGATTCGTCCTCAAAGATGTTATCAACCTCCGATTCGAAACGAACCTCTTCATCAAGGGCCTTACTTCGATGCTTATGCCGAAACCTCTCCAAACTCGTACCACTTCCAAAATGAATTTCCCACATTTTATGGTCAAGAACACGATCATATTCAATACGAACCTTCTCAATTCGGCGAATCACAATACGAATACCAACAACATTATGCATTTCCTCAATCTCAACCAACACAACATCAAGGCGAAAGAGAATCATCACGATATGACGCGATCAACAACCTTTCATCGAAAATGGATTTAATGATGGAAATGATGTTAAATTTCAACAAACAATTCGAAGAATCGGCAAATATCAAGAAATTAGAATACGATGATGAAGAAATATGCGATTATGCCATCGACAATTCGAAAGAGATCGAAGAATTAAGTGTGGGGAAATTCGATGAAGGTATCACATGTGAAACAAGAATTGAATTCGAAGATGATGATGACGTGTGCATTGAAAAACAAGAAGAAATCGAAGCGACAAACGAAAACGAAGATCTAAGTGTGGTGATACTCGAGGAAGAAATCAACGCGACAATCAAGATCGATGAAGAAAACGAAGCTTTGGCGTATCAAGATCTCGACACAAAAATTCAAACCAAGGACGGACAAGAAGAAGAAAAGGTCTCTCCAATTCTCAAAGGTGAATCAATTCCAATTAATTCCATATCAAATTTAATTAACAAGAACATTGATACTTCTCATGAAAAAATTGGTCTAATTTTTGTAGATAAATCACAAATGCCAAACACATTTGAAGCACTCACACCGATTACCACCCCGATCCAACAAGTGCCAAGCAAAAAGTCGTTCATAAAAGATCGAGGGAAAATAGCACGGATTTTGACGACAATCTCGACACGTGCTAGAAACGAAATGCCACGCATAGTCAACAAAACGAGCACTCTTCTTCTCTCTCTCTCGAAACGGATGCTCCAAGGGGGTCGGAAAGCCGCAACTCACAATGGTGATTCTTTCCACTTCGAGGCGGGATAACCTTGGCAAACGTCGAGCTCAACGACGTTAAACAAAGGGCGCTTGCGGGGAGGCAACCCACGCTTCAAAAGGTCGTATTTCTCCATCTCTCTCCCTTAATTTTTACTATAATTGATCTTTTCGCTCGAGGACGAGCTAATTTTCTAAGTGTGGGGAGGGCTATTTACGACCTATTTTCTTCCTTGTAGATAACATCCAAAAAAATAAATAAAATTAAATTAAAAAAAAAAAATTCATGTTGAAGGTTTTTCTCCACTTAATTGAATTAATCATCGATTTTTAAGATTTTTTACTCTCAATTATGAAATGGTATTTGAAAGAATTGATTAAGATCTTTGAGAGATTCTTTTGGGGATTCAAACCCTAATCAAATGAATTCACAAAATTGGAGTTTATTGAAATTTGGTCGATTTTCGATTTACATGACACACCATTTTTTGAAGCTTAAACCCATATTTTACTCGAAATTTCTAAAAAAAGTTTTGTTTAAACCACTCTAGTAAGTTTTGCTTAAATCTTAAAAAGGGACAATTTGCACTTAAGAGCTCGATCGTTTATGGGGATTCGGTAGTAAATAGATTGGACCCGCTTGCGACTTGAGATCTAAAAAAAGAGAATACCGGGATGTAATTTCGTTGTATTTCGGTGCAACGAAACTCCCTGTTAAAGAAAAGATCTAATAAAAAAAAAAAAAAAAAAGAGAACACCGGGATGTAATTTCGTTGTATTTCGGTGCAGCGGAACTCTCGGTTAAATAAGAAAAGAATTGTAAACAAGCGCAATTGGGGGAATTAGTTGAAACCGAATAGGAACCAAGTACTAAAGTACCGAACGATTTAAAAAGTGACAATTTACATTGAATAAATGATTTTTGCAAATCGGAATAATTGGTTCTCTCTTAAACTTTTTTGATGAAAATCTTTGTGATTTATGGAGTGAAAAGATTTAAAATTTGGTGTTTAATCATCTTATTCGAATGAGACCAATTTTTCTTAAAAAAACTTTTGAAATTGTGAACCTTTTATTTGAAAATAGATTCTAAATAGGTTGAAATAAATTCTTTCAATATAAAGGACATATGATGAAATGAGAGTAAAAATCTTTTCTTGTGGAAATTGAACATTAAAATCGATGAATACATTTTCAACAAAACCTAGAACATGCATTTCTTTTTGAGCGTAAATTCTATATATTTTTGTTTGAGGACAAACAAACTCTAAGTGTGGGGAGATTTGATAAGGGAATTTTTCATCATTTTTTACATGCATAAAATATAGAATTTAAACACAATAATATGCTTAAAGTATACCAAATATTCATAATTCCAATTTATTGAGATTAAATATTTTAATATGTGTTTTGTGTTAATTTCAGGTGAAAAGTGCAAAATCTCACAAAACCAGAACTGTAGATGGATCGGTCTCGTCGTGCCGATCGATTTGATATATCATATGATGATATTTGATGAAGGCATGAGAGAGAAACCGAGCTTTTACTCCAAACGGGTCAAAAGGTGTGACTCGTTACACGTATGGACGCAAATGGGTCAAAACTGACTCATTTCACCGATATCAGCAAAGTCAGTAGCCCAATTAAAGCCCTGCCAATATTCACTTTGGTTTCCTAAACGTCACAGTCCGTGCAGCGGGTTGAAGAACCTTACTTTCCTTTACTTGCTACACACGTGGACACATAGTCTTTCGTTCACCAAATCCCACCCGCTGACCAGTCAACAATTACTGTTTATCTGTTTCCTTGTGACCCGGGTCTCGTGTGGTCCGCGCTGCAACATTTCTCTTCCAATCAATCCACATGGTTGCATGATCGGCTGCATACATTGTGTCACAGAATATCAAACCAGGCAGTTTAAACAAACCCAACTTGGAGCCATGCGTTTATTTCTTTCTCCATTTCCAAACTAACCGCACTCTCCATTAAAAGGCTTTAGAGAAGAAATAACAGCCCAAAATATCTACTCTCCCTCTCCATTCGTTGCTGAACCAGAGGAAATAATAATATTTTGCTGAATTTCGGATGAATAAAAAAGAATTAATCTGGATCTTTGAGAAATATCTTCAAGGGTATTTTCGAGTTTTCTCCCTCATTCTTTCGCCAAATCTGATGAAATTTGAACCGTTGGATTCGTTGCAACTAGCTCTAACTGACCATGCAAGTTGCAACTCGAATCTTGTCTGTTTGCAATCTCCATTTCCTATAAAAGAGAACCAAACCCCATTCTTTCACTCACCCTTGGACCTCATTGGTCAACCACTCCATTCTTGGGGAAGGTAAGGTCTTAGCCTCTTCCCCCTCCATTGATAAGAAGCCCTCAAGCTCCTCTCGCTCGTCGTCGAGCCATTTTGCCGAGAAGATCGTGTCTCCGCACGGTTTTCGAGGCCGCTCCGAGGATCTTTTCCTCTCTCCCCCTTCTCCGAACTAGATACGAAGTTTCTCTCCTCCTCCTCTCACCTCCTCTCAAGGCGTGAAGGCACGAGGACATCGCCAAGACGGGATCTTGGACTCGAATTCTCCTTTTTCGGTATTTTCTTTCTCTAGTTTAGGATTTTAATTAGGAATTGTTAGATCTGATTGAAATCTCTTTGTGAACTTGTTATATACTGTGAAATATAGTTTGTGGAATTTTTGTGGAATTTGTCTTGCATTTTTCCTATTTTTACTTTGTGAAATACTCGATTTTGTGTGCTGTTTTGTTAATTCAGTTTAAAATAGAAAAACATAGAAAAATAGTCCTTTCTCAATCTCACTGTTTAGATCTGGATCTGTAGTTTAAAACATATTTTGAATCAATCAATTCTCTGCAATTTCCTATTTGATATGGATTTTAGAAAATCATTGTGTTAGGGACTAAACTGTAATTTGGTAAAAAACTTTAGATCTGGACCTTCATTTCCCTGCTTGTTGAATCCATTATAGAACTGTTTAAATCCTAAAAATTACTTGAGATTTTACATCTGAGCTTACTCTTGAATTAGGATTTTGATTGAGTTTGTTTGATATAATTTTCGATTTGATATGATTTCTGAAAACTGCCTCTCAATAAAAATCCTTCTGGACCTTTTCGTGATCTCATCAGGGGCTTATTTGTAATTAGATCATTACTTTTTACTGAGACATCAAAACTGTGAAATTCTTCTGTCCTCCCTCTCAGTATCAAATTGTGAATCTTTGTACCAAATTTGAGATCTTGTTTTGCGATCTATATTTTTCTGGAATTTGATTAGTGCCTAAAATACCCTTGTGATCTATAAATTTCATAAATTCGAACATTGTGTGTGTGAAAGTGAAATTTTGACCAGATCTTTATAAAGTTTAGATCTTGATTGTGACAAAATATTATAGTCTCTGGATCAATAGAAATAATTCTTGAATTGCAATTTCGATTATACGCAAAATTTCCTTGGAATGAACCTATACTTAGTACTATACTTAGTATTTGTTATAAATTGTTTTGATTAACTCGTGAAATTGAATTACCACATTTAAACGACCTATTTTGCGATTTATCACAAGGCTTGAAGGTTTTTGTTGCAAAAATGCGTCCCTCGATCGCTTATCAATATTTTCGGCACCCGAACCTTTGGAAGATATTCTTCTTGAGAAATTCGCCCACCGTTTTCGAATCCGCGCTCCTTGTTGGCACCGCTTCTATCCATTTCGTCACATAATCTACGGCAAGCAAAACGTAAGTATATCCAAAGGACGAGGGAAATGGGCCTATGAAATCAATGCACATGCATCGAATGGTTCGCACGAAATAATATTGTTTAGGGGCATTTGATCTCTTTGGCTTAAGTTTCCCGTCCTTTGGTATTGTTCACAACTCTTCACAAAGTTCGAGGCGTCTTTGTGAAGAGTTGGCCAATAGAATCCACATTCTAGTACCTTGTGAGCGGTACGAGTAATTCCGAAATGCCCCCCGCATTGCAAATTATGACAAAAAGATAAGATAGATTGTACCTCATGTTGGTGAACGCATTTGCGTATTACTTGATCGGAGCATACACGAAAAAGGATCGGTTCTTCCCATACGTAATATCGGGCGTCACTTTTCATCTTATTTCTTCGAGTTTGTGAGAGATTCGGAGGAAATTTCTTTGTGACGATGTAGTTCACCAAATCGGCGTACCAAGGTGTGTCGATTCGGGTTGCGAGGATGTGCTCTTCGGGGAACTCGTCTCGAATCGGTACACTATCGTCTTCCTCCAACGGGAGTCGCCTTAGATGATCCGCCACAAGATTTTCGCACCCCTTTTTGTCCTTTATCTCGAGATCGAACTCTTGGAGCAATAAGATCCACCGAAGTAATCTCGGCTTACACTCCTTCTTTTTCATTAAATGCTTTAAAGCCCCGTGATCCGAGAATACTATTACCTTGGTACCCAAGAGGTACGATCGAAACTTTTCCAAGGCGAACACGATTGCTAGAAGCTCCTTTTCGGTTGTGGTGTAATTTCGTTGCGCATTGTCGAGTGTCTTCGAGGCGTAAGCGATGACATGAGGATCTTTACTCACTCTTTGGCCGAGAACCGCCCCCACACTTGTGTCGCTTGCATCGCACATGATCTCGAATGGGAGCTCCCAATTCGGAGGCTTGATGATTGGTGCCGAGCAAAGCTTCTCCTTGAGCATGTCGAATGCATTCTCACATTTCTTATTGAACTCGAATTTCACGTCTTTTTGAAGGAGATGACACATTGGTTGAGAGATCTTCGAAAAATCTTGAATAAATCGCCGATAAAAACCGGCATGGCCGAGAAAAGAACTCACATCCTTCACCGTCTTGGGATAAGGGAGCGTTTTGATCACATCGATTTTCGCCTTGTCGACCTCCATGCCCTCCTTTGAGATGAGATGACCTAAAACAATTCCTTCGCTCACCATGAAGTGGCATTTCTCAAAATTTAAGACAAGGTTAGCTTCGATGCATTTTTCGAGTATTTGGGACAAATTGCTTAATCATGAATCGAAAGAATCTCCAAATACCGAAAAATCATCCATACAAACTTCAATGAATTTGGAAATATAATCGGAGAAAATAGAAAGCATACACCTTTGAAATGTGCCGGGAGCGTTGCATAGGCCGAATGGCATGCGTCGGTACGCGAAAGTACCAAACGGGCACGTGAAAGTCGTCTTCTCTTGATCTTCGGGTGCGACCGGTATTTGAAAATAGCCCGAAAATCCATCGAGGAAGTAATAGAATGGATTTCCCGTGAGTCTTTCTATCATTTGATCGATGAATGGAAGCGGGAAGTGATCTTTTTTGGTCGCCTTATTGAGCTTTCGGTAATCGATGCAAACTCGCCACCCGTTTTGAACTCGAGTCGGTACTTGATCGCCTTCATCGTTCTCAACAATCGTCATCCCCGTTTTCTTCGGTACCACGTGTATTGGCGATACCCATTTCGAGTCGGCGATGGGGTAAATGATCCCCGCATCTAACAATTTGATCACCTCCTTTTTTACTACTTCCATCATGGGCGGATTGAGCCGCCTTTGAGGTTCGCGCGATGGTTTTGCTCCGTCTTCGAGAAGGATTCGGTGTGTGCACATGGAAGGGGAGATGCCCGGAATGTCGGAGAGTGTCCACCCAAAAGCCTTCTTATTCCTTTTTAGCACTTCGATGAGTTTTTCTTCTTGCTCCTTTGCTAGGTTCGAGGCGATTATCACCGGCAAAGTTTCCGCTTCATCGAGAAAAGCATACTTTAGTCCAAAAGGTAATTTTTTCAATTCTAACCTTGGAGCTTGTTCGATTGAAGGTGGAGCTCTTTGCATCGGGATTTCGAGGTCTCTTAGAAAGAGTGCTTGATCTATGCCTTGTTCTTCTTCCAAATCCGGCTCGATTTCGAATGTAGGATTGTCATATCCTTCAAATTCTTCGAATAGTGGGTTTGAGCTCCATTGAAGGTTTTCGAATGAGCTATCCATGACCTCTTGTACACAATCGTCGATCACGTCCATAGCGCTTAAGTTGAGTGTACCTACAATGGGTTCCTTTAGTTTGTCAAAGATATTGAATTTGATTACCTCATCATCGAACTCCATTGTGAGCTCTCCCGCGTGTACATCGATCTTTGTGCGTGCCGTCTTCAAAAATGGCCGTCCAAGGAGAATCGGGGTTGAATCGCTATTCCCATCATTCATGTCCAAAACGTAGAAGTCCGCGGGGAATAGCAATCCATTAACGGTTACTAACACGTCCTCAATCACTCCAACCGGTCGAGTCGTGGACCGATCGGCCAATTGGATTACAACTTGAGTGTCATCAAGGGGGCCTAGATCGAGAGTCTTGAATATCGAGTATGGCATCACATTTATTGAAGCGCCCAAATCAAGCATGCATTTCGGTAATTCATGTTGCCCGATTTTGCATGGAATGGCAAACATCCCCGGATCTTTGTGCTTTTGGGGAAGTCTCAAAATCGCCGAAACACTCTCCCCCACACTAATCAACTCATCTCCTTTTGTCTTTCTTTTATTCGTGCACAATGCCTTGAGGTATTTTGCCAAACGAGGCACTTCTTTGATTGCTTCGAGTAGAGGAATGTTTACCTCCACTTTCTTTAAGATGGCAAGCACGTCGTTGTTCGATTCGATTGGCTTTGGGAGACGACTCGGGAAAGGTGGCTTGAGTTGAGTCGATTCGGTTTCTAGTTCTTGAGTTGGTAATGTCGCGGCTTGAGTCGGACTCTTCTTCGGTACCGGTACCTCGAGCTCCTTTTCTTCTTGTACCTCCTTGCTCTTCGAACTTTCGCCCACCTCTTTACCGCTTCGGAGCGATATTGCGTTCACATGCCTTTGCTCGGGAGGGGCCAAAGATTGAGATTGGAGTCGAGATGTACCTTGGGATTCGATTACGTTTACTCGAGTGGCAATTTGATTGATTTGAGTCTCCAAGTTGCCCACATGGCGATTCGAGTTCGAAACCTCTTGCCTTACACTTGAGATATCTTGCTTTAGTTCTTGCTTCATTTAGTCCATGTTTTTCTCGTTTTTGTCGATTTTTCCGTTCATTGATTGCATCATTGACATCATTCCTTCCATCATTTGCTTCATTTCTTGATTCGGGTCTTGAGTTGGAAACGATTTTTGAACCGCTTGTGTTGCATTTGGATGTTGGTATGTTGCCGGTTTTGTAACCGATTGTCGATATGGGTCGGGTTGAGCATTGTTGGGATTCGACCAACTAAAGTTAGGATGGTTGCGGAGATTAGGGTTATACGAGTTCGAGGCGTCGAATTTCTTGTAAACGGCATTTGCATCTTCGATCACACTTGGGCACTCATCGGTGTGGTGTGTATTTGCGAGGCAAACCCCACATGTTTTCGTTTCCTCCTTACCCAAAGCCTTCATGATGATCTCGAGCTTGTTGTTAAGCATGTCGACATTGAGGTCACTACACGCATTAACTCGGTATTCAACATTCCTTCTTGATTGAGAATTGGTTGCCATTACTTCGAGTAGCTTCTTAATCTCTTCGAGATCTTTGTTCGCGATACTTCCTCCCGCGGATGCGTTGAGGAATTGACTCTCGGAGTATCCTAGCCCTTGGATGAATTGCTCGTAAAGGAAATGGACCTCGACATTGTGGCTTGGGCATTCCTCCATCAAACGGTTGAATCGATCGTAATACTCGTGGAGAGCTTCGTTTGGCTTTTGCGTGATTGCTAGAAGTTCTCGCCTAATTGCCGCCAATCTCGAATGCGAGTAGTATTTCTCCTTGAAACGCCTAGCCACTTCATTGAAATCGAGGGGTCCTCGTAGGTTGTAGAACCAATCTTTCGGCCCTTCACCTAGCGAATAAGGAAAAATAAGAAGTAGAATATCGTTAAATGCTTCATAATTTGCATAGATGTTTAGTTGAATCTTAAAATCTTTCAAATGCTTATGTGGGTTTTCGGTTGCTTTGCCATGAAAGATGGGTAAAGAGCCAATGATGCTCGGATCGGCTTTAAAGTTCGGTATATTCGGCCTAATAAAATTGTAATTATCTTCTATGATATTTGGGGCCACTAATTCCTTTAATGTTTTCGGTCTTGGAATCCTAGTTTCATCACCCATGTTTGAATTTAAATGAGTAGAGAGAGAAGAAAAAGTTTGAGTTTGAAGTTCGTCTTGATCTTCTCGTGTCGGTTCCTTGCCCTTCTTAGAGCCTTTGTTCTTTCTTTCGATTTCTTTGACAAATGGAAGTAATTCGCCTTTTCGTGATCTTGTGTTGTGCATAAAGCTTTCTTCCTTCACCTAATTTGTCACAAAAGAAACAAAGAAGTGAGTAAACAATGTTACGAATTTAAATCTCAAATTTTGATCTAAAATATTGACTTAAACACCGCTCCCCGGCAGCGGCGCCATTTGATGGGCGGGTTTTTGGCGTGTTTATTATGTCGTTGTCGTAAAACCCCGAACAATCAACAAAATTTGTAATATAAGTTTGTACAGTGGCAAATGTATAGATTCGTTCCACGGGGAGCAATTGCGTCAAAATTTGGATCAAAATGGACTAGAAATAATGAAGAAACTTCACAAAAGATAGTCTGTTACAACGGAATTATAGTCCGTTACAACGGACATTAGGGTTATGTCTACGTATGAATTGAAGTCAAGGTCCGTTACAACGGAGTAAGTTCCGTTACAACGGAAAGAGGTAGTCCGTTACAACGGACAGAGGTAGCGTTATAACGGATTGGTTGATCCGTTACAACGAACCAGTTTGTCCGTTACAACGCACTAGTATGAGTGCTATTGAATGATTTTTCTCGCTAGTCCGTTACAACGGAGTATAGGTGCGTTACAACGGAGTATCAACAGACTGAAAATCAGGTACAAACCGTCAAGTCCGTTGTAACGCAATTAATGTTCCGTTATAACGGAGTAGTTTCTGGAACTGAGTTTGAGTTTTTGATTTGAGGATTGAATTAAAGGTTCGTTTTGAGATTGAATTAATGGGAGATTAAACTAAGTTCAAGACAGTAATTAAGAACAAAAGGATCAAGTAAAAGAGCAAGTTAAAAACAAAGATTCATTCTTTACACAACAAAATCCAATCAAACAACAATTAATCAAGTAATTGAAAAGGAGTACACCTAATTGAGAAAGCCTCGAAGTGAAGCTCCTTATCTCCTTGCCTCGCACCGAAAGATCATTGCTCCTTGTCTCGAGAGTGATGGATTGTACCGAAAGGATGAAGCTCCGAGTCACGGATCGCAATCACTTCGAAGAAACGCGGATCGAGTCACGGCACTTCTTCTCAAATCCACCGTAGGGAATAGCTCCTTGTCACGGCCCGATCTTCGAAGGATGAGAAGGATTCGTCGAAGGGATGAGCTCCCTTGTCTCGACTAGTCCTTGAGAGATTTTTCTTGATTGATCTTGAAGTATCTTGAAGGTTCTTGATTGTGCGTGGAAGAGAGAGGGAGAGAGCAAGGGAGTGAAAGAGTGTAAAAAGGGTAAAAAGAGCGTACCAAACTCGTGGCCCTTGTGGTCATATTTATAGCACTCATGGAGTCTTCTTATTGGCCACGAGTTGGTGGAGAGGATTGGGGGTAAGGAGGTAATTCCCACCAAAGGTAGGTGGGCAGGATAAGGGCTAAGGATTGAGTGGTTTTCGTGTAGACTTTTGTGTAAGTCTCTATCATGATAATTGTTTGCCTCCCGTCTCATTCATGTACCGAATATATCGGTGTAATATATTGTTTTCACTCCTCTTGACGTGTTGGAGACAACTACACTCTCCAACTTCCCAGAAATTCCTTCTAATTCCTGTGATTAAGCAATAAAACACACTTAGTGAAGAAATATTCATGTTATCTCAAATATGATTAATAAAGTATGTATAATTGTTCTTCACAAGGGCTAAAATCCCCAAATTAAGCATTAAATTTGTGCCTTATTTGCCTCACATCATATGTATATATGTGTGTTGTTGTTGTTTTCGAATCAGTTTAGTATCTTGTTTTGTGATGTTTTCATATGAGAGCCTGTGGTATACGAGTGTTATACTGGCGGGTTGCCGCACCCTTTTCCATTTTTATGTTTGGGGTGTGACAGAGCCCTCGTATCTTCGCCAATCATCACGCCACCAGATTACTCGCTACCTTTCGAGATAATGTGCGATGCAAGCGATTGCGCCGTAGGGGCAGTTTTGGGGCAACGTAAAGATAAGAAACTTCACGCCATCTATTACGCAAGCAAGACGCTGGATGAAACACAAGCCAAATATGCCACGACGGAGAAAGAGCTACTCGCCATCGTATTCTCCATCGACAAATTCAGGTCATATCTTGTAGGATCCGAAGTTATTATTTACATCGACCATGCAGCTATTAGGTACCTCATCAATAAGAAGGATGCCAAACCACGACTCTTCGATGGATCCTTTTACTCCAAGAATTCGACATCGAGATTCGAGACAAGAAAGGAGCCGAGAACAGCGTGGCCGACCACCTATCTCGAATACGCAGCGACGACATTAGAGATGCGACCGACCCGATCGACGATGCATTCAAGGACGACCGATTGGTTGCATATGTAGCGTCAATCAGCCACGAACGAAGACCAAATGATCGCCACAGCAACTTTCCCGAGTATGACTGGGACCCCTTCCGCACGAAAAGAACTATGAATCCAGCCGCCACGACAGACCCCGTGCCTTGGTATGCGGACATCGCGAACTTCCTCACAAGCAAGATAGTTCCGCCAGACTTTTCGCCCCAACACAAGAAGAAATTCTTCAACGAACTGAAATACTACTATTGGGACGATCCGTTCCTTTACAAGCAGGGGGTTGACGGGATCCATCGAAGATGCATGCCCGAAGAAGAGAGGATGGACATTATCGCTCACTG
Organism: Luzula sylvatica; assembly: GCA_946800325.1. Taxonomy (NCBI): domain Eukaryota; kingdom Viridiplantae; phylum Streptophyta; class Magnoliopsida; order Poales; family Juncaceae; genus Luzula; species Luzula sylvatica. The sequence goes on from OX326960.1 coordinate 42,033,113, forward strand.
CCACTCCTCACCATATGGAGGACACGCTAGCACGGGAAAAACTAGCGTAAAGGTATTGCAATCAGGTTTCTATTGGCCTACTATTTTTCGAGATGTGCACAGATTTGTTTCAGGTTGTGATAGATGCCAAAGAATGGGGAGAATCTCGCGAAGGCACGAAATGCCGCTAAATAACATCCTCGAAGTAGAAGTTTTCGACATATGGGGAATCGACTTCATGGTCCCCTTTCCGACCTCGAATGTTTACTCTTACATCCTCGTTGCAGTCGATTACGTGTCGAAATGGATAGAAGATGCCGCATGCAAAGCCGCAGATTCGAAAATGGTTCAGAAGTTCCTTAAGAAGACCATATTCCCTCAGTTTGGTGTACTGAGAACCCTAATCAGCGATGGAGGAGCCCACTTCAACAATAGCGAGGTTGCTAACCTACTCCGAAGATACGAAGTGAACCACAAAGTCGCCAGCCCATATCATCCTCAAACCAGCGGTCAAGTGGAGATTTCGAACCGCGAAATCAAGATGATCCTCGAAAAAACAGTCTCTAGCTCCCGAAGGGATTGGTCATCAAAACTCGATGACGCATTGTGGGCGTACCGGACATCATTCAAAACGCCCATAGGAATGTCCCCGTTTCAACTCGTGTACTGACGAGCCTGCCATCTTCCCGTTGAAATAGAACACCAAGCCTTATGGGCACTCAGATACTTAAATTTCGACTCGAAGGCAGCGTACGATGGAAGACTTTTAGAGCTGCACAAGTTAGATGAGTTCCGCATTAACGCATACGAGAATGCAAAGTTGTACAAGGAGCGGACGAAGAGATGGCATGACGGAAGATCCTACGACGCAAATTCCACAAAGGAGATAAGGTAATTCTTTTCAATTCTAGGCTTAAACTATTTTCAGGAAGACTACGCTCGAGATGGTCGGGTCCATTCGTAGTACAAAAGGTTAGTCCGTACGGTGCAGTGATACTATGGAGCGAAGGAAAAGGAGAATTCGTCGTAAACGGCCAGCGTTTGAAGCATTACATCAACGGAGAACCGGTGGGGAAAATCACATCATGCCTCCTTTCTGATTCGCCGATATTCTAAATAGAGAGGAAACGGTCAAGCTAACGACCTTAAACAAGCGCTTCTGGGGAGGCAACCCCAGCGGTTAGGTTTTCTTTCATTGCATTCAGCATATTTTGCATATTTCACTGTTTGTTAAGTGCAGGCCCCATAAATAGAGAAGAGAGAAAAACAGAAACAATCGCGACCGTGGTTCTTTTGAGCAGTTCGTATACGACCAAACGAAAAGAAACGAAAATACCAAACGATGGTGGGGCAGGCTGCAAGACCAAGGACATCTCCTGTCTCAATCGGGAGGAAACAATAACTAAATCTCTCTCTCTCTCTTTTACTCTCTCATTTCTCTCCAACTAATAAGATTTAATTGCATCGGGGACGACGCGTAACATTAAACTTGGGAGGGTATACCATTCACGGCCTTGTATCTTATCCATTTTTCATTTTATTCTTTTCATCTTTATTTTGCATGTAGTTACATAAAAAATAATCAGAAAAGATAAAACACAAAAAATAGGGTTTAGATAAAAACTTTCCGAGACCAGATTTAACGGGTCCCTCTGGGACCCAAAAAGCCTTTGATGTTTTAACGCAGGTTTGGAAGTCGAACGCCGAGCTTCGGGAAGAACAAACACGCCAACGTTTTGAACATCGAAATCAATGAAGTCGGGAGGAAGCCTGGTGGGGGACGGGAAATAGATGTAGGGTTACGCACACGTTTATCAAAGTGTGCAGCGGAATTAGTTTCGCATGCGTAACCTAATTCTACCGAGATCACGCCCGAAAACCATCCAAAAAAGAAGAGTTGGAGAAAATTACCTCGTACAAGTTAGTACGTGTCGACTTCTTCTCCAAATCCGTGAACCTTCTCCAAGGAGTGCTCGTGCAATCCCTCTACTCGTGTCAACCTCGATTTCGACCGATCGGAATCGTCGACGTCGTTCTAGTCGCCGTCACGATCAATTCTCTCAAGTTCTTTGCTCGAATCTCCCTCTAAATCACTCTAGATCTAATCTATTTTTCTGTGGAAGAAGAGAGAGAAAGCGGCGGCTCAAAACCCTGTAGGGTTACGCACACGATTATCATAGTGTGCAGCGGAAATTAGTTCACGTGCGTAACCTAATTCTACCAGGATCACGCCCTAAAACCAACGAAAAAGGAAGAGTTACGGAGAATTACCTCGTACAAGTTAGTACGTGTCGATTACTTCTCCAAATCCGTGAAACTTCTCCAAGGAATGCTCGTGCAGTCCCTCTACTCGTGTTCACCTCGATTTCGACCAATCGGAAATCGCTAACGCCGTTCTAGTCGCCGTCACGATCAATCTCTCAAGATCCTTGCTCGAATCTCCCTCTCAATCTCACCAGATCTGATCTGGAATTCTGTGGAAGAGGAAAGAGAAACGACGGCTCAAAAACCCTAGAAAAACTTAGGTTAAATTTCGGAATCAGAACTTTATATATATAGGTAACAGGTCAGTTCGAACGAACTTAACATAGTTCGTTCGAACGAACCCAGTTCGTTCGAACGCACCTAAATGTTCGTTCGAACGAACCCACTTCTGTTTATCACGAATAAGTCCGTTCGAACGCACTGATATAGTTAGTTCGAACGAACCTTATTCTGACTGCAGAATTGCCTATTTATATAAATTCTTCCAAGTTAATTCTTAAGCCATATTTTCTTTCAAACTCCCTTTTGGATTAAGACTTAATCAACTTGGCCATATGTCCAACATATGTCGTGAGATCTAATCTCACGTGATTCCATTTTGTTTGTCCAACAAACGTATTGGTGAGCATTATCTTGAGAATCCGATATGTTACGAAATCTTGGTGTGACCTTGTAGGTTCGTCTAAGACTGGCAGTGGACATGGCAGCATTCCACAAGGTATTGCGAGCACTAGACTGCCGTTAATACCTACCCAGAATTAGCACGAAAAAGGTGGAGAACACCTTTATGAAGATGCAGTACATCTTCATACCTAGCTCAGATAAATGTTACTAGTCCTCTTGTTCGCGATATCTTCCGATCAAAAGAGTCACGGTGAAGCCTAAGACTTCAAGTCATCCTCTATTCTTTTTGATCAGATATACTCTTTCCCGATAAGAATTAGATTGATAATTACAATGCGAACTCCATGAGTTCCATCGAGCTTGGCCAAGCATTTCATCAATCTCAATTCAATCGAGGGGCCCGAGAGATATCTCCCTCTATCCTTTTTCAAGGTTAGAAAGGAACAATTCCTATCTTGCAACCTCACATCCTTTGCCTATGCTAAAAACAATACCCAATATTAATCTCTGCTACACAGTTACGCGTAGGGTTAATTATATCAAAGCATTATCTTTTCACATACTAGGTATCCGTGAGATCACTCAAGTATGAAGAACTAAAACACACTATCTGGATATGAGTTCGTCTCCAATGACTCTGACCATGTCACAAACTCATATAGTGGTCAGTCCAATATACGACGCCGCGTATATCCATATTCTAGAATCGACGCTACCGTCCCAGATCAGTAAAACCTGATCATCTCATCTACGAATATGCCAGTGTACGTAAAAGTCTCCATTCAGTGAATGGACTACCTAGTTCAAACCTATGAATAACTTTATACACCAGGGACGTTTTAGAATTATATTCATTCCGTTTAGTGGTTTTACTATCATTCAATTGACAAATCAATATGCCAGACTATGGCCATGCAACATATTATTCTCAACTGACTTGATGCACTAAACTAGAATAAAATTCAAGGTCTATCTGATTATTATAATCGAATAACCTCTCACACACTTTCTTGTTATTTAAAATTTTGAAATATGAAGGTTTAGGTCATATGAAGAATAATAATATAAATATCTGTCTCATAAACAAATACAATCCAAATAACACGCCTAGGGCATAATAAATGTTCTCCCACTTGCACTAGGCAGATCGAATCTCAATATGCAATAAGAAACATAAATAAAACACCCAATCTAACACTGCGATAGATATCCCAATCCTATCGCCCTAGCATGCTGCTCATGCTTGGCACGTGATAGTGGCTTCGTAAATGGATCGGCCACGTTATCATCAGTAGGTATCTTCATTATTCTCACGTCACCTCTCTTCGTAATCTCACGAATCAAGTGGTAACGCCGGAGTACATGCTTGGACCTGTGATGCGCTCGCGGTTCCTTGGATTGTGCTATCGCTCCGTTATTGTCACAATATACATCCATGGGACCCGAGATACTTGGCACAACGCCAAGTTCCATCACGAACTGTCGTAGCCAGACAGCCTCCTTTGCGGCTTCCGAAGCCGCGATGTATTCCGCTTCAGTTGTAGAATCAGCCACCGTCTTTTGTTTGGAGCTTTTCCAAACAACAGCTCCGCCATTGAGCGTGAAGACGTAACCACTTTGAGATTGGAAATCGTCCGGGCAAGTTTGGAAACTAGCATCTGTATATCCTTGGATAATCAGATCTCCTTCCGAACCTCCATAGACAAGAAACATATCTTTAGTATTCCTGAGATACTTAAGAATGCTCTTGACTGCGGACCAGTGAACTTCCCCGGGATCAGACTGATAGCGGGAAGTCACACTCAACGCATATGCGACATCTGGTCTAGTACATATCATGGCATACATGATCGATCCTATAGCCGAAGCGTATGGGATCCGACTCATTCGCTCACGTTCAGCGTCTGTTGAAGGACACTGATCCTTTGTGAGAGAAATGCCATGTGACATTGGCAGAAATCCTTTCTTGGATTGCTCCATGTGAAACCTAGTTATCACTTTGTCAATATATGTACTTTGACTTAGTCCGAGAAGTCTCCTCGATCTATCTCTATAGATCTTCACACCTAAAATATAGGCGGCTTCTCCTAAGTCCTTCATTGCGAATTGACTACCCAAATATGCCTTAACCTGGTTAAGCATTGGGATGTCATTTCCAATGAGTAAGATGTCGTCCACGTACAAGATGAGGAATACGACCGAACTCCCACTGAATTTCTTGTATACACAAGGTTCCTCAATATTTTGGATGAAACCATACTTTGCGATGACCTCGTCGAATCGTATGTTCCATGCACGAGATGCTTGTTTTAATCCATAAATGGATCTCATAAGCTTGCACACTTTATTCGTATTCTTTGGATCGACAAAACCCTCGGGTTGTGTCATATACACATCCTCGGTAAGGTTCCCGTTAAGGAAAGCGGTTTTGACATCCATCTGCCATATCTCATAATCGTGATATGCAGCTATTGCTAGAAGAATGCGAATACTTTTAAACATGACTACTGGAGAAAACGTTTCATCATAGTCTATACCATGAATTTGCTTGAAACCTTTCGCCACCAGTCTTGCTTTAAAAGTGTGTACATTACCATCCATGTCGGTTTTCTTCTTGAAGACCCATTTGCACCCAACGGTCTTAGAACCATTAGGTAGATCAATAAGATTCCAAACCTTATTATCATACATGGACTGGATCTCGGTTTTCATGGCGTCATGCCATTTCGAGGAATCCAGACTAGACATAGCACCTTTGTAGGAGGTTGGCTCGTCATCTAGAGTCAACTCATCATCGTCATTACTAATGAGAAATCCATATCTCTCAGGTTCTTGACGATTCCTACTAGATCTACGTATAGCTTGTGTACTAGATTCTGGTTCACCATCCAATGGTAACTCAGAATCTTGTTCCAGATCAACTTGTGCACTTTGTGGTTCTCGAATTTCTTCGAGATCAATTGTACTCCCACTGGCTTGACGATCTAGGAATTCCTTCTCTAAGAAGTGTCCTCGTCTAGCCACGAAAACCTTGTTTTCGCTAGGCAAGTAAAAGTAGTATCCTTTTGTTTCTTGAGGATACCCCACAAATAAACACTTGTCTGATCTTGGCTCGAGTTTTTCCGTCAATAACCTTTTGACGTATGCCTCGCAACCCCAAATCTTTATATAAGACAATGATGGCATCATGCCATGCCATAATTCATATGGTGTCTTTTCAACAGATTTGGACGGAACTCTATTCAGTATATGAGCAGCCGTTTGAAGCGCGAAACCCCAAAATGACTTTGGCAAATCCGTTCGACTCATCATCGAGCGAACCATGTCCAACAAGGTCCGATTCCTCCTCTCGGACACTCCATTCCATTGGGGTGTACCGGGTGGAGTCCATTGTGATACTATACCACAATCTCGAAGATAGTCCTCAAACTCATAGCTCAAGTATTCACCACCTCGATCCGATCGAATGGCTTTTACTTTCTTGCCCAGTTGAAGTTCTACTTCGTGGTGAAACTCTTTGAATTTCTCAAAAGTTTCACTTTTATGACGCATTAAGTATAGATATCCATATCTACTATAATCGTCAGTAAAAGTCACGAAGTAGCGATACCCATTTCTAGCCTCGACACTCATCGGTCCACATACATCGGAATGTATGAGGGCCAACACATCTTTCGATCTTTCTCCTTTCTTGGAGAAAGGTGTCTTTGTCATCTTACCCATCAAACAAGATTCGCAATTTTCTATTGACTCTAAGTCAAAAGAATCTAGCACTCCATCTTTTTGGAGTCTAGCAATGCGTTTCTCGTTTATGTGTCCGAGACGACAATGCCATGAGTATGTTTCATTAGTTTGAGTAGTATTTATGTTATAAATGGACCGATTATTGTTGTTTTTTATCTAAATCCAAGACATATAGACCATTTTCAACTAGAACATTACTAAAGAAAATGTCATTCTTGCGAATAAAACAATCATTAGTACCAATAACTAATTCATATCCATCCGCAATAAGTCTAGAAACAGAAATAATACTCCTACTCAAAGTAGGTACATAACAACAATTATCCAAAACTAAAATAAGTCCATTTGGCAAAGTTAAATCATACGTCCCTTCGGCTAATGCTGCTACTCGAGCTCCATTCCCGACGCGTAAATCAACTTCGCCATGAATCAACGATCTTCTACTTCTTAGGCCCTGCATATTATTACAAATATGAGTCCCACATCCAGTGTCCAACACCCATGATGATGAAGTAAAGAAATAAGATTCGATAACAAAAATACCTGATGCCGGTGTGTCCAAGGAAGCGGTCTTTTGCTTGCTCTCCCTCAGGAAGATCTCGCAATCACGCTTCCAATGCCCCTCCTTGAGGCAGTGGAAACACTTCTTGTCATCCTTGGCTTTCTTGCCCACAGGCTTAGACGCAACCTTGTTGCCCTTTGCCTTCCTCTTCTTGTTCTTGTTCCCATTGCTTGGACTCTTCCCTTCAACCACCAATACCTCCGAAGTCCTAGACTTCATGTACCGCGGTTTCATGTCACTTTCGAATGTTCTGAGCATTCCGAAAAGCTGGGGAATGGTCCTTTTCATGTCTGACATGTGGAAATGCGAGATGAACGAATCGAAACTCGGTGGCAGTGACAACATGATCAAATCAGTTTGTAACTCCACCTCGAATTTCATGCCAAGCCTCTCAAGATGATCGAAATATCCTTTCATCTTGAGTAGGTGCGAGCTAACGGGGTTACCATCTTGCATCTTGCATTGCGTCGCATTGCCAAGAGCTTGATACTTCTCCACCCTTGCTTGAACCTGAAACATCTCCCTGAGCTGTTTCATAATCTCGTATGCATCCTGTTTCTCAAACTGGATTTGATATTCAGGAGTCATAGTAGCCAACATGAGGCATGTGACATCATTCGAATCGTCCATCATGGTCGTATATTCGAATGTCTCATCCTCAGTTGCTGTATCCCCTGGCACAGGAGGGATAGGCGTCTCCAAGACATGTGCCTTTCCTTCCTGTTTCAGAACGAATCCCAGATTCCTCTGCCAGTCGAGAAAGTTCTTTCCGTTCATTCGTTCCCTATCCAAAATGGGACGCAAACTAAAGCGGTTATTACTTGGTAAAGCCATGTGTTCTACAATTTTGAAAAATAATGTAATTAATAACGTGGTCTTTCATATATTAAAATTCATTTTTAAATAACTTGAAATACCCATTATTTTATCATTTCAAATAGCCCCCACTATTGAAACGGAGATTTGATACCTTAAATCTCATAATGGACAAGATCCCTATTTAACGTATTTCTAAGGTGACTATGGCCAACCACTCAGAAAATACGTCACGTCGGGTAGGACGGTGTCCAATCATCTCCAAGACGATTCTTGCTTTACTCGTGAGGTCCGGTATTGAGTCCAACTCAAAACCAGAATGTGTGTACCTCACTCCTTGCCCCAAATCGTAGCCTAGCTAGCGAATTGGTCAAGTCCAAACCACAAATGGAGTATCACTCAATCAGCGAATTGACATGCCAGACTATGGCCATGCAACACATCAATTCCTAATCAATGCATGCCTTCCTTGCTACGTACGTGTAAATCTGTGTCAGACTATGGCCATGCAACACAGATAAACAAATACTAGTCTAGAAGGTTCCATTTAGGGAGGCATAAGACTTGATAATTACGTGGGAGGATTTTACCTTTTTATAAAAATCATTTATTTTATTCATTCACAATAACAAATAAAATTATGGTATAGCATATAGGCCTGTTAGTTTTATGAGCAATCATAAAACCCTAAAATTCCCAACCCTAAAAACCCAAGATGATTCCTTGCTTCATGTGAAGATCCAATCTTCGTGTCGTGTCGTCTTGCCTTGAAGGTCCTTCTTCAAAACTAAACCTATTTTATTTTATTACAACTTTGGAAGACTCACCGGTCCCCACATAATTAAATAAAATACAATTTGGAAAGCTCACCGGCCCCCACACAACACACATTACAAGCAACACAAACAATCATCCCCGTTTTAGGCTATATGTTATACCGTATCGAATTTATAAATTGGAAGTTGTAAAATTATTGGGCATTTTTGACAGTAAAAAAAATTGGTTGTCCAGAAAATTGTTCGAACGATCGCAACTCCAAGTTCGATCGAGAAACGTCAGAAAAAAAAAATTTCAACTTTTTACTCCAAGTTCGATCGAGAAACATCAGAAAAAAATTGGCTATATGCTATTTTTTTTTTTTTTTTTTTTTTTTTTTTTGAACCAGAAATAGGTCCGTTCGAACGCAACTCCAAGTTCGTTCGAACAGATCAGTCCATTCGAACCGAACACTAGGTTCGTTCGAACAGACTAGTTCGTTCGAACGCAACTCCAAGTTCGTTCGAACGAACCCTATTCTGCCAGCTTTTCTAATTTCTGAAATTCAGCCCAAAAATTCTAAAATTTCCTAAATTCGAATTAAATCATCGATTTTCGATGGTTTTAACGAGCGATTGCTCTGATACCACTGTAGGGTTACGCACACGATTATCATAGTGTGCAGCGGAAATTAGTTCACGTGCGTAACCTAATTCTACCAGGATCACGCCCTAAAACCAACGAAAAAGGAAGAGTTACGGAGAATTACCTCGTACAAGTTAGTACGTGTCGATTACTTCTCCAAATCCGTGAAACTTCTCCAAGGAATGCTCGTGCAGTCCCTCTACTCGTGTCCACCTCGATTTCGACCAATCGGAAATCGCTAACGCCGTTCTAGTCGCCGTCACGATCAATCTCTCAAGATCCTTGCTCGAATCTCCCTCTCAATCTCACCAGATCTGATCTGGAATTCTGTGGAAGAGGAAAGAGAAACGACGGCTCAAAAACCCTAGAAAAACTTAGGTTAAATTTCGGAATCAGAACTTTATATATATAGGTAACAGGTCAGTTCGAACGAACTTAACATAGTTCGTTCGAACGAACCCAGTTACGCACCTAAATGTTCGTTCGAACGAACCCACTTCTGTTTATCACGAATAAGTCCGTTCGAACGCACTGATATAGTTAGTTCGAACGAACCTTATTCTGACTGCAGAATTGCCTATTTATATAAATTCTTCCAAGTTAATTCTTAAGCCATATTTTCTTTCAAACCCTAATTCTGAAAATTAGCTTAGGTTAAAACGAAATCAGAATTCTATATATATAGGAAATAAGTTCGTTCGAACGCATTTAAATAGTTCGTTCGAACGAACCCAATTCTGACTATCACGAATAAGTCCGTTCGAACGCACTTAAATAGTTTGTTCGAACGAACCCAATTCTGACTGCAGATTTGCCTATTTATATAAATTATTCCAAGTTAATTCTTAACCCATATTTTCTTTCAGAAAGCATGACAACATGCTAAAAATGTTTATTCATAGTCCTACTATGAATTGCATGAAACACTTCCCTACAAGCCTCGCTTTACATATATGCATATTCCTATCCATGTCGGTTCTCATCTTGAAAACCCATTGAGATTTCACGGGTCTAACCCGGAAAGTAATGAAATCAAGTTCTAAACTTGATAATTTGCACGGATCGAATATCAGATTTCATGGCATCTTGCCATATGGAATCGTCACTTTTCATAGCATCCTTATAGGATATCGAATCATCAGATGATTTCGATCTATCATCATTAGCAACGATAAATCCGTATTTATCGGCTTATGATATAGCCTACTTGATCTACGAAAAATTCCTTTGTGTGTTCGACTCATATTCATCAACTCTTGATGAAGTCGTGTCTACTTTCATCGGCACAATGTTCATTTTCATATCTCGAACTATTTCAAGATTTATTCTACTCCCACTAGCCCGCGTAGAGATAAATGGCATCAAGTTCCAAAATTGTGCGCATTATGTCCTCCTCCAAGAAGGCATCTCTTTGTGCCACGAAAATCTCATTTTCGTCGGGATGTCAGAACTAATACCCTTTAGTTTCCTTAAGGATATATGTGATAAACGAATAATTTTCAGATTTGGGATCGATTTTAACCGAAACAAATTTCGAAATATACTCACATCCTCAAATATGCACAAATAACAACTTCGGAACCGTTCCGATCCATATCTCATATGGCGTCTTTTCTATTAGAAGGTTTATGGTCCATATCTTATATGCAACCATTCATTACTGCCGCTATCTCAAGGGCGTATCCCCAAATCATTTTTTAGAGATCCGTTTGACTTATCATTTATCGAACCATGTCCAACATGCATTCATTTCTTCTTTTCGAATACATCTTAATGTTCCGAATGAAGATAATCGTGAAACGATTCCACAATCATAAATGATGATCAATACGAATAACTCAAATATCGCCTCCTCGATCCTATCGAAGCGCGTAGCTCAAATACTTGCCTCCTCGATCCTATCAAAGGGCTTTGATTTTCTTGCTAAGTCGATTTTGTATTTCGTTTTTGAAACTCTTTGAACCTTTCGAAAGTCTCTGTTTCGTCACGCATTAAATAGATATTACTGAAAGAAATACAGTTTCGGGATCAACCGTAAAAGTGTACACAAGGATAAACGAATGTAAGCATACATTCGTGGTCATATCTTTCAGTAGGAAAATCCAATTTGAATGGTTCAAATTGGGTTAGATAGATAATAAGATTATCTACAACCTTCATATAGAAATATATTTCATATGAACGAAGTATCAGTGTCGTTTCTATGAAATACCGAAAGGGTGCAACAGTATGACATACAGTTAGTAAAACAGTCATAACTTTTGCATACGAGCTCCAATTGGGCCAGGCCAAATTGGTCTTGTAGATAATAAGATTATCTACAACTTTCGTGTTGGGTGATTTTCTGTCAACGAAATTTACCAATTTCGTATGGACAGAATACTGGACAGATTCATGCAACTTTCTGTGTGAAAGAGTGTATATTGGATATACATGTCTTTTGACCAATCCTAATCCTATGTGATATAGATAGGATATTTCTCTCTCATCAAAGTAGTTCATTCAGTCCAATTCATTCAAGATATTCCAGAAAATTGTGAGACAAATTTCTAGAGAGTGAAAGGGTGTAAAAGAGAGAAACCGTGAAAAGGTGTTTTCCGGTATAGAGAATCAATCAATCGAGCAAGTTCGCCGGTGCATCGTCTAGGCAGTTGCACCCGCGACCAACGTCTTACGAGTCAAGGTGGATTCAAGTAGAGGAGCAACATCTGGGGCTCTTTCGGTTGTGATCGATTCGAAGGAACGAAATCTGCCGGAGACGGAAACGAGCGAATCGAGTAACGGGCTGTGGAAGCATGCGGGCATGGAACGCACGAAGACAACCCGAGGCGTGTCAAGACGGTGGGAGACGTGCGGTATGGGACGTACGGGCTAGTCACCAACGTGACACCGAAGGAAAAGAAGGATGCGAGCGATCAACCCGTCGTGCGTGATCAATTTCACGCTGGTAATCGTCTATCCTACTTTGCATCGTACCCTCGAAGTCATGGCGTGATCTTGGATTTAGGGAACCGGACCGGACCTTCATATCCGCTGCGCGGGCCCGGGGATGGGTGAATTCCCAACAATTACCGTATCTACTTTAACCGTCCATAAACATAACAAAATACCGATAGTCTCCGTTTGCCTCGGAACTTATCGGATCATTTACATCTTAATGCAATTTCAAACAATTCGTTGGATCTTTCTCCAACCTTTGGAGCATGACGCCCTTTGTCGTCTTGCCTAATAAATGAGTATCGCGTTAATCAATTTAATCTAATTCAAATGAGTCTAGCAATCCATCACATGGAATCTACATATGTGTATCTCGTTCATATGGCCAAGACGGCAAATGCCAAAAGAAGCAATCAACATTTAGGTTTAATCCTCCTCGGATTTCACCGTTCTTTGATTTATTAGTTTGGACAACACCTTGTCCGAACTTCCTGTTTGGAAAATATTTTCCCAAAATACCCTTAGACCTTTATTTATTTCGATCCCACCCTTGAATTACCCTTAGACCCTTAGACATCCACACATCTCTATGCTTTGGATTCTCCGGATGCCCAAAGCATCTCCAATTCCAATTTACATCGCATCTCATGCAATTTCGGGATCGACTTATCTATCGAATGCATATGATATTTAGTCACGAAGATCAAATCTCGTACCATCAACACGTGAGTGTTAATCAAAGACCCGTAAGGCGTCTCAAAATTAACCTACTCTTTGAGCCACATTGAACTATTCAACGCACTCTAGCTCTTGAAACTATTTCATGGGCGTTGTGTTTTACTTTGTATTCACCCGTATCCTCAAAACATTTTTGAAAATATGCGTCTATACATTCCATCACAAGGCACATAATATCATTCGATTCCTTCTTAAGTTTATCGAACCCGGCTTTCTCTAAATCCAAAGCCTCGAGCCCCGAATTTACCATCTTCGCGTCCAACACGTTCCTTTAAGTCTAAGAACTATTCTTTGACTATCAAGGTTTATTAGGGTAATTCTGACCCAAAAGCCATCTATGATATCGATCTCATCGATATATTTGGTGTTGCTAGAAAACATAATTCTAAACGGATGATGAAGATTAAGCTCCTAACCGTGCGTACTTAATCTATATGCTTATATGATGAATATATGAACGTGTTATTTTTATCGAATCAATAACCCTCATACCGATACGGGACTCCAAGTCCATAACACTCAAGATCCATATTTCGCAATCCTCCCACAAGTGACTATGTCCGACAAATGGGATCTCGCTATTTAGATAGGATTATATCCAATCGTATCCAATACGACTCTTGAATCTTTATATAATTTCGGTGATGGATCGTATCATCTACAATCCCAGTTCCGTGTGTGCCATTCTATCTATGCCCCGAACTCTAATCATATTAGCTTGGATGGTTAAGTCATAACCATATCCAACGTGTCGTTCAATTGAACTACTCACATGTCCGACTATGGCCTGAACCCACGTGAGTCCCCAATTAATGCTTACCACCCGCATCAATACATACAATAATACGTGTCCGACTATGGCCTGAAATCAAGCATTATGTCATACCAATCTCGATGGTTGTGGACATGGAAGGCATTTCCACGACTTAATTATTAAGAGGGGTCATGACATTCATGTTTGAATTCGTGACATAATCGTATTATATCACCGTCATAAGATTTTCGTTGATCATTAACATTTAATAATCATTTTATATGCAAGTATGAATGATGCCGATTTTATCGATATAACGAACTCAAAATTTCGAGCTTCGTAGCCAAATTTATCGCGAAAACAAAAAAACAACATTATGCCAACCAGGGGACAGTCTGTTCCAACGGACTGAGGTCCGTTCGAACGAGCATATCCCTGTTTTTCAAGACACCTGGTCGCATCCCCTCATCCCCTGGGGACTTGTAAAACTCACCTTGGGCATGTCCGTTGTGACGCAGGGAAGTCCGTTGTAACGGACTCCCCCACGGGTACGTAAATAGTGCTCTGGGGACGTGACTTTCACGCCCCCACACACACACCCCTTGATCCACAGCTCCGTTACAATGCTGGAGCAGTCTGTTGCAACGGACTACCCCACGGGACGTGAGAAAAGCCTCCCCGGGGGACCAAAAAACTGCCCCCGGCCTACAAAAAAGCTGATTTTCTGCAGATTTTGCCGTTTTTTTCGTTTTCGCTCGTTTCCAAAACAATAAATCATGAAACTTTTTCACGATCATTCCTAGATACTCTCAATCATCTTTTGATTGATCTCTAGTGAATTCCACTTGTGATTTTAACGAAATTGACGTTCTAAATATCTAGCATCATGCAAACGGGTACGAACTTTGATAACCCATGCGTATATCGAATATACGACTATGATTCGACCCTCGAATCGATGGCGTTCGCTCTGATACCACTGAAGGGAATCGATCCGACCTCGGGCCCGCACAGCGAATATGAAGGCCCTGTCCGGATCCCAAATCCCGAGATCACGCCTCGAATTCGAGAGTACGATGCAAAGTAGGATAGACAATTACCAGCGTGAAATTGATCACGCATGAAGGGTTGATCGCTCGCATCCTTCTCTTCTCCGGTGTCACGTTGGTGACTAGCCCGTGCGTTCCATACCACACGTCTCCCACCGTTTGGACTCCATTAACGCCTCCAGTTTGATCACAACTAAGAGCCACATATGTCGCTCCTCTATTCGTATCCACCGTGAGTCATAGCACCTCGGTCGCGGATGCACCTGCCTAGACGATGCACCGGCGAACTTGCTTGATCACGTTTGATTCTCTAATCAGAGAAAAACCCCTTTTCTCTTTTCTCTATTTCTCATCACACCCATTCAACTATTGATGGTGTTATTTCGAATGATCGTCACAATTAGTATAATCTGAATTAGATTCAACATTAACTCTTTAATTGACTTTGATTCACATCGATTGATTTGATTGATCTTCTATATCAGAGAGAAACATACTATATATACTACATACTACATAGGATAAGGATGGGTCAAAAGTTATGTATGTCTACTATACACCTTTTCAAACAGAAAACTGCATACACCCTTTCAGTATTCTGGTGAAACGAAATTGTTAAATCATTCCAACCGACTTCAAATATTCATGAAAGTTGTAGCTAACCTTATTATATTTCCAACCCAATTTGGCCCAGCCCAATTGGAGTTCGGATGCAAAATATATGACGGTTTTACTAACTGTATGTCAAACTGTCGCACCCTTTCGGTATTCCATTAAAACGACACTGATAAATTGCTCAAATGAAATATATTTATCATGAAAGTTCTAGAGAATCTCATTATCTATCCAACACAATTTGAACCATTAAAATTGGAGTCGTTATCTGAAAGTTATGCCAGTTTTACAAAAATTATTTCTTATGCCCACGAACGCGTACGTTCGTTTGTCCTTCTACGTACCATTTTACCGTTGATCCAAAACTGTATTCATTCTCGATCATTACAAAAATTTGGTTCTCTTCATTCTATCGTTTCCTTCGAATCGATCTAGGAGTGCTCGCCACATTGAATGAGATGTGGTACATCCATCCACAATTATTGAAAGTGACCCGACAATATTTGTGAGAATAAGATTTTGATCATATGTGTCGGTTGTCACATCGAGATCGGTGCCGTGGCATAATTTTCGTGTGGGGTTCGTTTCGGAGGTACTTATCGTGAAAATCTCGAATCCTTTTTCCACCACCGATCTCTGAAGGAAATACAGTTTTGGATCATCGCTAAAATGGTACGTAGGACAAACGAACGTACGCGTTCGTGGGCATACGAAACAGATTAGTAAAACTGGTATAACTTTCAGTAGGAAACTCCGATTTGCATGGTTAAAATTGTTTTAGTTAGATAATGAGATTATCTAGAACTTTCATGTTGTAATATATTTCATTTGAGCGAAGTATCAGTATCGTTCTAATGAAATACCGAAATGGTGCGATAGTTTAACATACAGTCAGTAAAACGGCCGTAACTTTCGGGTCCGAACTCCAATTGGGCTGGGCCAAATTTGGTTGGAAAGATAATTAGATTATCTACAACTTTCGTAAATTTTCAAAGTCGGTTGGAACGATTTAATATTTTCGTTCTGACAGATTACTGAAAGGGTGTATGCAGTTTTCTGTTTGAAAAGGTGTATAGAAGATATACATACATTTTGGCTCATTCTTATCCTATGGAGTATATATAGGATGTTTCTCTCTCTCTCATTAGTCTTAGTTCAACCAGAAAATTAATGGAGTTAATTTAGAATTAATCCAGAAATTAAGAGACTCTAATCACTTGATGAAAGAGTGCGAAGAGATTGAGAGAGAAGGAGAAAAGAATTTTCTCCGTCTAGAGAATCGAAACGCAATCATGCAAGTTCGCCGGTGCATCGTCTAGGCAGGTGCATCCGCGACCGAGGTGCTACGACTCACGATGGATACGGGTAGAGGAGCGACACATGTGGCTCTTCGTTGTGATCAAACCGGAGAAGTAATCGAGTAACAGGCTGTGGAATCATGCGGGCATGGAACGCACGAAGACAACCCGAGGCGTGTCGAAACGGTGGGAGACGTGCGGTATGGGACGTACGGGCTAGTCACCAACATGACACCGAAGGAAATAGAAGGCGGCGATCAACCCTTCGTGTGCCATCAATTTGGCACTGGTATGAATCTGTCCTTCTATTGCATCGTACCCTCGAAGTCGTGGCGTGATCTCGGGAATCGGGGAATCGGACCGGGCCTTCATTCCGCTGCGCGGGCCCGGGGTCGAGGATATTCCCCTTCAATCTCAATCTTTGGATAGTAAATACATTTAGCGTGCATCTCTTCCAAAGATTCCAATTCTTTCCATCTAATTTTTCGGGGTATGTAATTTGGTTCCTATTACCGATTGAGGCCATGGTCGTATACAAGTTTGTCACTTACACAAAGCGACGGTTTGTATTTTGCTCTGATACCAATTGTTGTTTAATTTAGACCTAGAGGGGGGTGAATAGGAAGTCCTAAGGTCCAATTTTCGCGGTAGTGGAATACAATTACTATTTGGTGCGGAAGCGTAAATAAATTAGAGAAAAGAATACAATACCGAAACAAATAACACGCGATATTTGTTTACGGAGTTCGGTAGGTGGTTGCTTTGTAGCTTTAACTCACCGGCTACTTGCTCAATCGACCGACTCGATTGATTGCATGTACCTACGTTTCCGGGGTTGCCTTGCGCCTTTTCGGCTTTCGATTGAATACCCAACTCAAACAATTACAAGGTTTGCCTAGATCGATTTACACGAATTTATCGATCAATGGCGGGCTTTACAATTAGTAACTAGCCTATTACAATTTACTACTCACGAACTAGTCGTGATCGGTCACGCAAGTTGGGAATCGTTGAGTAGTGGATTCGAAAGTGGATCGATCTAATAATCCCTAATATGATTTGGAAATATGAGCTCAAGATTTTGGCTTAGTTTCTCTTTTTTTTGTTTTGTCTTTTTTTTTTTTTTTTAGAGTTGGAGAGAGAAGATATGAGTGGTTTCTATTTATATCACTCATTGAAACCACTCATCATGTGTAAAAATTACATAGTGCGTTCGAACGCACATGACAGTGTGTTCGAACGCACTGCAATTTGAACTAGCCGTTTTATGTATATTATTCACAAACACGATGGGTTCGTTCGAACTGACTGAGAAGTTCGTTCGAACGAACATGGAATTTGAAATGGAGTTCAAGGTTCGTTCTATGAATCTTGAACGAACCATGAAGGTGGGTTCGAACGAACCTTTTTGTTCGTTCGAACGGACTGACGTGCGTTCAAACGTTTAGATGGTTCGTTCAAACATACATGCTGAGGTTCGTTCGAACGTATAAAAATTCGTTCAAACGAACTATTGTTTGTGTTTATTTTCTCCCATCACCAGAATTAGGTTCGTTTGAACACAGTGTGAAAGTTCGTTCTAACGAAAGGTTCGTTCGAACGCATAGTATGGTTCGTTCGAACGAACCATATTCTGGCATGGTGATTCACTATTTTCCATTTCATCATGTTTTGAATATTTCTTTTGATCTTGAGTTTAATAATTCCAAAGACAAGTTTAGGGATATCTATTGGATATTTGAGGTGATGATTTGATATCCCAACTTGCGGAATCTTCACTTTGATCTTCGACATTTTGATTCTTTATTTCCTTTGATCTTCCTTGTGCGTCTTGCTTCATCTTTTGATCCTTTTGCGGGCTTCGTCTTTTATCTCTATAATTGTCACTTATGCAAATTGATTAGTAGTATCGACATTATTTTGAGATAATCAAATCCTAGGAAATTTGAACCAACATACGGAATGAGTATGTTTCATTTGTTACATCGATACAAGGTTGGGCGCAACAACCATCCTTGATGGAGTTCGAAAATTTGTTGGCTTCTCAAGAATCTTTGGCTCGGCAAATGTCGGATGTTTGGATATCAGAAGGAGAAGGACAAGCTTTGGTGTCTTCTAAGGCGAATAATTATGTGAAGAATGAAGACAATCAAAATACTACGAAAAAGGGGGAGTTTTCTCCTAATAGTAGTGGTTCTCAAAAAATATTCAAGTGTTATCGATGTGGCAAGACTGGGCGTATCAAGAAGAATTGTCGAGTGAAGTTGAAAGGAGAAAACGCCGCACACCAAGAGGATGTTCCCAAGGGAGAAAATTGGGATAAGTGTTTTATGACGGAGAGAACTATGGTATCTTCTATTAATTACGAGAACGATTGGATCGTCTATTCTGGTTGTGGCCATCATCTTACTGGTGACGATTCTAAATTTTCCTCTCTTCGCGATTATAAGGGCAATCAAGGCATTGTGACGGCCGACAATACCGTTCATCATGTGAAGAAGGAGGGCATGGTTGTAGTTTCTGGGCAAGATAAAGAATCAATTATTCTTGACAGTGTTTATCATGTACCCGGCATGAAGAAGAATCTCCTTTCTGTGACGAATGCGGTTGATGCGGGCCATTATGTTCTCTTTGGTCCAAAAGATGTGAAGTTCCTTCGAAATGTTGAGGAGGTGAAGGCTGACGTTACTCATGTTGGTAAAAGAGTAAATGATTTGTACGTTTTATGATGGTGCGTCGATCTGGCACGATGAGTTCCAATGATGGTGCGTCGATCTGGCACGCAAGGTTTGGTCATGTGAATATGGACAAGTTAAAAGAAATGACTTCAAAGAATCTCGTAAACGGTCTTCCGCAACTTTCTTTCCCGAATGGAGTCGAATTGTGCGAGGGTTGCAAGTATGGGAAATCACATCGACGACCTTTCGACAAGTCTCTTTCAAGGTGTAACAGTCCGTTGGAGCTTGTTCATAGTGATATGATGGGCCCGACTCAAACACTGTCTTATTCAGGTGCTCGATACATGCTGGTCTTTGTTGATGATTTCACGAGATACACTTGGGTCTATTTTGTGAAGGATAAATTGAAGGTATTTTCGAAGTTTCAAGAATTCATAACAACAGTTGAAGGTGCTCTTGGGAAGAAGATAAAGAAGTTTCGAACCGACAATGGAGGCGAGTTTACTTCGAAGGAGTTTTTCTCATTTTGCGAAAAACAGGGCATTAAAGGGGAGTTGACTTGTGCTTATACACCTCAGCAAAATGGAGTGGCGGAGCGCAAAAATCAGCATCTTGTGGAAGTTTGTAAGAGTTGGATTTACGCAAAAAATTTACCGAAGACTTTATGGGCAAAAGGTATGGTGTGCGCAACTTATGTGATTAACCGACTTCCATGCAGTCCAAATAATATGAAGTCTCCTCATGAATTAATGTTTGAGGAGAAGCCGAGCGTGAAGCATTTGAAGGTGTTTGGTTCTCCATGCTTTGTCCATGTCCCCGACGAAAAAAGAACCAAGTTAGATGCGAAAGATCGAAAGTGTGTGTTCATCGGTTATGATTAAAGGAAGAAAGGATGGAAGTGCATGGATCCAACGACTCATAAATTCATTGTTTCTCGAGATGTCATGTTAGATGAGGTGTCATCATTATTCTCTCTGAATAGTGAAGGTGACTTGTTAGCAATAAAGCCGAATGTGCAAGTAGATTCTAGTCAGAAATCTTCATCTTCGTCTTCTACTTCCACTATCACAAATGAATCCGAGCAAGGTGATAGGGGGAGTAATGAAGTGAAACCCCAAGAAGAAGAAAATGTGCAACCTCCAAGAAGGTCAACAAGACAGATTATTCGACCGGCTCGATACAGAGACGAGAATTTCATCACGACATATTCTTGTTTCTTTTCTGGATCGATGGATGGTGAACCGTCGTGTTTTGCCATGCAAGGACCAAACATTGAAGTTAACCAAAGTGCTCTAAAATTGGCAACTAATCCATTTTGCCATGCAAGGACCAAACATATCGAGATTGAGCATCACTTCATTCGAGAAAATGTGCTTGATGGAACCATTGAAGTTATGGAGGTGAGAAGCAAAGACAACGTGGCGGATATCTTCACGAAGTCTCTCTCCAAGGGGCCGTTTGAGCTGTTGCGAGTCAAGTTGGGGCTCGTGTCCAAAAATACACTTTAAGGGGGAGTGTTAATTTATAAAGTAGCATTTTATATTGATAAAGTTTATTATGCATGTATGTGTGAAAAGTCATGTTCATGAATGTTCTGGACATGTGAAAGGTTATGTTTACATTAGTGAAAAGTCATATTCATGAATCATAGAGACTAGTGAGGAGTCGTGTTCACACTTGTGAGGAGTCATGTTAATGAACCATGTAGCCTATAAATAGGGATGTAGTTTGTGTCATTTAAACACCAGAAAAATTTTGTAATCTCTCTTTTTCTTCTATAATAAAATTCAAGTTACATTGAATCGTTTCTTCTTCTATATTTCGGTTGTGATCCTTGGCTAATGCAACGTGTTGTTGTACTATTGTTAACTTAGGTTATCGTTACATAACTCTTATCCTTCAACGAACTCCTATTTATACCCTTTCACAAAATGGGTTCAAAATACCAGTTAGATCTCAGCCACGATTTCCAATCAGGACAATGTGCTAGATTACAATTTTACTCCTAAGTCCTATAGAAAAGTATGCTTTTATTTAAAAATGACCATGTATATTATCAATTTTACATAGTCACGATTTCCAATCAGGACAATGTGCCAGATTCTAGCATCATTTCTCTTTGTACCAGATTCAGGTATCATCATGTAATCGGTGTTCACTAGATTTAACACCTACCAAACAAAACAAAAATACAAACAAAAATGATAATGAATGGATATAAATGAGGAATTACGTAAACAATGATAACTACAGAACATAATGCATGGCAAATTAAAATTTGATAATTTGTATGCATGGCGAAATCCTACTTTCATAATTCATCAAAAAGAAAATAATGACTAACAAGAAAGAGACCCAATTTATCCAATTCATTATCAATTTCACTAAACTTGGTCTTTTCGCCAACCATATTCAGGCTAAATTTCACATATTTCAGACCCAATATCACAAATATTTACATATTTCATATTCAATTTCACACAAAGAAAAAATCTATCAGTGTCAGAAAGTTCCTTTTATGCACGTGAATTTAAGATGCATACCTCCGATCAGTAGGCCGCTAGAAAAACCGACACTCGGGGGTAGCAAGGGATACATGTAAATTGGGAGATGGGGGCGGTTAAGATATGTAATAGCATGACTTAATATGACTGTAACGTTTATTTCGTTCTTAATTTAATACAAAGTGAGTGTGGGTTAACCCACCTCACAGAAAATCAAAAAAAAAAAGTAAAGGGGTGGGCTGTGTATGAAAAGAATAAGGAAGAAGTAGTGGGCCGTGTTTAAATAAATGATCTGGACTGAGTGTGGAGTTGGAATCAGGAGGTGTCACGTGAGGTTGTTAGAAGGACAGAAGAGGAGGAATATCTACAGGGGAAGAGTCCATATTTTCTTTATGCATTTTATGTTGAGTGTTTTTGTGAGAGTTCATTGTGTGAGTTGTATGAACTAAGGATTTTGTTATTCAATTCTTAGTTGTTATCCTTAGTATTGTGATTTGAGTTGATTAATTATGTTTAATTGATTAATTCAAGCAATACCATATCAATTGGTATCAGAGCGAACCTTTGGATTGAATAGGTCAAAATTTTCATGTTAGAGGGGTAATGACTACATAAGAGGGCAACATGTGTATGATTTCTCAGAGAAGATAGAGAGAAATAGTGTTTTCCAGGCTTGTTTGACCGCGTAAAGAGAGAGAGAGAGAGAGAGAGAGAGAGAGAGAGACTCGGCAGCGGCGGAATCATGAGATTGAGTAAAGCTCACACAGTCGTCGTCTCCGGAGGACCCTATATGTGTCTTTGGCCTGAGTTCATCATGAATGGAAGATAGAAGAAGACACACCCGCACAGGAGAAATGAGAGAAAAGCATGTGAGTTAGAGTGAGCAAATTGACGGAAGTGTGTTTATCTAATCAGAGCGTGTATCTTCATATGAATCTAACGGTGAGCTTTTTACAAGTAAAATATCATGTTTGTTTGTACAAGTTTTTTAGTTAATTTATATATATATATACAAAAAGTATACGTAGCACGAATTCTTTTACCGATTTAGTCCCGAAGGATGAGGTGGCAACGGGTCCATCTAATTATACCTCCACGTAATAGTACCAAGTCTAGAGAAAAAGACTTCACCTCCTCCCCATATCCATCGTTATGTACTAGATTCACCATTTATTTGTGGTATTTGCTCTTCCTCTTTTAGGTGTCGCACAAGAATGATGAATCTTCGCTGGGTTTGTGTTATCCTTTTCTTCGCCGATTTCTATTTGTACGTGATTCGTCAGATTTCCAGACTCTTTGTCCCCAAATTTCTCTGTCGAATTTCCCTGTTCCACGAAATCTCATCCTGGCCAAAATCAGATTCTTTTTAACTTCAAGTGCTTACCGATCTCTCTCCTAGATTTTTCGTGTTAAGGTAATTTTATATTTAATTGCAGATTATATCTATAATTTCTATTTTCTCTCTTGATTTGTGATGATTGGGACTAAGTTGAATGACATATGGCTCGTTGGTTGTGGTTGAAGCGACTCGTATATTATTCTCTTGTCCTAATCAAAACTATTTGAGACTAAATGATCTCAAGTAGCTTCATGCCGTGCTTATTATCATTGAATTTTGGATTTATTACCATCTAATTAAGCAATCATGATATAATTCTCATTCATTACAGACCCATCCTAGTTGCAGCTTCAATTTCATGATTTTTTTTAATTTTGAGAATTATGTTCAATTTCATGTCTTTTTCAATTTCATTTAGTTACAATTTCATCATCTTTTGAATTCTGAGAATTTTGGATTTATTATCATCTTGAACAAGAGTTGCGCGAGTCTTTGATCGGTCCATTGTCCAAATTGAAGATGGACTTACTCTTCCTGACGACAATGCAACCATCCTTGATCCCGTACCACTTCGTCGAAGAGATAGACCCTCGGTTAAAAGATTCCAAGGAGTAATTGAAATAATTATTAAGAAGAAAAAAAACAGGAAAAGAAGAAGAAGAAACAAGAACAAAAAAAGAACAAATCGTAGGTAAAATTGTTTATTCATTTCAGTTTTATTAATTTTATGATATTGTACTAACTATTTCCACGTATGTTTGCAGAATGTCGTCAATGAGGTGTTACCGGACTTAAATAGTCATGTGCTTGAGACTCGAGAGAATTTTTCGATATATATGGATCAAATGTTATGACCACATATTGGTCAAGGTTTCAGTTCCATTTTTGTCAACCGGTTTTGATGGACAAAGAAGCAATATGCCAAATCCATTTGACTTTTTTTGATATGAGTCACGACATGTCGAGAGTTTTGCTGTATCTTTTTTTTTATGATTTATGATTTTGTTATGTTAATGTTTTGAAAGTAATTTAAGGTTCATTGGATGATTAGAATGAATTGTTTGTTTAGAAGTAATATAGAGATAATCGTTTGTTTAAGAGTAATGTGAAGATAATAATTTGACAGTTATGTTTGTATAGAAGTAATTGTTGTTGAACTAGGATAATATTCATGTTAAGGGAATAATAATATTGTTTTTAAATCAACATAAGAATCATCTTCACTGTATTTTTCTAATAAAAAGTCTCCAAAATTGCATCGTACCAGACTGATACATTGCCTTTAAGAGAAAAGGTCTATCGGAAAATTATAATTATACACATTGTTGAATCTCTGCATAATCATTATGGTTTAACAAAAATTATACACATTAATATCATTTTCGATATATACATTTGCTAACCCTAAATGATAAGGCCCAATGAATATGTATATTTTATAATACAGTTTTCATTTATTAATTTGTTAACCATAATAGCTTTACGTCCCTATATTTCTTTTAAAATAAGAAATATCATGAATACCTTTATAAAATAGAGGTAATCAGACTATTAACCTAGAACAATCTCATACATTCAATTCAAACCACTCGAGCTAATTGTATCATGTTTTGCTCCCTATGAATTTCTCCATTTCATTGGTAGCCTGAATATCATAATGGATCCCATCCAATTCACACAGGATACGATCTTTTGACGTTGCGTACAACATCTTGGAATGGATACGAGAACTCAAAGGAGACCTAAAAAAACAATAAATATCATAAATACCCCTCCTCTTTGAAGTAAAAAAAATAAAAGAAAAAAAGAACCAAGCGGAGAAGAAGATTTTTCTCTTCTGACAATTCTCTTCGATGACGAAATCAAAATCGTAAACAGAAAATCGGTAGTCATTCTCATGCAAGTAGACTAAGAAATCCTCGACAATAGCGCCCCTGGTTTTCTCGACAATTACTTCTTTGCCCTTTGTCGTCGATTTTGAATCACATAGCGGAAAGTCTTCTTCCTCTGAAGTTCGAGGAATTTCTCCTTGCAATCCTGTTCTGCTCCCCGAGGCATTGGATGACTTGAATATACAAAGAAAATAGTATATTGGTGAGTATTATGTAATATTTGTATAATATATTGAAAAAAAATTGATATGAGAACTTCAATTAATTTTATTATACCTAACAAAGATTCGAATATATTTGATTTTTGAACTGAAACCCTGGAAATATGAAATTTTATATAATCAATGAATTTCTAATTGAGTGAAGCGAAGTCTAGAAATAAGCAATTTTAACTTCTCACCAATACAGGCCCCAATTAAAATTTCACGAAGGATTGAAGATACGTACCAGTCACAATTGAAGTCCCAACTGAAAAAATTGTTTGTAACTCAGCCCTGTGAAGTCTCGCGGAGTTGTGAAGTTCGACACCAGAACAAGTTCTCGCTATGAAGTCTCAGAGCTGTGAGTTTTAAAGGCAGTGCGCTGTGAAGTCTAGCTGAGTCCCGAAGCTTTGAAGTTGGGCATCGATCTGAAAGGCGACGGGATACGATGAAGGAAAACACAAGGAGGCAGGAGGTGGAGTCGTGGAGGAGGGTGAGGATGTTGGGAATTCACCCCGACCCCGGGCCCGCGCAGCGGAATGAAGGCCCGGTCCGGTTCCCTAAATCCAAGATCACGCCATGACTTCGAGGGTACGATGCAAATAGAAGGATAGATCTATACCAGTGCCAAATTGATGGCACACAAAGGGTTGATCGCCGCCTTCTATTCCTCCTGTCACGTTGGTGACAATCCGCGCGTCCCATACCACGCGTCCTTCACCACTCGTTAACTATGCCGGTTCACTCGACTTCGTCTTCGTGCGTCCAAGCGTTTCCACCGTCTTTCTCACTCGAGTCGATCACAATCGAAGAACCACAAACGTCGTTCCTCATAACCGTGACTACTAGAGTTTGGTCATGTATCCTTGATCCATACCACTTCCTTTTGCGATTAATAACCGCAATATACTCGCCACCGTAAATAGAATCATAAACTATTGATCTTGTGGAACCTTTCCACATAACCGTGTTTTCATTTAAGCAAAACATGTACACACTTTGTGATCGAAAGTCGTGCTACATATTTGGACGTGCTTAATCTTTAGAAACTGTTGTTGTTATAACTCTTTATAACCAACACGTCCTCCACACCATTATAGATAAAAAAAATCCTGAATTCTTTTGTAAAGTATTCAAGGATAACATTCACCGCTATCAATACAAATCCTGATGAATTTAAATATACATAACCATTATGTATATATATATATATATATATATATATATATATATATATATGTATAACCATTATACATTCACAAGAGTTAGTCTCATGTAATCGCATTACATTCAAAATCGTGTGATTCCCTAGATTTTATTGACGGTGAATTAGACGCTTCATCTATACGACATATAGCCACATTCATATCATGACAGATATAATAGATCCTCACATTGAACGTAAAGCATCATATTTTTATTTTCGCCCTGCTTGATGTCTCACATCGAGCCGTAGAAAATTTCTGCCATTCGACATCTCTATTTAACTCCGCCAAGGTGTTATATGTTGAAAACCTTTTTCAACAATATGTCGATATACGTGCTATAATATAGAACGAGGAACTTCTTAGATCTATCGTATAGATCTTCACGCTTAATTCATAAGCGGTCTCGCCTAAATTTTGTGTCGTTACAAGAAATATAACGCGGCTCCCACTAACCTTCATATGTACACAAAGTTTCCATTCGTTCCGACAATGTTATAGCAGTTTATAACTTCATCAAAACGAATATTCCAATTCCGAGAAGCTTTCTCTAATCTATCATATGGATCGTTAAAGCGTGCATATCTTATCCCCGATTCTTATGAATCGACAAAACCGTAAGGTTGTGTCAAGTACACATCCTTTCATAAAATTTCTGTCAAGAAATTTGGTTTTGACATCCATTTTGCTACATCACATAGTCATAATACGCGACCATGTCAAGCAGAATTTCGAGAATGTGAAAGCATGGAAACATGCGAAAACGTTTCTTCATAGTCCGACTATGAAATTCTTGAAACTCTTCGCTACGAGCCTCGCTTTGCATATATGCGTATTCCTATCCGTGTCGGTTCTCTTCTTGAAAACCCATTGTCTTTTCACGGGTCTAACCCGGAAAGTAATGAAATCAAGTTCTAAACTTGATAATTTTACACGGATCGAATCTCAGAATTCATGACATCATGTCATGTGGAATCAACCTTTCATAGCATCCCTGTAGGATATCGAATCATCATATGATTTCGATCTATCATCATTAGCCATGGTAAATCCGTATTTACCGGCTTATGATATAGCCTACTTGATCTACAAATAATTCCTTTGTGTGTTCGACTCGTATTCATCAACTCTTGATGAAGTCGTGTCAACATTCATCGGTACAATGTTCATTTTCAGATCTCGAACTCTTTCGAGATTTATTCTACTCCCACAAGCCCGCATAGAGATTAGCAACATCAAGTTTCAAACTTGTGCGCATCGAATCCTCCTCCAAGAAGGCATCTCTTCGAGCAACGAAAATCTTATTTTCGTCGGGACGTTAGAACTAATACCCTTTAGTTTCCTTAAGGATAAACGAACAATTTCCAGATTTGGGATTGAGTTTAACCGAAACAAATTCCGAAATGCACTCACATCCTCAAATCTGTACGAGTGACAACTTCGGAACCATTCCGATCCATATCTCATATGGCGTCTTTTGTACCGATTAGAAGGATTATGGTCCATATCTCATACGCAACCATTCATTAGTGCCACTGTCTCAAGGGCGTATCCCCAAAACATTTTTGAGAGATCCTATTGATTTATCATTTATCGAACCATGTCCAACATGCGTTCATTTCCTCTTTTCAGACACGTCTCAATGTTCCGAATAAAGGCCATCGTGAAACGATTCCACAATCATAAATGATCATCAATATTCATAACTCAAATATCGCCTCTTCGATCCTATCGAAAAGTTTAGCTCAAATACTCGCCTTATCGATCCTATCGAAAAGCATTGATTTTCTTGCTTAGTTGATTTCGTATTTCATTTTTGAAACTCTTTGAACCTTTCAAAAGTCTCCGTTTCGGCACGCATTAAATAGATATTTCCATATATACTTTAACCGTCCATAAACATAACAAAATACTGATAGCCTCCTCTTGCCTCGAAACTTATCGGATCATCTACATGTGAATGTAAGTTCCAATAATTCGTTGGATCTTTCTCCAACCTTTGGAGAATGATGCCCTTTGTCGTCTTGCCTAATAAATAAGTATCGCATTAATCAATCGAATCTAATTCGAATGATTCTAGCAATCCATCATATGGAATCTAGATACGCGAATCTCGTTTATATGGCCAAGACGGCAATGCCAAAAGAAGCAATCAACTTCTAGGTTTAATCCTCCTCGGATTTCACCATTCTTTGAGTCACTAGTTTGGACAACTCCTTGTCCGAACTCTCCGTTTTGGAAAACATTTTTCCAAAATACCCTTAGACATACATTTCTTTCGATCCCATCCTTGAATTACAAGGACATCCACGCATCTCTATGCTTTGGATTCCCCGGACACTCTAAGTATCTCCTATTCAAATTTACATCGCATCACATGCAATTTCGGGATCGACTTATCTATCGAATGCATATGATATTCGGTCACGAAGATCAAATCTCGTACCATCAACACACGAGTGTTAATCAAAGATCCATAAGGCGTCTCAAAATTAACCTACTCTTTGAGCCGCATTGAACCATTCAACGCGCTCTAGCTCTTGAAACTATTTCATGAGCATTGTGTTTTATTTTCATATACACCCGAATTCTCAAAACAATTTTGAGAAATTTGCGTCTACACATGCCACCACAAGGCATGTAATATTGTTCGATTCCTTCTTAAAGTGTATCGAACCCGGCTTTCTCTAAAGCCAAAGCCTCGAGCCCCAAATCTACCGTTTCCGTGTCCAACACGTTCCTTTAAGTCTAAGAACTATTCTTTGACTATCAAGGTTAATTACGGTAATTCCGACCCAAAAGCCATCTATCATATCGATCTCATCGATATATATTTGGTGTTTGCTTGAAAACATAATTCTTAAACGGATGATGAAGATTAAGCTCCTAACCGTGCGTACTTAATCTATATGCTTATATGATGAATATATGAATGTGTTATTTTTATCGAATCGAGAACCCTCATACCGATACGGGACTCCAAGTCCATAACACTCAAGACCCATATTTCCGTTCCTCCCACAAGTGACTTTAGCCTATCGGGTGGGATCCCGTTATTTAGGTAGGATTATATCCAATCGCATCATATGCGACTCTTGAACCTTTATAGGATTTCGGTGATGGATCGTATCATATACAATCCCATTTCCGTGTGTGCATCCTATCTATGCCCCGAACTCCAATCTGATTGGCCTGGACGGTTAAGTCACAACCATCTCCAACGTATCGTTCAAATAGGCTACTAGTGAGTCGACTTTAGCCCGTGCCTCACAAGTCCCGATTTAACGCTTGCCACCCTTTCGATAATTACAATATCACGTGTCCGACTTTAGCCTGAACCCACGTGAAACGTAACACCAAACTCGGTGGTTGTGGATATGGAAGGCATATCCATGACTTAAATATTATGAGGGATCATACCATTTTATGTTTCTAAATTCGTGACATAATCCAATTATATCACTATCACAAGATTTTCATAAATGCATATGTATTTATTTGGGAATCTAATTATTCTAAATAATTATCTAATTATATACTAGTATGATTGATGCCGATCAAATCGATATAAAGAACTTAAAATTCCGAGCTTCGTAGCCAAAGTTATCGCGAAAACAAAATCAGCATCCAGAAGGGGATCAGTTATAACGGACTGCCCCATCCGTTGTAACGCAGGGGCCCAACGGGCGCAAGTCGCCCGGGACGCGTCCGGGGCGCCAAAAACTGCCCCCGGGGCGGCAGAAAAAATTATTTTTCTGTACCCTTTCGGTATTTTATTAGAACGACACTAATACTTCGCTCAAATGAAATATAGTACAACCTGAAAGTTCTAGATAATCTCATTATCTAACTAACCCAATTTGAACCATTCAAATCGGAATTTCCTACTGAAAGTTATACCAGTTTTAGTAAAATACGAACAAACGAAAAGATAAGTATATCCAATACACACCTTTTCAACCAGAAAACTACAGACACCTTTTCAGTATTCTGTTGAAACGAAAATATTAAATTGTTCCAACCGACTTTGAACGTGAACGAAAGTTCTAGATAATCTTATTATCTAATTAACCCAATTGGATTGGACTCAATTGGAGTTTTGATGCTACATATACGGACGTTTTAGTCTCTGTATCTCAAACAGTCGCACCCTTTCAGTATTCCATAAAAACGACACTGATAATTCGTTCAAATGGAAAAACTTTCTGTATCAAAGTCATAGATAATCTCATTATCTAACTACTCCAATTTGATCCAATCAATTTTGAGTTTCCCACTGAAAATTATCTTAGTTTTACTCACTGTTTCGTATTCTAATTTTCTGCAGATTTTGCCGTTTCTTCCGTTTTCGCTCGTTTCCAAAACGATAAATCATGAAACTTTTTCACGATCATTCCTAGATACTCTCAATCAACTTTTGATCGATCTCTAGCGAATTCCACTTGTGATTTTAACGGAATTTGACTTTCTCTATATGTAACATCATGCAAACGGGTACGAACTTTGATAACCCGTGCGTATATCTAATATACGACTATGATTCGACCCTCGAATCGATGGCGATCGCTCTGATACCACTGTTGGAAATTCATCCCGACCCCGGGCCCGCGCAGCGGAATGAAGGCCCGGTCCGGTTCCCTAAATCCAAGATCACGCCATGACTTCGAGGGTACGATGCAAATAGAAGGATAGATCTATACCAGTGCCAAATTGATGGCACACGAAGGGTTGATCGCCGCCTTCTATTCCTCCTGTCACGTTGGTGACAATCCGCGCGTCCCATACCACGCGTCCTTCACCACTCGTTAACTACGCCGGTTCACTCGACTTCGTCTTCGTGCGTCCAAGCGTTTCCACCCTCTTTCTCACTCGAGTCGATCACAATCGAAGAACCACAAACGTCGTTCCTCTACTTGTATCCACGTTGATTCGTAAGACGTCGGTCACGGATGCACCTGCCTAGACGATGCACCGGCGAACTTGCTCGATCTAATCGATTCTCTATTTCTCTCTCTTCGCACCTTTTCACTCACGAAAGACCAAATCTGAATTTGCTCTTTTTCTTGTGTATTGGGCAGAATGATAATCTCAATAGTCTGATTTGGATGAGAGAGAAAGTATCCTATTTATATCTAATAGGATTAGGATTAGCCAAAAGGCATGTATATCCAATATACATCCTTTCACATAGAAAAGTGTATGAACCTGTTCAGTATTCTGTCCAGACGAAATTGATAAATTTCTATGACAGAAACTCACCCAACATGAAAGTTGTAGATAATTTCATTATCTACACAACCCAATTTGTCCCAACCCAATTGGAGTTCGTATGCAAAATTTATGACTGTTTTACTAACTATATGTCATACTGTTGCACCCTTTCGGTATTTCACATAAACGACACTGATACTTCGTTCATATGAAATATATTTCTACATGAAGGTTATAGATAATCTAATTATCTATTTAACCCAATTTGAACCATTCAAATCGGATTTTCCCACTGACAGTTATGGCCACGAATGTACGACTACATTCGTTTATCCTTGTGTACACTTTTACGGTTGATCCTGAAACTGTATTTCCTTCAGTCTCCCACTCAATTCCAGATCTACCTAAAAGATACTCATGCATATCCAATACGCACGATTTTAGAGAATATAGCTCGCGTATCAAATACCAAGCTATGCACATCCAATGTGCCAATTTTATGATCAAGCCCGACTTAGTACGACTCGTTGTGTGACCATGTAGGTTCGACTTAACGATGGCAGTAGGTTGTTTCCAATACCTACAAGCTCATGAGCGGGATCTAGTCACTCCATCATAGCTACCCATGTTAAACGAATAATGATTGTGATCATTGTGCCTATCTCGAATAGCGGTTACTAGTTCTCTTGTTTGCGATATCCGTTAATCAAAAGGCATGGTAATAGTCGTCCTTATAATTTGATTAACTACACTTATTCCCCGATTCCGAGTTGAGTTAACAAATTTCAATCGATATTAACCATTAATATCATTGACTGTGGCCACAGTTTTCGTTAATCGACTCATCGAGCGGCGCCTAAGAGATATCTCTTCCTTTCGGAATAAACAATTCCTATCTTGGAGACTCACATTGAATTCCGTGTTTCGGACAATACCCAATGATGACCCTTTTAACTCCCTGTTACGGTGAGCGTAAGATCATATCAAAGCATTGTATTACGCACGTAACTCAATCAATGATCCCCTCAAGTTTGAAGAACCTAATGATGCGTGTGTGTAATTTCTTTTGTTTGATCTCAACCCTTCATCAGATCACTTTAACGTATCAGATTGGGAGTCCAATATGGAAGTCCAAATAGAGTGTCAAGGGATCCTCCCCCATATATATATATGGGGGAGGATCCCTTGACATCCATATTAGACTCTCTAATATGGTCCATTGATCAATCTTTGATGAATTTGATGAGGGGCTGAGATCCATTTATAGAACTCTGCTGTGAGTGCTCTCTTCACACTGACCGCCCCCACTACCTCACTTTCCCTCTCTCTTCGCGAGTCCTTCCATGGCGATCCAAGAAAACCCAGCACGCCGGCCTTCTCAATGGCCATTCAAGCACACGATCTGGCTTCGTAAGTCTCTTTCTCTCTCTCTCTTGACTCTCGACTCTTCGTAAGTATCTCTCTTGCATGACGACTTTCCCATTCCGGTGATGGTGATGGTTCAAGACCACGACGCCCCTAACCCCCTCTCTGAGGACGCTCGAGCACAAGATCCCGGGCCCAGAGAACTCGTGCAAACTCTCTCTCTCTCGTGATGCCTTATATCACTCACGACACAACCATAGCCTTGATTCAACTTGAATTTCTGAAATTGATGTTGTCCACACTATATGTACAATTAGGCATAACTGAAACATAATTTAGTTTAATTGAAGCATAAATTAAGATAAATTGAGAATCATATAGTTTAAATTGGCTAATTGAGGTAATTAGGGTTGTTTTTGAGTGATTTCATTGTAATTAAATTGTTTTGTATTTATTAGTGATATTGTTCATGTCTAGTGAGATTTCAGGATTGTTGAATTCAAATGAGACGCATGAGATGAATTTGAAGTATTGAAGCCAACTTTTGTGACTGATAGCATGCTCGTTGAAAGTAAATTGGGTTCAATGGAAGTATAATGTGGTATAATTTAGTATAATTAGGATAAATGAGTTGTCTTTTACTAATTGGTGTAATTGTTTATTAATTTAGGTTAGTCGAGATTTGGGATGTGATAGCTCAATCTTTTCGATAAAATGCCTTACATGGATTGGAAGTTGAACTTGGAAGTCGATGACAGATGTTTTCAAGGTCGAATTGATTCTCGAAGTCGGAGCCTATACTTTTGGTTGTTGCTCGAAGTCGATGACAGATGTTTTCTCGAACTCGAGGGTTTTTTTTTGTGCAGGTTTTGCTCGAAGACAGAGGCTGTTTTTATCAGGTTTTATTCGAACTCAGAATGCTCAAAGTTCAACGACTCGAAGTTGGAATACTCGGAGTTGTATATAAACTTATAATTAGAGATTAGAGTCATGTCTTGTGTATTCATTGACTCGAGGATTGTGTTGTGTCGTGTATTTATTGACTTGTAACAATTTGATTCGTAGAGCATAGGTATTATGTCTTGTTAGAATGTATGTATCGTGTCTTGTGTATTGTCGAGGCTCGGGTCTTGTGTTATTTATAATGATTATCGACGATGTTATATTTATAAATTATTAATTGTATCTTCTGTATTTATAATCATTGTCAATGTTAATACAAAATGCAGGGAATGTGCAAGTTTTTTTTTTCCAAAAAATAGGGAAAATGCAGGTAATGAGCATGATTTGAAAGTATAGTGCATTTCCGATAAAAAAAAGTTTATTTCATAATGGATTTTTTGTATGTAAAATGTCAATCAAAGAAAATGAAAACAAATTGCATAAATACACATATATTTAGAACACAAATATGATGTTAATATATGAGGAGTACATTACATTCATCCAACTTAATAATAATTCAATTTACAATTAAATAATCCAACTGCTGACTATATGGCTCATGTAGAAAAACAGAAACAAGCAAAAAGAAAATTTAATTAGAATAAGGGGTGGAATTGTTCGATTAGGGTCCACAATGGAGAAGTTCAGGGCTAGCGAAAACTTGCGTAGCAGGTTGCTGCCATCGAGAGAGAGGCCTCGCCAGGAAGAGCTCGGAGGTCAAGGGTACGAAGAGACATCTGGCTTCTCCAACGAAGAAAGAGAGAAAGCGCAGAGCTTCTGTTGCTTGTCGTACGAAGAGAGAGAGAGAGAGAGAGAGAGAGAGAGAGAGAGAGAGAAGAATTTGCGGTTTTACTGTTACCATGACTCGAGAGGAATGGGGGGTTGGGCTGTGGCTTTGAAAGAAGGCGTCACCATCTGTTCGCCATGGCTCTAGTGAGCGTGTGGAGAGAGAGAGAGAGAGAGAGAGAGAGAGAGTCCAAGGGCAGGAGGGTTCACGGGCAAAATAATAGCGTGTGTTGTGTGGATTAATCTCAGCCTTTCATTAAAAAATCAACCTAATATAGATGTCAAGGAATCCTCTTCATATATATATATATATATATATATATATATATATATATATATAGGTTTTGTGGAGTTCTTATTTATAATTCTTGTTTGGAGTCCACATCCAGGCCATTCATCTAATTTCATCAACGGCTCAGATTTAGTAGAAAATAAAACGCTGCCCTCGCCATAGCCTCTCTGACAAGCCTCTAAACTAGAGGTGGCAAACGGGCGGGTTCGGGCGGTTTCGGGCTAAACCCATCGGGTTTCGGGTTAATTATCGGATTCGGATTTTTTCGGGTTAAGTCAACTCGGATTAGGTCGGGTTCTGCTCGGGTCATATTTGGTCGGATCAATTTCGAGTTGAAATTATAGTCGGGTCAGATTTTCATATTCGGGATGATTCGGACTCGGGTTAAATTATTTTTTTTCGAAATATTGGATATAAAACTAAAATTATTATTCAAATCATTATAACTTCCTTTTCCAATTATAATTTAAATAATAATATAGTGATGACTTGGTTTCCTGGTTTTTAAAGTAGGGCCCCATCTTCTTTCCTCCCCTTACGAATGAGATTAGAACACCTCCTTCAAAAAAAAATTAATTTTCCTTCAAAAAAAAAAAATTAGTTTATGAATTATGTGAATCTTGTCCGTAAATAATATTTGTATTCAGAGAAACAATCTTTCTAATCGGGTCAACTCGGGTTAATATGATTTGAATCGGGTCAATTTCGGTTCGGACTATTTGGGTTCGGACTTGTCGGTCTCGAATTTATCGGGTTTCGGACAACTCGGATTCGGATCGAGTTGAGTCGGACTACTATGTAACACCGGGTCAATTTTGGGTCGGATTTCTCGGGTTCGAGTCGGTCGGGTTCGGTCGTTTGAATTTTCTAAAATTTTCGGGTCGCGGACGAGCCTGACCTCGGGCGAGTCGGGCGGTTTTTTCGGATTCGGACGGCATTTGCCACCTCTACTCTAAACCCTTCTCCGTAGCCCTAACCTTGAACAAGAACCTCTCGCAAGCCCACTCCACGCCAGAGATCCTCTCTCTCTCCCTAAACCGATCGGTCATGGAGGCACTTGCTTTCTTCTCAAACTCGGAATCAACAGACTATGATGCACTTTTCAATAACGTGCTGAAGTAGCTGGTCGCCTCTCATCTTGCTTTGGTACTGTCGAAGGTAATTAAGCTAAAATTTGCAATATGCCTCAGTTTAGTTGAAATTAAGCCTTACTTTGTCTATTTCTGCAATAAGCGTGAAATTAGCTCCAATAAGCATAATATTCTTTATTCCGACCTTAAGCTTCTATAATTTGAACTATTTATTTAAATTTTATGGTTTCAGTAATTGGCACAATTTTGTGATTATAAAGGTTTTGTTTGCATTATAATTTATTTGGCTTCATACATTTTACAGAATATGAAAAACAACTAGTTATTCTAGTTTCAATAATTCTCGTACAGGAGAAGGAGATAAAATTGGTTCTTTTCATGACTAGAATATACGAACGTGCAGTTTTTTTCTTCTTCCATTGGGTCCGACGGAATCGGGAATTTGAATCAGACGCGTCAGAATTGTTTTCCCAAGTTGTCTTGCTACTATCGTGAATGGCTCTCTACCTGGTAATCTTTGCTTGATTTTTTTCCAAGTGACTACTTTTTTTATTATTAAAAGATATTTTCAATTTTCAATTCCATTTTGATCTGAAACCATTTTTGTTTTCAGATGTGACCGGAGCATTAAGCAAGGCCGAGGCCGAGTTTCAATCAAGAAAATGAGAGCCTCGAATTTTATTTAGGAGGCTTTGTTCAATACAGCGATGACATATCACCATGCGGGATTGATGACACTTGCGGTTTCTTCTAAGCATGCTTCGATAAGAACGTGTTGTGTTGCGAAAATTCTCGAAATAACTTGCATGATTAAATATATATTTGTTTGCATTTTATTTGGAATTTTATATTTGTGTGTTATTTGTGAGTTTAGTAGGGATATGAGGGAAATTCCCCCTTCTCTTTTTTGTCATCACGTCATTTTCAAAAACATATTTCGTGCACATATTTCAATTACTTTGAAAGGATTTCCTTTATTTGCATTAATTCTCTTTTCACAAACTACAAATCCGTCATAAGTAGGTTCAAAATTCAGTAAAAATAAGGAATGGTGCCAACTTGAATTTTGGATTGGTACCAATATGAGTGGACTTGTATTTTGTTTATATAACATTATTCAATTCATTTATAAATAATCGAGTTACAAAATTCATTACACAACTCTCGATTCCACTATCTTAACTCTGATCGTATTTACATTTAATCTAACCCTAAACCCTAAGCCATAAACACACTACATTTGATCAACACAAGATCGTACCATTTGATCAACGCATATGATAACTACTTTAAATCATTTACGATTCCAGAAATTCATAAGATCTTCGAGACTTTGGCCCAGTAAATCCATCACGAGCCTGTTGTATTCTCGCTCGACTCCATACCATCCAGCATTTGGAATTCCAGCTAGAATAATCAAATCAAATTTCAATGTTTTATAGGGATCAATTTGCTAATTTACCAACAAGTATTATAAAAAAATTGGAAGTATCTAGGATTAAAAGCTCGACATTGGCTGCAAGCTCTTCATTATTTGGAATATTCATACCGCAATAATTACTTCTCATTTTACCGAGCCGGCATTTCCTCCTCTTAAGACAGTCTTAGTTCGGCGCCAAATGAGAAGCTTCGGAGACGATAGATTCCTACATACAAAATGTTACAATTCAATTATTGTTTTCGAGAAATTGATTTGCTGAGATTGATTCTTCTTCAATTATCTCAATTATCAAGCTCATTCCCACAATTTCACAAATTACAAATACAAAGTCCAATTCACTTACTCGCAATTACGAACCCTGATTTCAACGCAAAGCAGCCATCAACCTAACTTTTCAATACTCATTACAGTCCCTAGAGCATTATTAATCCAAACAAGGACCGATATTAAACCCAGAAATTTCTTAATCCAATTTCTATTTCATTCAAATTACCTAGCCGTAATCAATACTGAGATACCATAGCTTGAGGAAACTCGACCATTGAAGAGACCTTTGAGGAGACACAGTCGAACAACTTTGCTAAGGATCCATGAAGGGTCTCCTGCATATGCGTGTGGGAGATGCCGAAGAGGAGAGGTCTGGCAAGACGAGATTCTTGGATTGTTCCAGAGGAGGGAGATGAAACAGTTTTGGGATAGAGGATGTTGTGTGTTCTCAGCAGGGGTAGAGTTCTCGGCAGTGGAGAGAGAGGCACCGTTAGGTCTAGGGTTTCTAAAATGACGAGAGTGTGAGTAGGGATGTCAATGGGTTGGGTAATACCCGTGCCCGACGGGTATCCGACCCGGGCGGGTCGGGTAATACCCGATTAATCCTACCCGCGGGTCGGGTATTACCCGATTAAAAAATACCCGGTACGGGTACGGGTAGGGTATGGGTGAGGTCGTACCCGACCCGTGGGTATACCCGACCCGAACCCGATCCTTAATAATGATAGTTATATTAATATTTTAATATATATTTTATTATTTTTGTTGTTTTTCAAATAGGTTTAATCTATTTTTTCTACTGTTCTTTATTATACAATTTATTTTTATTTTTTCTATTTGTTTAGTAAATAAAACTAAAATAAATAAATTCCTAGATTCATGTTTATTTATTTTTTTTACAGCTATTTCACGTTTCTACCAATTTTAATTTCATAAAATCTACTTAAAAATATTTGTTGTGTATGTTATGATATTATTATGTTATGTGGTAATATTTTGATTTGAAAAAAAATATATTTTCGTTAGTATATTTTAATGTTTTTGTATATATTTAGGTATGGGTAAAAATCCCCGTGGGTAATCCGAAAACCCGCGGGTAATAAACGGGGCGGGTAAAATTACCCGTTTAGTTGACGGGTCGGGTATGGGTATTATCCGATTAAGATGGGTAAGGATATGGGTGAGCCTATACCCCACCCGAACCCGACCCATTGACATCCCTAAGTGTGAGTGAGTTCTCGGCAGTGGAGAGAGACAGAGGTCACTTCTACAATGGCGACAGGAGAGAAGGATAAAGGATCTGGGCAGCCGAATATTAATTTGAGCAGCGACTTTCAGTAAATAAATCTCAGCCACACATCAAAATCAGATGAACGGTTAGAATTCGGACTCTCAATAAGGACTCATATGATAACTTACGTATAAAGTTAACAAAATTCAAGCTCTCACAACTTATGTATAAATCAATGTTTTAAATAGCGTGTAGCGGCACGCAGCGTTCTTGACGTTTAATTTAGCGGTTAGCGTTAGCGGGCGATATAGCACTGCTTCACCATCGCAGCGAAATTTGATCAAAATTATTATTTTATAATACTACAATATGCATATAAATATAATTAAGCGGCCCAATATTATAAATAAAATTATATCGAATGCTAATTTATATCAACCTCACAAACTAACATAAATTAAAGATTTATTTCTAAGAAAAATTTATTATTATTATTATTATTATTATTATTATTATCCAATACCAATAAATAATAATAACAATAATTATTATTATTTATTATTACTATTATTTAATAACAATTATTATTATTGTGTAATGACAATAATGATTATTATTATTGTTATTATTATTATTTAATAAAAATAATAATTATAATAATTATTATTATTATAATAATTATTATTATTATTATTATTATTATTATTATTATTATTATTATTATTATTTGTACTATTATTATTATTATTATTATTATCATTATTTTATTATTATTTTTAGTATTACTATTGTTATAATAATAATAATAATAATAATAATAATAATAATCACGCTATAGCACCGCTACAACCGCTATATTTGAACGCTTCATACTATAGCTGTCCGCTATACCGTTGCAGCGGAACAAAATTCTACAGACCTAAATTTCGAAGCGATGCAGCATTTACCTCCTAAAATCCGCTATAGCGCGCTATAGCGCCGCTATTTAAAACACTGGTATAAAGTTAGAATTCGGACTCTCAATAAGGACTCATATTATAACTTACGTATAAAGTTAACAAAATTCAAGCTCTCACAACATGCCACGTCATCAGATATTTTGAACCGTTGGATGAACTTTAATTAAGATCGAATTTAATTAAGATCTAACGGTTCTGAATTAAATGGACTCGGCTTATGTGTTCCAATGTATGCTAACAACTCATGGATCATGTGAACCGAGTGTATTCAGTCATCTCTTCATTGCATAAACTTATCCCCCTCTTCTCTCTCTTTCTCATTTTCGCGAGGCAGGGGAAAAAAAAGCGACGAAACCCTAGCGAAAGAGAGAAAAATGGCGACGGAATCCTAAGAAAATTTGGTGAAACGTGGGAGAAGCTCTGGCGTGAATGCATGACACGCTTGCAACGACGGAAGATGAAGTCCATCGTCCTGGCAGGTTCTTTGCGACGCGGTGGTTAACTATGTTGCTTCTCGAACCCTAAGGCGTTTTTCCACCTGAATCTTGAGTAAGATTCTTCTATTTTTCCACCTGATTTCTCGGTTGATTTGCTTCTTTTTTTGTTGCTTTTCAAGATTGGACGAAAACAGTGGTTGCACGACAACTGTTCGACAAAATGCTTTTTGAGGAGAACGTGGTTTTTTCGACTGAAGTTCTCTGTCAGGCACAACTATTTGAAGAGTGGTTGTCATTCTACGCGGATTTTCAAGATTGGACGAAAATAGTGGTTGCACGACAACTGTTCGACGAAATGCTTTTTTTTATGAGAACGTGTTTTTTTCGACGGAAGTTCTCTGTCAAGAACAACTATTCGAAGAGTAGTTTTCATTCTACATGGTTTTTCTCAGGAGTATAATTCATTCTACATGATGTCAAGCACAACGAATCGGTTCA
This sequence comes from Luzula sylvatica, assembly GCA_946800325.1. NCBI lineage: Eukaryota > Viridiplantae > Streptophyta > Magnoliopsida > Poales > Juncaceae > Luzula > Luzula sylvatica. The sequence continues at coordinate 42,074,236 of OX326960.1, forward strand.
GATATCTCGACGTTCACCTCTCGCTTCCCTTCTCGTGAAAAACTACCCATGAGCGAACCGCCAACGAACCGGACAACCGTTGTAGATCCGCCAGCAAACGACATCATCACCAGGTCTCTCTCTCTCTCTCTCTCTATCTCTCTGCAAAGTTCAGCGATTTTGAGTTTTTCTTTTAATTTTTGAGAAATTTTAAGAGGTATTTTTTTCATGCTTGTAGAACAGTGGAATTCATGTTTGTCTTCTCACAGGGGCAAAGAGTACGTGATTTTGTGTTGGAAATCAGGGATTGATAGACAAAACACTCTTTTTTGATAGAGCTTCTCAATGTAATCCCCACCTAAACTCAATTATAGATAATTAATTATAAAATTTCTATTTATTAATTATCCATTTTTTATGATAATGGAATTTGCCCATTATGTTTTCAAATTTCAGCAATTTTAGGGTTCCTCTTTCTCGAATTTCAATACTTTTAGTGTTATTTTTAGAATTTAGCAATTTTAAGGGGTTCTTATCTCAAGTTTTTTGGATTTTTCGTGTTTTTTGCAAGTTTCAGGGTTTTTATGTAAGATTTCAGGATTTTCAGTGTTTTCTTGAAACCTTCAGCAATTATTAGTGTTGGAATTTTGGCTTGGATTTTAGAAGAATAGAGTGTGTGGGGGACTTTTGTTTGGGGATAAATATCAAAACCAATGGAAAGATTCAATCAAATACAACACAGAGAGAGAGCGTCAGGGGTAGAGGTGGCAATCGGACGGGTCAGGTCGGGTTCGGATTGTGTCATTTCGGGTTCGGGTCGTTTCGGTTTGCGGGTCGTTCGGGTCGCGGGTTGTTCGGGTTTCGGATCGTTCGGGTTCGGGTCGTTTCGGTTTTCGGGTCATTCGGGTTCGGGTCGTTTCGGTTTTCGGGTCATTCGATTCCGGGTCGTTTCGGTTTTCGGGTCATTCGGGTTCGGGTCGTTTCGGTTTTCGGGTCATTCGATTCCGGGTCGTTTCGGTTTTCGGGTCATTCGGGTCTTGGCTATTTTGATTTTCGGGTAATTCGGATTTCGTAAAATTTGATTTCGAATCATTCGATTTTCCAAAAATTTAGTTTTTGGGTAATTCCGGATTTATTTTATTGATTCCAAGGTATTTTAGCGATATTATATTGATTTTAAGAATAATATTTTAATTTTCAGATCATTCGGGTCGTGAATTTTGGGTCATTCAGGTCATGAATTTCGGGTCATTCGGGTTCGGGTTAGTTCGGGTTTCGCGTCGTTCGAGTTTCGGGTCATTCGGTTTCGGATCAATTTCGGGTTCGGGTCATTCGGTTTCGGGTCGATTTCGGATTCGGGTCATTCTGTTTCATTTTCAGGTTCGGACGGGTCGGGTCAGATTTTGCCAACTCTAGTCAGGGGCAAAGTTTTTTTTTTTCTTTTTCTCACAGCACACAAGAGTCAGAAAGTCTTTCTTTTTATTATATTTTCTCTCTATGTCTTCGCTACAGTACATGAAAGTACATGAACGTTTAAATAGGAAAAATATACATCTCCTAAATACATCCTTTCAAACATACATCCTATCTATTTAAATTTTAGATACTTCTTTTTCTAATTAATAGACATTTATTTATGTCAAGAGACATCTCCCGTTCACACACAAATACATTGAATATTATTTTGTCCCTTAATTAAACATAATATTATTAATTAATATATTAAAGCATTAATTTTAATAATTAGGGGTTCTCTCTCAAATTTCAGTATTTTTTTGGTGGTTTTTTTAATATATTTTAGCAATTTTAAGGGTATTTTTAAAATTTCAGCAGTTTAGTGTCTTTTTTTGGAAATTTCAGCAACTTTAGGTTTTTTTTTCCTCCAATTTCGCCATTTTTTTTTCTTTACAGGTGACAACATTTAGGGTTTGTTTTAATGTTTATTTTGCAAAATTAGGGTTTGTTATACAAAAAGTCTTTAAATTGGGAAAATAATGTTAATGTTAGTCTATTTGAGGGGTTTTGTTAAAATTTCGGCATTTTAAGGGTTTTTTTTTTGAAAAAAAAAATTATCTATATGAGGGGTTTAGTAAATTTCAGCGATTTAAAGAGATCTTTTGCAATTTTCAGCATTTTTGGTTTATTTTTTGTGAAATAATATTTAGGATAGTTGATTCTTGAAATGGGGGTATTATGATTTATCTAGATTAACTGGAGATTCCAGATTTGAAAATGCAGCATTAAATGCATTGAGAAAATTATGGAGTATGAGAAGCTTGTTAAATTTAGTAGGAGCCAATCTTGATGTTTTGAATGGAAAATGGATTCAATATTCTTCAGGAATTGGAGCTGATATATATTTGATTTATTTAAAATGATTATTAACTATTATTTTTTAAATTATATATTTTTTTTGTAGGGGTTGATTCATTTTATGAGTATTTAACGGAAGTGTATATTCTTTTTGGAAACGTTGAGTATTGGGAAATGTTTCATGAGCCTATCATGGAGTGCAAAAATACTTCCAAGCCCCTTGGTACTTTTTAAATTAAAATTTTCATTATAAGTTAAAACGTTTCTGAAACTTTTGGGCAAATTTGAAAAAAAGTCCCTTACATTATACTGAAACTTTTGGACAAATTTGAAAAAAAGACCCTTACATTAATGAAAAATGCACAAAAAAAAAACTATATATATATATATATATATATATATATATATATATATATATATATATATATATATATATATATATATATATATTAATTAGTTAATACTACATGAACATCAACCATCGTCGTCAAACGCACGTACATTCCAATAACCTGCAATAAAACAACAATTAATTTACCAAAACGGATTTGGAAGAAAACAAAGTGTAAAGTGTGAATTTACCACGTAGCGAAAGAGAATCCAAGGGATGATGAGAGAATCATCGCTTCTTCTAGGATTTTTCTTGATGACGTCCTTATGGGGCGGATTGAACTCTAGATTTCAATTTGATCGGCTCGATTAATGGTATGTATCTCCATCAAATTCCACATGTTGTACATCGAGATTAAGATCAGTGCATACATGTAAATAATCATAATAAATTAATAACTATTTATTTTTCTAAGAGAGAATAAATAAAAGAACTGACCCAGAACCGAGGCTGTGGGGCCCAGCATTTTCGGATAAAAAGCAGAAGAAAATAGAAAATGTTGATAAGATATGTTTTCAAGAAATAATTGTGTTCTTGAAAAGTTATGGAAGCTTGGGATCCTCCTCTGTCTACAATACATTTCAAAAAGGAATTAAAAATAGACAAATAAATTATAAAAATTATATTTTGGTCTATTAAATAGGATGAAGAAAAAGAAAGGATCCTTTGGAGGCGGCTTTTATGCGATAATATTTAACGATGGGTATTTCCGGAAATATGAAGGCGGATAAAGGTATTTGCGAACGCAACAATAGCTGCACCAATAATACTGAAATTATCGTCTGCCAAAACCATATCAGAAGCCCTCTTTCGCAACCTACCAATCATTTAAAAAATGAAAACAAACTTTGTACCCAAAATATAAGGGTATTTTTTAAAGATTCTGATAGCTCGGTACTGGTAATACCCATAGCAAGAATGTGCTCGCCTGCAATAAATTATCCACGGCCCCCTGCAAACAAATAAACAAATTTGTAAAAAGGTCCTTAAAATATAATAAAATTACATGGCAAAAGAGATTGAAATTTTCAAATTTCTAAATTTGAAGAAAATAAAAAACCTGAATACAATATCAATGGTGCCTAGTTCTGACGGCAAAAAACAAAATATCTTTTGAATTAGCTTGATATCAGAGCAAGATTCAGCTGAAATCGAACTTACATCGATACCAGGTCAATAATAGTTGAATAAATTCAACAAACCGATATTGAACAATAGTTCAATAAATTCATCGTCCTACTTCAACCTTAAATTTCAGAAAAGATGACAATAGAAGTCGAAATCAGACCAGAAATCACAGACCTATAAACTCAAATTGAACATAGAAATAACGATTTCAATATCAGACCAAATATCGCACCTGAAATTGAACAATTCTTACCATGGTTCTGAAAATCGGAATCGGAAATCGAATCGGGGAATGCCTGGAGGAGTAATCGGAATCGGAATCGGCAAAATCGGAATCGGAATCGGTCAACCAATCGGCAAAAATGTAAAAACAATATTTAAACATAAATAAAGCTAAAAATTACATATATCTACTGCCAAAAAATATGTCGTGCTGGTTCGGTGATCTCGTCATCATCATAATTATAATTGTGCGGATAAAAATTTCTAATCTTTTGTCTGCGTCTTCATTACAATGCATCCACCCGATATCTTTTTCTTTCGCTACGCTTTTGCCTTTGTTTTTGCCTGACATGATTATGAAAGAAATTCACGGAGAAATTAACAGAGAAGAAAGAAGAAGTTGAAAATATACTGTGCAAATAAGAAGATTAGATTCATACCAGTGCAAAATCTAATATATATATAATCCATTAAAAAAATCTAAAAAAGAATTCAACGACCGAAATATACTGCTGAAATAACAAAATATATTTTTTTTATTTATCAAAATATACTGTTGAAAATATATAATTTTATTCTAAATTTTAAATATGTTAACATATTAGATTTATTAGTATATTTTGCTAATTCGGAAAATATATTTTGTTAATTTCAATAGTATATTTTGCGTGCGTGGATATTTTTGGGATACCTTTTTTTATTCTTCTTAGCAAGATTCTATACATACATATAGTCTCCTAATACGCGATTAAAATATTACCTCGACAAATTTTGGTGAATTTGTAGGCTGTTCCTTGTCCTCCGGAACATAATGTTCTGAACATACACCTCGTGGTTCTTTTACGGAATGTTTCATTTTTTTTTTTGTAAGCATCTTTGGTACCACCAGTATTATATTGATTGTTTCGAATATATATTTGTAGAGAGATATAGAGAGAGAGAGAGAGAGAGAGAGAGAGAGAGAGAGAGAGACGTTAAATGATGTGAAGCTAGTAATAATATGACTATCTAACCTGTAACCTTCTAACCTTTCTGTTTGAATAAATAATGGTAACATTTCTATTCAAAATTCGAATCAATCCCTCCCATTAAATTTATCCCAATTTGGCTCAACCATTAATTCAGGAACTTTCAAAGAGTTTCGAATCAGGTTCAAAGATTAGATCTCCGAAAATCTTGCAAAAGAGGCACAATTGAACCCTGTAAAACTATAAAAATTAGTTAGGACTAAATCGCAAAATTGCCATGTAAGTTAAAATCGAACTTTTCAATCTGGCTTCTCATTTCTCACACGAGTGTGCACAAGGATTTTCATTGCAATTTCCTCCTAATAATTTGTTAGAATACCCATTTATTTTTCTAAACTTCACTTCAACAAAAACTTGACGTGACAGTAATATTCGTCACATTGGGGACGTGAATGAAAAATCGCGTAAATTATAATTTAAAATTTAACTGGCCTAAGGTTCATTGCGACACTACCTTAAACCAAGTTCTCAAGTCGATACTTCCAAGATAAATGATTCTCTCTGTCACGTCATCACTGAGCCATTTTTTTCGCTTTAATCCCCGTGATTTTCTCATTTCGCCGCTTAAGGTCACGTCGAACATTCTAATTCTGATTTTGGTTATTCTTGAATTGATTCGAGTTTGGATTCGGTTTTACTCATTTGAGTCATTTACGCCACTTGCTTTTTAATGATATCCTAAAAAAGAGAAAAAAAAAGTTTGAAATTTGCAAATGTCAGATTTTTCAAGGGTAGGTATGAAGAAAAAAAAAGGACCACAGCAAATTTATCAATAATAGGAGTTGCCATGAAATGCACCCTAAAAGGTTTTAATCCAAATTTCATATGTGACTAAAATATATATATATATATATATATAAAAAGAAAATTTATCAAAACGCCCTTGCATATAAAATTAATAGAATAATTTACCTTTTCAATGGGGGAAATTGAGATTTTTAAGAAGAATGGAAATGCAGGAACCAGTATCTTTAGAGTAATTATTGGCGATGCAAATATTTGCAAATCTATAATCTAAAATCAATGAAAAATAAATTAAACAATAACAATATTGACAAAGAAGAATAAAATAAAAACATATATAAAACCTGAATAAAATAAAAATAAATTAAACAAACGGTTCATTTTTTCGAACATGTACAAAAAAATTATAAATATCAGAAAAGTCCAAAATGATATATTTTATAATGTTTATATAAAACCTGTACAGTCAAAAACTTGCATAAACACTTGTGTTCTACTGTGAGAACGTATCACACGCCATAACCTACAAAATTCAACAACTAAAACTCAGATTACGAACAAAAGAAGGACTACCATGTTTATTATTACATAAATCGCCAAAAATTCTGAATTTTTTAAAAATGATCATACTATTTACTGAAAATAAGAAAACAAAATAAATATGAAATTAAATTAAATATCCTGACTTTGCAAAAAGACCCTCCATTTAGTTGAATTTCACCCAAAAAAATACAAAAAAAATTGCAGAAATATTCAAAAAATCATTGTAATTCCTGAAATTTACATTCAAAACCGAAAAATTATTGCGGTAAAAAAAACAAATGGGTTAAAATACCAATGAAAAGAACCAAATCTTATTTACGGAAATTAAGAAATTAAAAACAATTCTTATAAAGGTCAAGAATAATAATAATAACAATAATACAAATATTAATTACAATACAAATAAAAAAAATAAAAAGAAGAAATATGTGAAAATGCAAGTAAAAATACAACATGTCACATGTATCATTCAAAAATTAATAATAGCAATTTGATCCTTCAAAAATCCAGAATATCATTATCACACTTGAAAACTTATAAAATTTAAAAATAAATAGAAAAAAGATGTGCAAGTAAAAGTTAGAAGAATATGAATAAATTTTAATTATTTATTTTGATTTTTGGATTGAAATATTTTAATCCATAATCACAAACAAATCCGCACCACCCCAATTCAAATCCACGATCAGAAAACAAAACAAAAAAGCAAGAATGAAATTACTTAACTTGGAATGAAGTTTTTGAGTTTGATTTTAGAAACATTCTCATCCAAAGTCGCGAAATTGGCCTGAATTGGAACCCTAGAGTTGGAAACTAAAAAGAACTTGATGTCTAAATATTATGCATAAGAAATCTAAATATTATGCATCAAGTAGTCCAATTCCCACTCATTCCCCTTTCAATAAAAAGAAAAAAAACAAAACAATATAGGACATAATTTCTAAAATCTCGACGATTTCAACATTCCTCTACTGATTTATGGCACGCAGTCTATACAACCGTCAAGTCAGCATGTTCACTCTCGCACATTTTCCCCAAACAAGTCGTTGAATTAGGGTTCGGTAGCCACTTGTTTGTAAACTGGTACAATTAATTTCTGCGATAATTGTACCATTTTGCAAGGCGATAATTGTACCATTTTGCAATTCTGTGCTGGCCATGTCTTCCCCGAAATGCAAGCCCCCTAAGGTACAATGTTGAAGAAATTAACAATTTTACGCGTAATAATTATTTATTTTTCTTGGACTTGTTTGTAATTGCAGCTATTATGGAATACATAAATTTTGAAAGAAACTTGATCTACGATGCTTAGGTGGATGGATTCATGTGACTGGCTTTCATACATGTATTTAAAGACATAATTGGTGCATGAAATGAACTCTACACGATCGAAGCCAAATTTGATGACTTATAACAACATTTGCGGGCAAGAAATAATTTTACGATCTAAGGGGACAACTTGGCATGCGACGAGTTTGCATTCGTTATGGTCGTTGCCTGGAAATCATTACGTGGCATCTTATGATTTGCTGGCTGGTTCGGAAAGTGCTTTCGTTTTTAGAGATTATCTTTTTTCCCGAGGACCAAACTGAATAATTTACAGATATATATTTTTTGATTAATAATAATTTTCAAATATTTTGATTAATATAATGTTCTCTGTTGGGTTGATGTTAGAGATTTTTTTTTTTTTTTTTTACTTTTTTGTAAATTGTTTTTATGACAAATTTTGGTGAGAGATTGGAAAAAAAAAATATTACTGCATTGAAAGGTCGAGTTTGTAGAACTAATAAAAAAAATTGCATAACAAGTCATTCAACAAACATAATCTTAAAACAAGCATTGAAAGGTCGAGTTTGTAGACGGTTTATCGTTCTTTAATTGATATGTCAATCCATTTTGTACCCTCATAATTAAAAATAGTTTGTACGCAAGAATAGTACTGCATTTAAAAAAAAAAAATCAAAAGCATACATCGGGATTATTAACAACATATGTGATTAAATTGAACATTATCATTAAATTCTTAAAGGAAAAATAATATTGCCAGATAATTAATGTTAATTCCAATTTTTTATTTCCAAGAAATTTTAAACGGCTGATGCTCCTTTTATCTACTCTCCCATTTATATCCTCTTTAAAAATATGTGATTAAATTGAACATTATCATTAAATTCATATAATTCAGCAAAATATATTATCGAATTTAGCCAAATATACGATTGAATTTAGCAAAATATAGTTAATTATTCGATGAACATGATCGTTAATTTCATATAATTCAGCAAAATATATTATTGAATTTAGCAAAATATATTATCGAATTTAGCAAAATATACCATTGAATTTAGCAAAATATAGTTACTTACCCGATGAACATGTTCATTAATTTCGTATAATTCTGCAAAATCTATTATTAAATATAGCAAAATATATGATTGAATTTAATAAAAGTATAGTTAATTATCCGATGAACATGATCGTTAATTTAATATAATTCAGCGAAATATATCATTGAATTTAGCAAAATATATGATTGAATTTAGAAAAAATATATTTTTGATTTCTATAATTAGGAAAATATATTATTCAATTTAACAAAATATACGATTTAATCTAGCAAATATACTATTGAATATAGCAAAATATAGTTTTGATTTCAAATAATTCAGAAAAATAAATTATTGAATTTAGCTAAATATACCATTGAATATAGCAAAATATACAATTGAATCTAACAAAATATAGCAAAATATATTATTGAATTTAGCTAAATATACGATTGAATCTATCAAAATATACGATAGGATAAGATCATATTCCGGTGCAAAATATATTTTGTACTCAAGAATATATTTTGCTTAATTTTCATGTTACTTAAGGGGGCGTTTGGTTGGAGCTTTGGAATGGGAATGCCTTGGCATACTTTCTTATGGATTCCATTACCACGTTTGGTTTGCGCACTAGGTAATAAAATAATGGAATACTCGATTCCATAGGGCATAAATGGTGGGAATAGGATTACCACCAAAATTGGTGGCTTTTCTCTATTCCCATGAGGAGGGAATACAATTTATTTTCTTTTCCAAAAATAAGTAGCTCCAACGTTCTATAAATAAACCAACTTTTACATTTTTAGAGTATGTCATGGAATAAATGAGTGTGCCAACCAAACACGATTATAAAGTATGCCATGGAATGATATGTCTTGGCATGATATTCCTTGGCATACTTCATGCCAAGGTATTCTCCAAAACACGAACCAAACGGCCCCTAAGTGTGTTAATTAACATCGAGTTATGTCATCGAGATTTTTGTGATGAAATTATGTGTGTAGATATAATTTTCTTATAATATTAAGAATAATAATAATGATAATAAACATTAATATAGAAAAAGCCAAGTCAGTCATAAAAACAACCAAACATAACAAAAATCCTTACAAACAAACCGACACATAACTGGACTCCAAAACTTAGCACCCAATTTATTCACTGGTTTCCCTCTAAACAAAGACCATATAAAAAGACCATAATTTGAGGGACTCCTCCTCGAGCTCTTTATTCTCATGTAAATTGCATATAGTCTTTGCATTGTGCCTAAATTGTTAAAGGGCCCCTTATTCTGAAGTAAATTACAACTTTGTTAAGAATTGAGGGTCTTTCTTGCAATTTTCAGTGACATGCCCATTGCTCCTCTATAATTGAAGTGGAAAGAGATGGTTTAAATTTTTAAGAACAGCTTCGAGTGGCTGTGATTAAGCTCTTGCATAATCTCGCACATGTTGAGAAACACGAATAGCTTCTCCAGTGATATTTTGCTTATCGCGACGCTATTGGCCGTCACTTCAGAAAATATTGATCTTTCGATATGTTTATTTCGTCCAATATGTTGTCACAGATTTTCTTCTCTCCCGCAAATAGTAGCTTCACCTGTTTGGGGAAAATCGGAAATTAGGAATTGGATTATTTGTTTGAGAGAATTGGGAAATGGAATACCGCGATGCGCATGAAGTAGATCCAGTTTGCGATTTTGTCCTCGAGAGTTTCAATTGCATTTTTTGCACGTCTTCTTTGCTTAGCTTCTCGACTCCGATTGTTACGTAGACTCGACAATCTCTGAAAGAAAGGAACAATCAGAAATTTGGTACCGGTGTGTGTACCGGGAGAATAAGTGTTGAACCTCGACCAATCAACATTCGTCGAGAGTATTCAGATCTTCAAAAGAATCTCTGAAAAAAATCTGTAAAACAGCTGTAATTCGTAAAAAACTGAAAATTAACTCAGAAAAAATTTGAAATTGCTGAAATTGTGAGTTGAATCGTGGAAAATCCATGCTCGAGAAACAAATCGTCAAAGAATCTCTGAAATTGTGAGATAAATCGTCACTTTTCAGTTAAAATCGTCAAATAAACCATGGAAATCAGAACAATCTCAAAATTATCAGCAAGAAAATCACAAAAAAAACATGAAATCGCAAGTTCTAAGATCAACAAGAAATTGTACATGGATGGAGAGCGAGCGAGGTGCTGGAGAAGCTTTGTTTAGGTTTTTGCTTGAGGTTTTTGCTTGGGAGAGAAGCTTCATTTAGGTTTTTTCTTGGGAGAGAAGCTTTGTTTTTGCTTGAGGTTTTTGCTTGAGGTGCTGGAGAAAGAGAAAGATAAGAGTAACGCCTGAGAAAGAGAAACAGAAGAGTGAGTGCAGATGGATTAGAGAGAGCAGAACCCATGTCTAGCTGGGTCGCCATGGCTTCCCTCGCCGCAGAGAAGGGTGAAGGCTGAAGGGTGAAGGGTGAAGCGAGATTAATGGAAAGGGTGAGAGAGAGAAGGGTGAAAGGAGCTTACGTTGGAAGAGGACTGGAGCGGGTGGGTAGGGTGCTCCGTCGCTTTTGCCATCTCCGTCGTGTTGGTAGCCGTCATCATCATCTGGCTAATCGTCAGCGAGGGACTATTTTGCAAATAATTCATTTCGCGTAAGCCTAGATTCTTTTTTTGATTCGATTTATCGATTCTTTAGCACGGCTGTGTGTATATATATACATATATAATATATATGTATATATGTTCAATTTTTTGCTGAAATCAGTTTTTTTTTGTAATTGAACCCTCCCCAGACCCCCCTGACCAACCCCCCACGCCCCCCTGACCAACCTTCAAATCAAACACCGGAAGTCGGTTCATATCTATTTGGATCATTTATTTAGTTTGGATAATTTGTAGTTTTATTTATTTGGACATGTTTGTAATTTGGACAAATTTGGATAATTTTTAAATTTATGTAGTTTGAACAATTTTGAAAATTTATGTAGTTTTGACAATTTTTAAATTCCTTTCATAATTTTTTCTCTGGACAAATTTGCGATAAAAAAGTCATGAAAATCATTAACAAGCATTACAAATTTGCGATAAAAAAAGTCATTCCTAAACATTACAAATTTCATGAACAAAACCATGAAAACCAATATAATAACAAGCATTAAATATCTTGAATGAGCATCTTCGCCTTTTTGTTGAACTTTCAATTCAACGTTTCCATTTCTATACTCGAACCTAGCATTTTCGGCTTCGTTGATGGAAGAAAATTTCTTGAATGAGCATCGTGGATAACCACAAACTTGATCGTTGCACAATGCCCAACTTTCGTAAATTTCGGGTCTTTTTCCAACGAAGACAGCATAGAAACCTTCTTTCGCCATTACCTAAATGACAAAAATAAAAAAACACATTTCAATTTTGCAACGAAGCGCAAACCCCCTGACCCCCACAGCCTCCCCCCGGACCACACCCTCCCTAGCACCCTCCCAGACCCACCCCCAGACCCCCCCCCCCCCCGACCACACCCTCCCCATCCCCCCTTACCCCATCCCCCCAGACCCCACACCCTCCAGACCCCATCCCCTCCAGACCCCCCCCCCCCACAGACCCCCCTAACCAACCCCCCACGACCACCAGCACCCCCTCCCCCCACCAGACCCCTCCCAGCACCCACCGCACCCCCCAAAAATCATAAATTTGCTAAAAATATGTCCTGATTTGCTGAAATTAACCCAAATTTATTGAAATTAACACTAGTTGGACTGAAATTAATCCACATTTGACTGAAATTAACACTAATTGGACTGAAATTAATCCAAATTTGCCTGAAATTCTATGCAACAGTGAGATAGAGAGAGAGAGAGAGAAACAAAGGCGAGAGAGAGATGGATGTACCAGCTTAAAGAGGAGTGTGCCAGAGAGAAAGAGAGGAGTAATCGGGTTGTTCCACGCCAGAGTTGACCAAAGGAGAGAGAGAGAGAGAGAGAGAGAGAGAGAGAGAGAGAGAGAGAGAGAGAGAGAGAGAGAGAGAAGGGTAATCGGGTTGAGGGTTTGAGAGAGAGAGGGGGTTAAAATAATGGGTTTGGGTTTAATTATTTGTTAATGGATGTAATTTATGTGTGTAATTTTATATTCAAAATTTTTTGAAGAGTTCAGTGGGTAAAAATGAGCAAATTAACGTTTGGGGACAACTTGCACTTTTTTGAAGAGTTCGGAGGGCAAAATTAAGTTTTGTTCTTTTTAATAATATAACTCATTAAATTTGTATAAGATCTTTTGATTAAAATGATCCATTAAAATAAGGAAATTTTCCACCTATACACAAATTTATAAATTTTATTTCCAAACTAACCAAGTACTGAAGTTAATTCCGAAAATACACAATGGCGGAGTTTGAAACTCCACCAAAAACTAAAGTGGCGGCATCCGTAACTCCGCCAAGTTTGAATTATTAATTTAAAGATTAATTTTGTTCAGATGCACTTAATCATGCTTTATAATTGGCGGAATTCGTAATTCCGCCAAAATTTAGGGTATTATTTTTCTGTTGTTTTTATTATATTTAATATATAAGTAAATGATGATAATAGTTTATGTTGAGTATATTTTATGTGAGTATAGTTGTATGTAGTTGTATAAAAAAATATTATATATAGTATATTTCTTGTAAACATAAAGATGAATAATTTTTTAATATTATAGGTGTCATAATTCATTGAATATATAGAAGAGAATCAATTTTTTTTTCTGAAAAACAAAGTTTGACAAGACCTTACACTGTCATAAAAAATCAAAAACGAATATATTCCCTTCAACTTTTTCCTTCATCTTTTCCTGTCTTTATTACAAAGGAATATATTCGATTTTACTTTTTTCAGTCCTATTAATATTTGTCTTCTGGCTTGTATTTTTCAGAAACCAAAACCTCATTCTTGGTCATCTTTCTCTTCTTCTTGTTTCAAGATTTATTCATTAATGCATTCTTCATTTTCTACTCCTTCCAAAAAAGAATGGTGGGATATTGAGTTGAAAAAGACATTTTTTGATCAAAGACATGTCTTATCTCCTCCGGTCCCCCACAAAGATAGACTCGTTATTGAGTGTCATATTTACGACCATTCACTATTTGGGAAGAAAAAAACACGACAAATCGTTATTCATACATCATGACATGTACATTATGTTAGCCGAAAATAACGAAGGATGGCTTGATTGGGATAAATGGTGCCCCAAAGCACAAGTTAGAGTTATGGATGAATTTCGTGTAAGTTATTTGAAATTTAATTTATAACTTTTAAAAAATGTATTATTTTGTTTACGTGTGTTTTTTAGTTAATTTGAAACGCTACAAGCGGCCAGTTGATGTTACAAATCTGGAGGAAATCACCATATTTTGGCAATATTGTACCATACGTTGGAAAAGAATTGTAAAGGAAATGTACGACTTCATGTGTAAGGAATGCAGTTTGAAGGATATGTATATCAATTTATGGTATAAAAAAGGAGTTAGGCTAGAAAGGAAGATTATGTCTGTGCACACAAATCACAATGTGTTAATGCGGATGGTTCAGGAATGGATATATATCAAACCTCCGTACATACCAAGGCAAAAATATTCTGACGTGCATGGGAACCTAGTGAAGAAATATGTCAATTATCAAGAAAAGGAAGTAAAAATATTTTTTTACTATCCAAGGAATTAATAAGATGTACCTACTATTTTAGTATGTAGTAGTTGTTTTAAATTTCATGTAGTTTGTATCAGTAGTAATGTATTGCCTATTTTAAATTTCATGTACTAGTAATGTATTTTCTATTTCCTATTTAAGTAAGTTTTTAAATTTGGTTATTGTAGTAAGTTTTTAAATTTCGTTATTGTAGTAAGTTTTTAAATTGACGAATCCACTGGTCCAGGATTAGCCATCTGGAAAAAAAATTACACAAAAATTAGTCCAAACAATTCATATAAATAAAGAAGTATTAAAAATACAAACTAAATAACAAAAACAAAACATACATAATTCAACACTAATCGACTCTAATCAAAACATAATTCAACATACATAGTCCAAACTAAATAACTAAAACAAAACAAAACATGCATAGTCCATTACTAAAAGACAAACAAAAATAAAATAAAAAAAAATAATTGAACACTAATCATCTCGATGTTTTTGAACAAAACGATATTCCACACATGTACGTTTAGTATGCCCTCGAGCCTTGCAAAAACTGCACGTGTAGCCTCCGCACGTTCTTTGGTGGAAGTAATATCGGTCCTTGCACACAAGGCCAATAACGACAATCCAGGATAACTGGTAAGACTTATTCGTAAGTTTTTTTGAATGCGTTCATATGATAGAAATCCTGACACATATCGTAATGGATTTTATTAACTTTACGACATACCGTCATTACATGAGAGCAAACAATCCCTTCCAATTAGGGGATCCCACACGAGCATATACAATTTGTTCGTGCTTGGGGCAAACGAACTTCACAAACTAAGGTCTCGCCACGATAGAAATCATATTGTGTGACACCGAACAATACAAGCGAGTGTTGTATGACATTCATATTGCTACTGTCCGTACCTCTTGCATAAATCATGTACACCTCGCGAAAAATAAGTATTCAAGCGACCACAAATTTGAGATACCAATGAACGAATCGGTAATCCGCGTACACCTTTCAAAACATCATTAAAACACTCCGAAATATTAATTGTCATAATACCCAACCGGCGACCACCGTCGTGAGAAATCATCCAAAAATACTTTTGACCAACATACTGTCCAGGTACTCAATGACTCATGGTTTCATTAATCTCATTTGTTCCAACCCACTACTAGAAATCAGGTTTTCAGCGACGGTCCTAAAATATCAGTGGCGGTACCCCCACTGATATTAGTATTACCGACGGTACCGCCACTGAAAAATATCACCTCCACTGAAAATGACTTTTACCGACGGTGTTACTATGTACCGCCAGTGAAAATACTAAATATCACTGCTGAAACATTATTTTTTATTTGTTAAATTGATTTCACCGGCGGTGTAACTATGTACCGCCACTAAATATAAGAATGTGTATTATTACCGACGGTAGTTTTGATCACCGCCGGTGAAAATAAAACCCAATAGAATGCAATAAAACCTAGCGTCAAAACCTAGCGGCTTCAGCTCTCTCCTCCATCCTCGCGACTTCAGCTCTCCATCCTCGCGACTCCAGCCCTCCTCGCCTCTCTACTCTCCGTCGTCTCTCCTCCAGCCCCACAACTCCGTCGTCTCTACTCCAGCCCCACAACTCCGTCGTCTCTACTCTACTCCAGCCCCACAACTCCGTCGTCTCTACTCCCTTTCTTGTACGATGAGGTCCATTTCCCTTTCTCTACTCCCTTTCTTTCCCATCCTTTTTTGAATTTCAGGACGAGATTGATCATCACTGAGAGTTGGTGGACTTGTTTTATGAAGTGGAAGAGGAAGAATCCTCGCAACAGATTTCTTTTACTGTGCAGGAATCAGAGCCGCATTTCTCTCTGGCCTGTACCAATCGAACTGGTACAGTTAAACTAGAGTGGTACGAGTCATGTTCCTATGTTTCAGGGATATATTTAGAAAATTGCACATTAATTACTGATTTTTTTTTGACAGATTGATTCGCTGGATACTTTGGTGTTGCTAGGCGATAAGAAGCGATTCTCAGAAGCTATTGATTGGATCTAGGGATGTCAATGGGCCGGGTAGAAACCCGAACCCGCGGGTACCCGACCCGAACGGGGCGGGTAATACCCGAAAAAAATACCCGCGGGTCGGGTAATACCCGAAAAAAAATACCCGCTCCGGGTTCGGGTTCGGGTTCGGGTATGATTTTTTATCCGCGGGTATACCCGTTACCCGAACCCGAACCCGAAAAATACCCGAAAATATCTCATAAATAAGAAAATTTTGGATGTTTTATGGATTAATTATTTGTAATATTTGGATTTTTGATGTATTTGTACAAGTTGTTTGTTTTATATATTTAAAATTATTGATAATTTTACGTATTTATATAATAATTTTTAATTTTTTAATTTATTTAGATTATTTATTAATAATTTTCGGGTAACGGGTTCGGGTTCGGGTATACCCGTTACCCGCGGGTTCGGGTTCGGGTATACCCGTTACCCGCGGGTTCGGGTTCGGGTATGGATTTTTACCCGCGGGTATTTTGGGTTCGGGTTCGGGTAATACCCGAAATTTCGGGTTCGGGTATGGGGGAGGCTTACCCGAACCCGACCCGCCCCGTTGACATCCCTAATTGGATCAGTATAAATGTTCACTTTAACATAGTAAGTACTAATTTTCATATTTATAAATTTGATTGAACTATGTGATTTGAGTATATTTGGATTCAATTTTATTTTACTTTTTTGAATTTTTTTTGAATTTATGCAGGATAAAGCCGTTTCAGCAAATTTTCAGCAGTTAGAGGTTTATTTCGCAAATTTCATTACGTATTTTATTGAGAAAAAATTTCAGCAAATTTTCTGTAAGGTTATTTATTACCGCTAATTTTGTGATTTTATTTTTGCAAGGGTCATATAAGCATAAATTATATAAATTTTGTAGGTCGAGGATGCAATCAAGTATTTTGTGGTGCTTATTGGAATTCTCAAGGACTCGATTCAAGTCAGTATAATCTGGTTTGCCAACCTGGTATGCTCAAACCGGTATGTATTTACCCTTCAAAAACCCAAAATATCTAATTTACCCTTCAATTATCGAATTGACCCTTTTTTGTTTTTATACTGTTTTTTACAGATAGCTGAGAGATCAATTATCGAATCTGGAAAGACATTACAAGCCGTTATTTCTGATTGGGTCGTGAAATTCGATAATAACGGAATTGGTATTGAATTCTAACTCTATACTCTTAATTTCATTAAAAATTCGTTAATTTGATATTAATTTGATATTATTTTATTATAAAAATTCATTAATTTGATATTAATTTGACATTATGCTATTTTTTATAAATATTGCAGATAAATAGTGGGTGCTATACCAACTTTATAAGCTTCCTTTTATACTGGTACGTAACATAATCCCCTCCTCCCTCATTCTTAAATTACTAACGATAAATATACATTTTCTTACAAAATTGTGTACCAGTTGGTACCGTGCGATGCGGAAGAGAGGCCTGATTGCTGGTACGGGTACTCGTGCCGAATGCAACACCATAATACCGAGTTTCACTGCCGAGAAGGGTATTATTAGGGTTAGTATTCAAAAATGACAATTTTGCTATTTAGTCCCTCTAAATTATGAAATTTGTAAAAAAAGAAACATTTATATTTTTTTAGGATGCGGTCATGACGTAAGGATGTCTACGATGGTTAGTTTGATATATTTAGAATTTTTATGTTGTTACATAGGTTTTTGTAGGTAAATTTATTATTGAATATGTTATGTATGTTGTGGTTTGATTTCACATATTGTAGTATGTTTAAAACATTAGTATGATTTAGAAAAAAATATTGTTGATTATGTATGATTTAGATATTATTATTGTTGATTATGTTATTTATTATTATGTTTGCAAAATTTTATGTATGATTTAAAAAAAAAATTATGTATGGAATAATAAAAAAAAAAAATTGGAAAAAAGTTTCAGTGGGGGTACCCTCGGTGAAAATAAAACCGCCGGTAAAAGTTCTGTTTTTGGCATCGTCACTGAAAGTAAAGAACCGCCGTTGAAAAGTAGTTAACTGCCGGTGAAAGTACCGCCGCTGAAAGGATTGGCCCGGTTAGCTTATTTTCAGTGGCGGGAATACTACCGATAGTGCGTTGAATACACACCGCCGGTGAAGGTTTTTAGCGGCGGTACCGCCACTGAAACTCATTTTTAGCGTCCGGATATCAATGGCGGTCTTTTAACGGCGGTTGACCGCTGCTGATATTATCAATGGCGGTTTTTGGATTTTCAGCGGCGGTATCATACTGCCGGTGAAAGTGCAATTTCTAGTAGTGACCTCAATTCTAATCCCTCGATAGTGCGTTGAGTGCCCGCTGTCCAAAACAGTTCGCCGAACGCCAAATTCCCAAATTTTCGAACTATATTATGTTGGACATGACGAATGCAATATCGCAACGCGTGCCCATCTGAACTACAATAAATTTGTTCTATTACTTGTATGTGTCCCGACCACCTATCGGTAACTATGCACAACGGGATATCTCTAGTAACATATTCTTTAAGCCGAGAAAGAGACCATTGCAAAAAGGAAATATTTTCACTCTCTACAACTGCAAACACTACCGAGAATATTCCTTTGTTTGCATCCATTCCAGTGGCCATTAGAAGGGTTCCATGCAAATGAGTACCATCAATAATCAATACCGGACGACAATGTTTGAAACCTTCAATTGAGGCACCGAGAGCCCAGAACATCCATTTTAAATGTAATTTACCACGCCGACCGTTACCGTAATCGAAATCTACAATTATTTTGTCATCTCGCATATGTAGCATCTTCATATTGTTGGGGATTCTACGCTGCCCCGGGCCCGCGCAGCGGATATGTAGGCCCGGTCCGGTTCCCCGATTCCCGAGATCACGCCATGACTTCGACGGGTACGATGCAAATAAGAAGATTAGATTCATACCAGTGCAAAATTGATTGCACACGAAGGGTTGATTGCTATTCTTCTTTTCCGTGTCACGTTGGTGACAATCCGCGCGTCCCACACCACGCGTCTTTCACCGTTCCGTTGATGTTGCCGATTCGCTCGATTTCGTCTTCGACAGAAATTACTCGTCCGAATCGATCACAACCGAAAGAGCCCCAATCGTGACTCCTCTACGTGTATCCACCTTGACTCGTAAGACGTCGGTCACGGGTGCAACTGCCTAGACGATGCACCGGCGAACTTGCTTGATTGTTTGATTCTCTATACCGGAAAACACCTTTTCACGGTTTCTCTCTCTTTACACCCTTTCTCTCTCTAGAAAGTTGTCTCTCAATTCTCTGGAATATTCTGAATTTATTAACTGAATGAACCACCCCAGATGAGAGAGAAAAATCCTATTTATATCATATAGGATTAGGATTGGCCAAAAGACATGTATATCCAATATACACTCTTTCACACGGAAAGTTGCATGTATCTGTCCAGTCTTCTGTCCATACGAAATTGGTAAATTCATCTGACAGAAAATCACCCAACACGACAGTTGTAGATAATCTTATTATCTACACGACCCAATTTGGCCTGACCCAATTGGAGTTCGTATGCAAAAGTTATGAATGTTTTACTAACTGTATATCAAACTGTTGCACCCTTTCGGTATTTCATAGAAACGACATTTATACTTCGTTCATATGAAATATATTTCTATATGAAGGTTGTAGATAATCGTATTATCTATCTAACCCAATTTGAACCATTCAAATTGGATTTTCCTACTGAAAGATATGACCACGAATGTACGCTTACATTCGTTTATCCTTGTGTACACTTTTACGGTTGATCCTGAAACTGTATTTCCTTCAGTCTCCCACTTAATTTCAGATCTACCTAATGAAGGGGAATATCCCCGGCCCCGGGCCCGCGCAGCGGATATGTAGGCCCGGTCCGGTTCCCCGATTCCCGAGATCACGCCACGACTTCGAGGGTACGATGCAAATAGAAGGTTAGATCCATACCAGTTCCAAATTGATGGAACACGAAGGGTTGATCGCTGCCTCCTATTCCTCCGGTCACGTTGGTGACTTTACGCGCGTCCCACACCGTGCGTCCTTCACCGTTCGTTCCCGTTCTTCGATCCTTCGGTTCGATCACAACGGAGAGCCCCAAGTGTTGCTCCTCCACACGTATCCACCTTGAGTCGGAAGACGCCGGACACGGATACACCTGCCTAGACGATGTATCGGTGCACTTGCTTGATCTCGATCGATTCTCTATTAATCTCTCTTCGTGCCTTTTTCACTCACAAAAGATCAAATCTGAATTTGCTCTTTTTCTTGTGTCTTGGGCAGAATATTGCTTTGAATTACTTCTGAATTCCTTAGTGAAGATGAGAGAGAAAATCCTATTTATACCTAATAGGATAAGGATTAGCCAAAAGGCATGTATATCTAATATACACCCTTTCACACAGAAAACTGTATGAACCTGTTCAGTATTCTGTCCAGACGAAATTGATAAATTTCTCTGACAGAAAATCAACCAACACGAAAGTTGTAGATAATCTTATTATCTACTCAACCCAATTTGGCCCAGCCCAATTGGAGTTCGTATGCAAAAGTTATGACTGTTTTACTAACTGTATGTCATACTGTTGCACCCTTTCGGTATTTCACAGAAACGACACTTATACTTCGTTCATATGAAATATATTTCTATATGAAGGTTGTAGATAATCTCATTATCTATCTAACCCAATTTGAACCATTCTAATTGGATTTTCCCACTGAAAGTTATGGCCACGAATGTACGACTACATTCGTTTATCCTTGTGTACACTTTTACGGTTGATCCGAAACTGTATTTCTTTCAGTCTCCCACTCAATTTCAGATCTACCTAAAAGGTACTCATGCATATCCAATACGCACGATTTTAGAGAATATAGCTCGCGTATCAAATACCAAGCTATGCACATCAATGTGCCGATTTTATTATCAAGCCCGACTTAGTACGACTCGTTGTGTGACCATGTAGGTTCGACTTAACGATGGCAGTAGGTTGTTTCCAATGCCTACAAGCTCATGAGCGGGATCTAGTCACTCCATCATAGCTACCCATGTTAAACGAAAAATGATTGTGATCATTGTGCCTATCTCGAATAGCGGTTACTAGTTCTCTTGTTTACGATATCCGTTAATCAAAAGACACGGTTATAGTCATCCTTATAATTTGATTAACTATACTTATTCCCCGATTCCGAGTTGAGTTAACAAATTCCAATCGATATTAACCATTAATATCATTGACTGTGGCCACAGTTTTCGTTAATCGACTCATCGAGCGGCGCCTAAGAGATATCTCTTCCTTTCGGAATAAACAATTCCTATCTTGGAGACTCACATTGAATTCCGTGTTTCGGACAATACCCAATGATGACCCTTTTAACTCCCTGTTACGGTGAGCGTAAGATCATATCAAAGCATTGTGTTACGCACGTAACGCAATCAATGATCCCCTCAAGTATGAAGAATCTAAAACCCCATCCGTCGCAAGTCCATCTATAATGACTAAACCATGTCATGGTCTCGCGGCTTCGGTCATATCCAATACATGTAACCTAACATATATCTACGTTCCCGATTCGACAAACTCCTTTGTCCCATGATTAGCAAAACATAATCATCTCCTCGGCAAACGTACTAGTGTACGCGTTCAGTCTATTATCTAATAATAGAAATGCTTCTCTCTTAAGCAAGCTGATCCGCGACTAGGGATGTTTAGAAATGACACTTTAAGTGTGACGGTTTTGCTGCACATGGTCCTCAACCATGTCGACGTCCACACAAGTTCAAATCAAGGTTCATGTAACAATCATATTACACAACCCAGCACACAATTTTCATATAAGATAGATGCAAAATGAAAAAATTTTAAAATTCTGAAATTGCATTACTATAAGATAAGTTTGGGGTGATACAACGTTTACTAATCTATTAGACTAATCTCGTCCTACGAAATTATCGTTTTAGATAACTAACTACTCTCTTCCTCCTCTAGGTATCTCAAACCTATAGCTTTCGCATGATAATCGTGCTTAGCTTGCGAGAGTGGCTTAGTAAACGGGTCCGCAACATTCCTGTCAGTATCAATCTTCTCAATGATCACATCCTTCCTTTGCAAAATCACACGGATCAAGTGAAATTTTCTGAGTATGTGCTTGGAGCGGTGATGTGCCCTCGGTTCCTTGGACTGTGCTATTGCGCCCGTATTGTCGCAATACACAACTACAGGTTCCGAGATGCTCGGGACTACACCAAGCTCCGACACAAACTTCTTGATCCAAACCGCCTCCTTTGCCGCTTCGGAAGCCGCAATATACTCCGATTCAGTTGTAGAGTCTGCTATCGTGGGTTGTTTGGAACTTTTCCAAACTACCGCTCCACCATTTAGACAAAACACGTATCCGCTTTGTGATCGAAAGTCATCGACACATGTTTGGAAACTGGCGTCGGTATATCCATTGATGACCAACCCGGATGTCTTTCCACCATAAATTAGAAATTGATCCTTAGTTCTTCGTAAGTACTTAAGGATGTTCTTAACCGCGATCCAATGCATATCCCCTGGATTAGATTGGTAACGCGAAACGACGCTCAATGCATACGACACATCGGGGCGCGTACAAATCATGGCATACATAATTGATCCAACCGCCGAAGCGTATGGAACAATACTCATCGCATTCTTATCTTCGCTCGATGTCGGACATTGAGCTTTAGAATACGATATGCCACTCGACATTGGAAGAAGTCCTTTCTTCGAATTTTGCATTGAAAACCGTTTCAACACTTTGTCGATGTACGTGCTTTGACTCAAGCCGAGTAACTTCTTGGATCTATCTCTATAAATCCTCACGCCTAATATATAGGCGGCCTCGCCCAAATCTTTCATAGCGAAACGAGTATTTAAATACTTCTTAACATCCGTAAGCATCGGAATGTCGTTTCCTATGATCAAGATGTCGTCTACATATAGTACAAGAAATACTACGCGGCTCCCACTAACCTTCTTGTATACACAAGGTTCTTCTACGTTTTTCACGAAATTATATTCTCGTATAACTTCATCGAAACGTATGTTCCAACTCCGAGAAGCTTGCTTCAATCCATAAATGGATCGTTGCAACTTGCACACTTTATTCGGACTCTTCGAATCGACAAAACCCTCGGGCTGTGTCATGTACACATCCTCTTCTAAGTTCCCGTTAAGGAATGCGGTTTTGACATCCATTTGCCAAATCTCGTAGTCATAATACGCAGAGATAGCAAGTAAGATCCGTATGGATTTAAGCATAGCTACTGGTGAAAACGTTTCTTCATAGTCGACACCATGAATTTGTTTGAAACCTTTCGCCACAAGCCGTGCTTTATAAGTGTTCACATTCCCATCCATGTCGGTCTTCTTCTTGAAAACCCACTTACATCCCACTGGTTTAACCCCGGGAGGTGGATCAATCAAGTTCCAAACTTGATTATCGTACATGGATTGAATCTCGGATTTCATGGCAGTTTGCCACTTATCGGAATCCTCGCTTTTCATAGCCTCGCGATAAGATGTCGGTTCATCATCTATGAATTCGACTTCATCGTCATTTGCCACGATAAAACCATATCGTATAGGCTCTTGACGAATCCTACCCGATCTACGAATTGCGCCTTGTGCACTTGACTCCGGATCCTCAACATTTGAGGAAACCGGATCAACGTTCATCGGTTCAACGTTTGTTTGCGGTTCTCGAATTTCTTCGAGATCTATTTCATATCCATCCATTCTTTTAGATATAAATTCCTCCTCTAAGAAGGTACCTCCACGAGCAACAAACACTTTGTTCTCGTATGGATGATAGAAATAATATCCCTTTGTTTCCTTGGGATAACCTACAAATAAACATTTTTCAGATTTGGGATCGAGTTTATCCGCGATTAATCTGCGGACATAAGCTTCACATCCCCAAATCTTAACGTAAGACAATTTCGGAACTTTTCCGGTCCATATCTCATATGGTGTCTTAGGTACCGATTTAGAAGGTATGCGGTTTAATAAGTAAGCCGCTGTCTCTAGGGCATATCCCCAAAACGATTTTGGAAGGGAAGTTTGACTCATCATGGATCGAACCATGTCCAACAAGGTTCGATTCCTCCTCTCGGACACGCCATTCCATTGTGGCGTTCCTGCCGGAGTCCATTGTGGAACTATTCCACAATCTTTTAGATGATCTTCAAACTCATAGCTCAAATATTCGCCACCTCGATCCGATCGAATGGCTTTAATTTTCTTGCCAAGCTGATTTTCAACTTCGTTTTGAAACTCTTTGAACTTTTCAAAGGTCTCCGCTTTCGTACGCATCAAATAAATATATCCATATCTACTATGATCGTCCGTAAACGTAACAAAGTATCGATAGCCTCCTCTTGCCTCGATGCTCATCGGTCCACACACATCGGAATGTATGAGTTCCAATAGATCGTTGGACCGCTCTCCGACCTTGGAGAACGGCGCCTTAGTCATCTTGCCAAGCAAACAAGATTCACAATTCCCAAATGAATCCAATTCAAATGAGTCTAGCATTCCATCTTTATGGAGTCTAGCAATGCGTTTCTCATTCACATGACCGAGACGACAATGCCAAAAGAAAGTCCGATTATCAACTTTAGGTTTAATCCTTTTTGCATTAACGTTATATATGGACTTATTATTTCCGTGATCGAAATCCAACACATAAAGACCATTTTCTAACAGAACATTTCCATAGATAATAGAATCCTTACATATCGAAAACTCATTATTCCTAATAACGAATTCATAGCCATCATTGGCCAGTTTCGACACACTTATTATGTTCTTACATAATGTCGGTACATAATAACAATTATTTAGTACTAAAATAAGTCCACTAGGTAAAGTCAAATTAACTACTCCTACGGCAAACGCAGCAACTCTTGCTCCATTCCCGACGCGTAGATCGACTTCACCCTTTTCCAACCTTCGACTATTTTGAAGAACCTGCATATTTCGACAAATATGAGTCCCACAACCGGTATCCAATACCCAATTAGTCATAGTTGAAATATTAACTTCAATAACGTTAATACCTGAGAGGCCGGTCGCTGAAACCGCCTTGCCCTTCTTCACCTCCTCGAGGTAAGACTTGCAATCGCGCTTCCAATGTCCAGCCTTGTGACAATGAAAGCACGTCTCATCCTTGGATTTCTCCTTTCCCCTTTTATTCGGCTTCGAACGTTTCTTAGCCGAACCGCCCTTGGACTTTGATCTCTTACGATCCTTATTCTGAATTGTGAGAACATTTCCGGCAACTCTTGCCCTGTTCTCTCCGGACGACTTTAACGTCTCCGATTCAAAATTCTTGAGCATTCCGTGAAGCTCAGGGATCGTCTTATCCATCGAATGCATGTGATAGTTAGTCACGAACGGAGAAAACATTGGAGGAAGTGCACACAAGATCAAATCTTGTTGCATAATCTTCGACAATTTCTCTCCTAGCTTCTCAAGACGGTCTATGAGAGCTTGCACCTTCAAAACGTGAGAGCTAACCGAAGACCCCGAAGGCATCTTGCAGTTTACCAACTCTTTGAGCGTACTGAACCGTTCAATACGCTCCTGCTCTTGGAACATTTCCTTGAGCACAACGTCTATGATGTGCGCATCCGAGTCCTCAAACTGCTTTTGAAGAATAGCGTCCATACATGCCAACATGAGGCACGTAACATCATTTGAGTCCTTCTTAAGTTTCTCAAACGCGGCCTTTTCTTCGGCCGTAGCATCGGGGCCCGGTTCCACTAGTTCCGTATCCAATACGTGACTCTTGCCCTCTTGCCTGAGAACTATTCTCAGGTTTCGGTGCCAGTCAAAGTAGTTCCGACCCACTAGCTTATCCTTTTCTAAAGTCGATCTAATCGACATGGTGTTGGTGTTACTAGAAGACATATTCTACAAATGAAATAAAAGATTGATTACTAACGTTGCGTACTTATCTTATAGGGCTTATATGATGATTATGTAATAGTGTTATTTTATCGAATCGATAACCCTCATACCGATACGGGACTCCAAGTCCATAACACTCAAGACCCATATTTTACGATCCTCCCACAAGTTGCTTTGGCAGACGAATGGGATCTCGCTATTTAGGTAGGATTATATCCAATCACATCCAATGCGACTCTTGAACCTTTATAGGATTTCGGTGATGGATCGTATCCAATACAATCCCAGTTCCGTGTGTGCATCCTATCTATGCCCCGAACTTCCAATCAAGTCGGCTTTGGCCTCAACCCTTACTGGCTAGAACGGTTAAGTCACAACCATACTAATCGTATCGTTCAAATAAACTACTAATAAGTCGGCTTTGGCCTTAACCCTTATCAGTCCCTATTTAACGCTTGCCACCCCGTCGATGACTACAATAACCCATGTCGGCTTTGGCCTTAACCCATGTGAGACGTAGTACCGATCATAGTGGTTGTGAATATGGAAGGCATTTCCATGACTTAAATATTATGAGGGATCATGCCATTGCATGTTTCTAAATCCGTGACATAATCCAATTATATCACTATCACAAGATTTTCATAAATGCATATGTATTTATTCTAAATAATTATCTAATTATATGCTAGTATGATTGATGCCGATCAAATCGATATAAAGAACTCAAAATTCCAAGTTGTGTAGCCAAAGTTATCACGAAAACAAAATCAGCAACCAGAAACCAGTCCGTTGTAACGCTATTTATTTCGGAGTTTGGCCAAATTTTGCCAGAAACATGTCCGTTACAACGCAACCTAGGTCCGTTACAACGCTATTTTCTGCAAACTTTCGTCCAAATTTCCAGAGACCAGTCCGTTACAACGCAACATACAGTCCGTTACAACGGACCAACTGTGTAGAGCTCCGTTACAACGGACCCAGTCCGTTACAACGGACTCCAATAGACACCCTAGGCATCCCCGCAACCTCGTATCAGATACAAGGTCCGTTACAACGGACTCCAAGTCCGTTACAACGGAATATGCAGTTTTCACGGTCCTCCTCACACCCCCGCATCCTATACAGGGTCCGTTACAACGGACACCAAGTCCGTTATAACGGACTATGCGATTTTTGAACTGCTGTTTTCGCTCGTTTCCAAAACGATCAATCATGAAATCTTTTCACGATTATTCCTAGATACTCTCAATCAACTATTGATCGATCTCTAGCGAATTTCACTTGTGATTTTAATGGAATTTGACATTCTAAATATGTAACATCATGCAAACGGGTACGAACTTTGATAACCCGTGCGTATATCTAATATACGACTATGATTCGACTCTCGAATCGATGGCGATCGCTCTGATACCACTGTAGGGGAATATCCCCGGCCCCGGGCCCGCGCAGCGGATATGTAGGCCCGGTCCGGTTCCCCGATTCCCGAGATCACGCCACGACTTCGAGGGTACGATGCAAATAGAAGGTTAGATCCATACCAGTTCCAAATTGATGGAACACGAAGGGTTGATCGCTGCCTCCTATTCCTCCGGTCACGTTGGTGACTTTACGCGCGTCCCACACCGTGCGTCCTTCACCGTTCGTTCCCGTTCTTCGATCCTTCGGTTCGATCACAACGGAGAGCCCCAAGTGTTGCTCCTCCACACGTATCCACCTTGAGTCGGAAGACGCCGGACACGGATACACCTGCCTAGACGATGTATCGGTGCACTTGCTTGATCTCGATCGATTCTCTATTAATCTCTCTTCGTGCCTTTTTCACTCACAAAAGATCAAATCTGAATTTGCTCTTTTTCTTGTGTCTTGGGCAGAATATTGCTTTGAATTACTTCTGAATTCCTTAGTGAAGATGAGAGAGAAAATCCTATTTATACCTAATAGGATAAGGATTAGCCAAAAGGCATGTATATCTAATATACACCCTTTCACACAGAAAACTGTATGAACCTGTTCAGTATTCTGTCCAGACGAAATTGATAAATTTCTCTGACAGAAAATCAACCAACACGAAAGTTGTAGATAATCTTATTATCTACTCAACCCAATTTGGCCCAGCCCAATTGGAGTTCGTATGCAAAAGTTATGACTGTTTTACTAACTGTATGTCATACTGTTGCACCCTTTCGGTATTTCACAGAAACGACACTTATACTTCGTTCATATGAAATATATTTCTATATGAAGGTTGTAGATAATCTCATTATCTATCTAACCCAATTTGAACCATTCTAATTGGATTTTCCCACTGAAAGTTATGGCCACGAATGTACGACTACATTCGTTTATCCTTGTGTACACTTTTACGGTTGATCCGAAACTGTATTTCTTTCACCTAAAAGGTACTCATGCATATCCAATGTGCACGATTTTAGAGAATATAACTCGTGTATCATATACCAAGCTACGAACATCTTATGTGCCAACTTTATAATCAAGCCCGATTTAGTACGACTCGTTGTGTGACCAAGTAGGTTCGGTTAACTATGGCAGTAGGCTGTTTCCATAGCACTACAAGCCCATGAGCGGGATCTAGTCACTCCATCATGGCTACCCATATTAACACGAAGAATGATTGTGATCATTGTACCTATCTCGAATAGCGGTCATTAGTTCTTTTGTTAGCGATATCCGTTAATCAAAAGACATGGTGGTAGTCATCCTTATATTTTGATTAACTATACTTATTCCTCGTTTCCGAACTGATTTAACAAATTCAATCGATATTAACCGTTAATATCATTGACCAAGGCCTTGGTTTTCGTTAATCAATTCATCGAGTGGCCTAAGAGATATCTCTTCCTTTCGGAATAAACAATTCCTATCTTGGAGACTCACATTGAATTCCGTGTTTCGAACAATACCCAATGATGACCGTTTTAGCTCCCTGTTACGACGAGCGTAAGATCATATCAAAGCATTGTGTTACGCACGTAACGCAATCAATGGTCCCCTCAAGTATGAAGAATCTAATGCCCTACTCGTCACAAGTCCATCTATAATGACTAAACCATGTCATGGTCTCGCGGCTTCGGTCATATCCAATATATGTCACCTAGCATATATCTACGTTCCCGATTCGACAAACACCTTTGTCCTATGATTAGCAAAACATAATCATCTCCTCGGCTAACGTACTAGTGTACATGTTCAGTCTATTATCTGATAATGTAAATGCTTCACTCTTAAGCAAACTGAATCATGACTAGGGATGTTTAGAAATGAAACTTTAAGTGTGACGGTTTCGCTGCACATAGTCCTCAACTATGTCGACGTCCACACAAGTTCAAATCAGGGTTCATGTAATCAAATTACACAACCCGCACACAGTTTTCATATAAGGTGAATGCATAAAAATTTAAGTAAACAAAAATTTTAAAATGCACTCATATGGATTAAGTATTGGGGCGATGCAACGTTTACCTATGGGTATCTCCATACCCACAACCTGCCAGGACTATCGTATTAGATAACTACACTCTACTCTCTTCTTCCTCCTCTAGGTATCTCACACCCATAGTCATCGCATGACATTCACGCGCGACTAGAGAGAGCGGTTTTGTAAACGATTCCGCACGTTGCCGCTAGTGTTAATCTTCTTAAGGTTTGGAACATTTCCATATACCTATGATCACATCTTTTCACAAAATTTCACGGATCAAATGAAATTTTCTGAGTATTGGCTAGAAGTGGTTGTGACCTCGGCATAAATCCACATCCATAAATCCGATAACTCGTGACTACTCGAGTTTGGTCATGTTTCCTTGATCCATACCGCTTCCTTTTGTGATTCCTAACCACAATATACTCGCCTCCGTAAATAGAATCATTAATTATTGGTCATGTGGAACCTTTCCCCATAACCATGTTTTCGTTTAAGCAAATCATGTACACACTTTGTGATCAAAAGTCGTGCTACATATTTGGACGTGCCATATTTGGAAACAGTTGTTGTTATAACTCTTTATAATCAACACGTCATTCACACCATTATAGATAAAATAAAATCCTTAATTCTTTCATAAAGTATTCAAGGATAAACTTCACCGCTATTAATACAAATCCCGATGGGTTTAAATATACATAACCATTATGGATATATATATGTATAACCATTATACATTCACAAGAGTTAATCTCATGTAATCGCATTACATTCAAACTCGTGTGATTCCCTTGGATTTTAATGACGATGAATTAGACGCTTTATGTGTACGACGTATAGCTACATACATGTCATGACAGATATAATAGATCCTCACATCAAATGTAAAGCATCATATTATTATTTTCCGCCCTACTTGATGTCTCACATCGAGCCGTAGAAAATTTCTGTCGTTCGACATTTCGATTTAACTCCGCCAATGAGTTATATGTTGAAAACTATTTTCAACAATATGTCGATATACGTGCTATAATATAGAACGAGGAACTTCTTAGATCTATCCTATAGAACTTCACGCTTAATTCATAAGCGGTCTCGCCTAAATTTTGTGTCGTTACAAGAAATATAACGCGACTCCCACTAACCTTCATGTGTACACAAAGTTTTCCATTCGTTTCGACAATGTTATAACAGTTTGTAACTTCGTCAAAACGAATATTCCAATTCCGAGAAGCTTTTTCTAATCCATCATATGGATCGTTAAAGCGTGCATATCCTATCCCCGATTCTTATGAATCGAAAAAACCGTAAGGTTGTGTCAAGTACACACCCTTTCATAAAATTTCTGTCAAGAAATTCAGTTTTGACATCCATTTTGCCACATCACATAGTCATAATGTGCGATCATGAAAAGCAGAATTTTGAGAATTTGAAAGCATGGCAACATGCGAAAACGTTTCTTCATAGTCCGACTATGAATTACTTGAAACTCTTCGCTGCGAGCCTCGCTTTGCATATATGCAAATTCCTATCCATGTAGGTTCTTCACCTTGAAAACCCATTCACATTTCATGAGTCTAACCCAGAAAGTGATTGAATCAAGTTCCAAACTTGATAACGTACACGGATTGAATCTCAGATTTCATGACACCATGTCATGTGGAATCAACTTTTCATAGCATCCTTGTAGGATATCGAATCATCATATGATATCAATCTATCATCATTAGCCACGATAAATCCGTATTTATCGGCGTATGATATATAGCCAACTTGATATATAAAAATTCCTTTGTGTGTTCGACTTGTATTCATCGACTCTTGATGAAGTCGTGTCAACTTTCATCGGTACAATGTTCATTTTTCAGATCTCGAACTCTTTCGAGATTTATTCTACTCCCACTAGCCCGCATAGAGATAAGTGACATCAAGTTCCCAACTTGTGCGCATCATGTCCTCCTCCAAGAAGGCATCTCTTCGAGCCACGAAAATCTTATTTTCGTCGGGACGTTAGAACTAATACCCTTTAGTTTCCTTAAGGATATATCATAAACGAACAATTTTCAGATTTGGGATTGAGTTTAATCGAAACAAATTTCGAAATATACTCACATCCTCAAATCTGTATAAATGACAACTTCGGAACCATTCCGATCCATATCTCATATGGTGTCTTTTGTACCGATTAGAAGGTTTTTGGTCCATATCATATATGCAACCATTCATTAGTGCCACTGTCTCAAGGACGTATCCCCAAAACATTTTTGGGAGATCCGTTTGACTTATCATTTATCGAACCATGTCCAACATGCGTTCAATTCCTCTTTTCGGACACATCTCAATGTTCCGAAACGAAAATAATCGTGAAACGATTTCACAATCATGAATGATAATCAATATTTATAACTCAAATATCGCCTCTTCGATCCTATCGAAAAGTTTAGCTCAAATACTCGCCTTCTCGGTCCTATCGAAAAGCTTTGATTTTCTTGCTTAGTTGATTTCTTATTTCGTTTTTGAAACTCTTTGAACCTTTCAAAAGTCTCCGTTTCGGCACGCATTAAATAGATATTTTCATATCTACTTTAACCGTCCATAAACGTAACAAAATACTGATAGCCTCCTCTTGCCTCCGAACTTATCGGAACATTTACATCTTAATGTAATTTCCAATAATTCGTTGAATCTTTCTCCAACCTTTGGAGAATGATGCCTTTTGTCATCTTGCCTAATAAATAAGTATCGCATTAATCAATCGAATCTAATTCGAATGATTCTAGCAATCCATCATATGGAATCTAGATACACGTATCTCGTTTATATGGCCAAGACGGCAAAGCCAAAAGAAGCAATCAACTTCTAGGTTTAATCCTCCTCGGATTTCACCGTTCTTTGAGTCATTAGTTTGGACAACTCCTTGTCCGAACTTTCTGTTTGGAAAATATTTTCCCAAAATACCCTTAGACATACATTTCTTTCGATCCCTCCTTTGAATTACAAGGATATCCACGCATCTATATACATTGGATTCCTCGGATACTCCGAGCATCTCCAATTCAATTTTAAATCGCATCTCATGCAATTCAGGGATCGACTTATCTATCGAATGCATATGATATTCGGTCACGAAGATCAAATCTCGTACCAACAACACACGAGTGTTAATCAAAGACCCATAAGGCGTCTCAAAATTAACCAACTCTTTGAGC
The DNA here is from genome assembly GCA_946800325.1 of Luzula sylvatica. NCBI lineage: Eukaryota > Viridiplantae > Streptophyta > Magnoliopsida > Poales > Juncaceae > Luzula > Luzula sylvatica. The sequence goes on from OX326960.1 coordinate 42,107,232, forward strand.
CGCATTGAACCATTCAATGCGCTCTTGATCTTGAAACTATTTCATGAGCGTTGTGTTTTATTTTCATATACACCCGAATTCTCAAAATAATTTTGAGAAATTTGCGTCTACACATGCCACCACAAGGCATGTAATATTGTTCGATTCCTTCTTAAAGTGTATCGAACCCGGCTTTCTCTAAAGCCAAAGCCTCGAGCCCCGAATCTACCGTTTCCGTGTCCAACACGTTCATTTAAGTCTAAGAACTATTCTTTGACTATCAAGGTTAATTACGGTAATTCCGACCCAAAAGTCATCTATCATATCGATCTCATCGATATATATTTTGTGTTTGCTTGAAAACATAATTCTAAATGGATGATGAAGATTAAACTCCTAACCGTGCGTACTTAATCTATATGCTTACATGATGAATATATGAATAGTGTTATTTTATCGAATCGATAACCCTCATACCGATACGGGACTCCAAGTCCATAACACCCAAGATCCATATTTCACAATCCTCCCATAAGTGACTATGGCCGACAAATGGGATCTCGCTTATTTAGGTAGGATTATTATCCAATCGTATCATATACGACTCTTGAACCTTTATAGAATTTCGGTGATGGATCGTATCATATACAATCCCAATTCCGTGTGTGCATTCTATCTATGCCCCGAACTCTAATCGGATTAGCTTGGACGGTTAAGTCACAACCATATCCAACGTATTGTTCAATTGAACTACTCACGTGCCCGACTATGGCATGAACCCACGTGAGTCCCCAATTAACGCTTACCACCCGCATCAATACATACAATAATACGTGTCCGACTATGGCCTGAAACCACGCATTATGTCATACCAATCTCGATGGATGTGGACATGGAAGGCATTTCCACGACTTAAATATTATGAGGGATCATGCCTATGCATGTTTAAATAATTCGTGACATAATCATATTATATCACTATCACAAGATTTCTAAATGCATATGATTTATTTAGGGAGACTAATTATTCTAAATAAATACTAATCTATATGCTAGTATGATTGAATTAATTGATTAGAGATAAAGATAGGCCTAAAGGTATGTATATCTCATATACACATTTTCAAACAGAAAACTGCATACACCCTTTCAGTAATCTGTCAGAACGAAAATGGTAAATTCCTCTGACAGAAAATCAACTAACAAACAAGTTGTAGATAATCTTATTATCCTTCCAACCCAATTTGGTCCAGCCCAATTGGAGTTCGGACCCGAAAGTTACGGCCGTTTTACTGACTATATGTCAAACTGTCGCACCCTTTCGGTATTTGATTAGAACGACACTGATACTTCGCTCAAATGAAATATATTACAACATGAAAGTTCTAGATAATCTTATTATCTAACTAACCCAATTTGAACCATTCAAATCTGAGTTTCCTACTGAAAGTTATACCAGTGTTAGTAAAATACGAACAAACAAAAAGGTAAGTATATCCAATAGACACCTTTTCAACCAGAAAACTACAGACACCTTTTCAGTATTCTGTCGAAACGAAACTATTAAATTATTCCAACCGACTTTGAACATGAACGACAGTTCTAGATAATCTTATTATCTAACTAACCCAATTGGATTGGACTCAATTGGAGTTTCGATGCGACATATACGGACATTTTAGTCTCTGTATGTCAAACAGTCGCACCCTTTCAGTATTCCATAAAAACGACACTGATAATTCGTTCAAATGAAAAAACTTTCTGTATCAAAGTCATAGCTAATCTCATTATCTAACTACGCCAATTTGATACAATCAATTTGGAGTTTCCCACTGAACATTATCTTAGTTTTACTCACTGTTTCGTATTCTAATTTTCTGCAGATTTTGCCGTTTCTTCCGTTTTCGCTCGTTTCTGAAACGATAAATCATGAAACCTTTTCACGATAATTCCTAGATACTCTCAATCAACTTTTGATTGATCTCTAGTGAATTTTACTTGTGATTTTTAACGAAATTGGAATCTCTATATCTATCATCATGCAATCGGGTACGAACTTTGATAACCCGTGCGTATATCGAATATACGACTATGATTCGACCCTCGAATCGATGGCGATCGCTCTGATACCACTGTTGGGGATTCTACGCTGCCCCGGGCCCGCGCAGCGGATATGTAGGCCCGGTCCGGTTCCCCGATTCCCGAGATCACGCCATGACTTCGACGGGTACGATGCAAATAAGAAGACTAGATTCATACCAGTGCAAAATTGATTGCACACGAAGGGTTGATTGCTATTCTTCTTTTCCGTGTCACGTTGGTGACAATCCGCGCGTCCCACACCACGCGTCTTTCACCGTTCCGTTGATGTTGCCGATTCGCTCGATTTCGTCTTCGACAGAAATTACTCGTCCGAATCGATCACAACCGAAAGAGCCCCAATCGTGACTCCTCTACGTGTATCCACCTTGACTCGTAAGACGTCGGTCACGGGTGCAACTTCCTAGACGATGCACCGGCGAACTTGCTTGATTGTTTGATTCTCTATACCGGAAAACACCTTTACACGGTTTCTCTCTCTATACACCTTTTCTCTCTCTAGAAAGTTGTCTCTCAATTCTCTGGAATATTCTGAATTAATTAACTGAATGAACCACCCCAGATGAGAGAGAAAAATCCTATTTATATCATATAGGATTAGGATTGGCCAAAAGACATGTATATCCAATATACACTCTTTCCCACAAAAAGTTGCATGTATCTGTCCAGTCTTCTGTCCATACGAAATTGGTAAATAATCTTATTGTCTACACGACCCAATTTGGCCTGGCCCAATTGGAGTTCGTATGCAAAAGTTATGACTGTTTTACTAACTGTATATCAAACTGTTGCACCCTTTCGGTATTTCATAGAAACGACATTTATACTTCGTTCATATGAAATATATTTCTATATGAAGGTTGTAGATAATCTTATTATCTATCTAACCCAATTTGAACCATTCAAATTGGATTTTCCTACTGAAAAATATGACCACGAATGTACGCTTACATTCGTTTATCCTTGTGTACACTTTTACGGTTGATCCTGAAACTGTATTTCCTTCACATATAAGCAGGCAAATCAGCATATGAATCTTTCCATTTACAATAAATTAGGGCCATTGCATCGCACCGAGCGTCCCATGCGGTCCGATAACTAATTTTCATACCATATCTGGTAAAAACTAATTCCTTTATATTAATCGGATCGAGAGTTAAATATTGACGTAAAGAAGGCAAAATAAAACTACATATTTGCTGGGCATTTAGTTGGCGATTATGAAAGGCAACACTAGAATTAACGCACTGGTGTCCTTCTGTGAATTTACTGATTTTCCAATATGTTTCATATTTCGGGATTACTGCGCGAAGCCTCCACGGGCAATCGTCTTTAACGCAACAAATCTGCCATTCGGTTTGAAAGAAAATATGGCTTAAGAATTAACTTGGAAGAATTTATATAAATAGGTAAATCTACATTCAGAATTGGACCCATTCAGAATTATGGGTTTTAACCTAATTTCAGATAATTATGATTTAATCTAATTTCGGGCCCATTCAGATAATTAAGGTTTTAACCTAATTTCGGCCCAATCCGAAAGCTAGGGTTTTAACCTAATTTTTGCCTATATATATATTCTGATTTCAACTTTCTCTCTCTTCGAGGCTGCCATTTTTCTGACCTAATTTTGGCCGCCGAAATTCTTCTTTCTCCCACAGAATTTCAAAGTGAGATCGAGAGAGAAATAGAAGAGAGATCTGAGCAATTTGTTGAGAGAAATAATCGTGACACCGGCTAGAACGGCGTTGACGGTTCTGATCGGACGAATATCAAGGTGGACACGAGTAGAGGGACTGCACGAGCAATCCTTGGAGAAGGTTCAACAGATTGGAGAAGCAGACATCACGTACTAACTTGTACGAGGTAAAATTCTGAATAACTTTTCCTTTTTCGATGTTTTACGAGTGTGATCCAGGATAGAATTAGGTTATACATACGAAATAATTCCGCTGCAAACCTCTAAATTCGTGTGTATAATCCTACAGTGGTATCTGTATCAGAGCGACGCTCGTTAAAACCATCGAAAATTAGATTTTCAGAATTGTAGATTAGAATTTTATAATTTGAGAAATTTTAGAATTTTTGGGCTAAATTGCAAAATTACATAATATAAATTCTGTTGAAAATTGGATTTTCAGAAAATTAGATTTTCAGAATATATTGTAATTATTACATATTAGATCTGGTTAAAATTGTATTTTCAGAAAAAAATAGGTTTTCAGAATAAAATTGAAATTCAGAAAAATTAGATTTTCAGAATATATTTTGTACAGATTAGATCTGTTGAAAATTGGATTTTCAGAAAATTAGATTTTCACAATATATGGTAATAAATACAGATTGGATTTGTTATAAAAATTTGGATCTGTTAAATATATTTTAATAAATACAGATTTTCAAAAAAAAAAAAAAAAAAAAAAAAAAAAAAAAAAGTTGAAATTTTTTTTTCTTTCGTTTCTCGATCGAACTTGGAGTTGCGATCGTATGAAAAAAATTCTGGACAACAAATTTTTTTTTTTTGGTCAAAAATGCCCATTAATTTAAAATTTTCAATTTATAAATTCAATTCGGTATAGCATATAGCCTAAAACGGGGATGATTGTTTGTGAATGTTTGTATGTGTGTTGTGATTGTTTGTATGTGTGTTGTGATTGTTTGTATGTATTTAATGTGGGGGCCAGTGAGCTTTCCAAATTGTAAACTATTTTAATATGGGGACCGGTGAGTCTTCCAAATTGTAGTAGTATAGGTTTAGTTTAAGAAACCTTCAAAGCAAGACGACACGAAGATGGGATCTTCAAGAAAAGACGACCCAACACGAAGATTGGATCTTCAAGAACAGCACAAGATCATCTTTGGTTTTAGGGTTGGGAATTTAGGGTTTTATGATTGCTCATAAAACTAAAAGGCCTATATGCTATACCGTACAATTTTTGTTTTGTTTTTGTTTTTATGCATGAATAAAATAAAAGTTAAATAAATGATTTTAAGAAAAGAAAATCCTCCCACGTAATTATCAAGTAACTTGCCTCCCTAAATGGAACCTTCGAAACTAGTATTTGTTTATTTGTGTTTCATGGCCTTAGTCTGACACAGATTTACACGTACGTAGCATTGAAGACATGCATTGATTAGGAATTGATATGTTGCACGGCTTTAGTCTGGCATGTCAATTCGCTAATTGAATGATACTCCATTTGTGGTTTGGACTTGACCAATTAGCTAGCTAGGCTAGTATTTGGGGCAAGGAGTGAGGAACACATACTCTGGTTTTGAGTTGGACTCAATGCTGGACCTCGCGAATAAAGCAAGAATCGTCTTAGAGATGATTGGACACCGTCCTACCCAACGTGACGTGTTTTCTGAGTGGTTGGCCTTAGTCACCTTAGAAATATGTTAAATAGGGATCTTGTCCATTATGAGATTTAAGGTATCAAATCTCCGTTTCAATAGTGGGGGCTATTTGAAATGATAAAATAATGGGTATTTCAAGTTGTTTAAAAATGAATTTTAATATATGAAAGACCACGTTATTAATTACATTATTTTTCAAAAATTTGTAGATTTAATGGCTTTACCAAGTAATAACCGCTTTGGTTTGCGTTCCATTTTGGAAAAGGAACGAATGAACGGAAAGAACTTTCTCGACTGGCAGAGGAATCTGGGATTCGTTCTGAGACAGGAAGGAAAGGCACATGTCTTAGAGACGCCTATCCCTCCTGTGCCAGGGGATACAGCAACTGAGGATGAGACATTCGAATATACGACCTTGATGGACGATTCGAATGATGTCACATGCCTCATGTTGGCTACTATGACTCCTGAATATCAAATTCAGTTTGAGAAACAGGATGCATACGAGATTATGAAACAGCTCAGGGAGATGTTTCAGGTTCAAGCAAGGGTGGAGAAGTATCAAGCTCTTGGCAATGCGACGCAATGCAAGATGCAAGAGGGTACGCCCGTTAGCTCTCATCTTCTCAAGATGAAAGGATATTTCGATCATCTTGAGAGGCTTGGCATGAAATTTGAGTTGGAGTTACAAACTGATTTGATCATGTTGTCACTGCCACCGAGTTTTGATTCGTTCATTTCGCATTTCCACATGTCGGACATGACAAGAACCATTCCCCAGCTTTTCGGAATGCTCAGAACATTCGAAAGTGACCAGAAACCGCGGTACATGAAGTCTAGGACTTCGGAGGTATTGGTGGTTCAAGGGAAGAATCCAAACAATGGGAACAATAACAAGAAGAGGAAGGCAAAGGGCAACAAGGTTGCGCCTAAGCCCGTGAGCAAGAAAGCCAAGGATGACAAGAAGTGTTTCCACTGTCTCAAGGAGGGACATTGGAAGCGTGATTGCGAGATCTTCCTGAGGGAGAGCAAGCAAAAGACCGCTTCTTCGGACACACCGGCATCAGGTATTTCCGTTATCGATTCATATTTCTTTACTTTATCATCATGGGTGTTGGACACTGGATGTGGGACTCATATTTGTAATAATATGCAGGGCCTAAGAAGTAGAAGATCGTTGATTCGTGGCGAAGTTGATTTACGCGTCGGGAATGGAGCTCGAGTAGCAGCATTAGCCGAAGGGACGTATGATTTAACTTTGCCAAATGGACTTATTTTAGTTTTGAATAATTGTTGTTATGTACCTACTTTGAGTAGGAATATTATTTCTGTTTCGAGACTTATTGCGGATGGATATGAATTAGTTATTGGTACTAATGATTGTTTTATTCGCAAGAATGACATTTTCTTTAGTAATGTTCTAGTTGAAAATGGTTTATATGTCTTGGATTTAGAAAATAACAACAATAATCAGTCCATTTATAACATAAATACCACTCAAACAAATGAAACATACTCATGGCATTGTCGTCTCGGACACATAAACGAGAAACGCATTGCTAGACTCCAAAAAGATGGAGTACTAGATTCTTTTTATTTAAAGTCAATAGAAAATTGTGAATCTTGTTTGATGGGTAAGATGACAAAGACACATTTTTCCAAGAAAGGAGAAAGATCGAAAGATGTGTTGGCCCTCATACATTCCGATGTATGTGGACCGATGAGTGTCGAGGCTAGAAATGGGTATCGATACTTCGTGACTTTTACTGACGATTATAGTAGATATGGATATATATACTTAATGCGTCACAAAAGTGAAACTTTTGAGAAATTCAAAGAGTTTCAACACGAGGTAGAACTTCAACTGGGCAAGAAAGTAAAAGCCATTCGATCGGATCGAGGTGGCGAATACTTGAGCTATGAGTTTGAGGACTATCTTCGAGATTGTGGTATAGTATCACAATGGACTCCACCCGGTACACCCCAATGGAATGGAGTGTCTGAGAGGAGGAATCGAACTTTGTTAGACATGGTTCGCTCGATGATGAGTCGAACAGATTTGCCAAAGTCATTTTGGGGTTTCGCGCTTCAAACGGCCGCTCATATACTGAATAGAGTTCCGTCCAAATCGGTTGAAAAGACACCATATGAATTATGGCATGGCAAGGTGCCATCATTGTCTTATCTTAAGATTTGGGGTTGCGAGGCATACGTCAAAAGGTTATTGACGGAAAAACTCGAGCCAAGATCAGTCAAGTGTTTATTTGTGGGGTATCCTCAAGAAACAAGAGGACACTACTTTTACTTGCCGAGCGAAAACAAGGTTTTCGTGGCTCGACGTGGACACTTCTTAGAGAAGGAATTCCTAGATCGTCAAGCCAGTGGGAGTAAAATTGATCTCGAAGAAATTCGAGAACCACAACGTGAACAGGTTGATTTGGAACAAGATTCTGAGTTACCATTGGATGGTGAACCAGAATCTACTACACAAGCTCTACGTAGATCTGGTAGGATTCGTCAAGAACCTGAGAGATATGGATTTCTCATTAGTAATGACAATGATGAGTTGACTCTAGATGATGAGCCAACCTCCTACAAAGGTGCTATGTCTAGTTTGGATTCCTCGAAATGGCATGACGCCATGAAAACCGAGATCCAGTCCATGTATGATAATAAGGTTTGGAATCTTATTGATCTACCTAATGGTGCTAAGACCGTTGGGTGCAAATGGGTTTTCAAGAAGAAAACCGACATGGATGGTAATGTACACACTTTTAAAGCAAGACTGGTGGCGAAAGGTTTCAAGCAAATTCATGGTATAGACTATGATGAAACGTTTTCTCCAGTAGCCATGTTTAAAAGTATTCGCATTCTTTTAGCGATAGCTGCATATCACGATTATGAGATATGGCAGATGGATGTCAAAACCGCTTTCCTTAACGGGAACCTTACCGAGGATGTGTATATGACACAACCCGAGGGTTTTGTCGATCCAAAGAATACGAATAAAGTGTGCAAGCTTATGAGATCCATTTATGGATTAAAACAAGCATCTCGTGCGTGGAACATACGATTCGATGAGGTTATCGCAAAGTATGGTTTCATTCAAAATATCGAGGAACCTTGTGTATACAAGAAATTCAGTGGGAGTTCGGTTGTATTCCTCATCTTGTACGTGGACGACATCTTACTTATTGGAAATGACATCCCGATGCTTAACCAGGTTAAGGCATATTTGGGTAGTCAATTCGCAATGAAGGACTTAGGAGAAGCTGCCTATATTTTAGGTGTGAAGATCTATAGAGATAGATCGAGGAGACTTCTCGGACTAAGTCAAAGTACATATATTGACAAAGTGATAACTAGGTTTCACATGGAGCAATCCAAGAAAGAATTTCTGCCAATGTCACATGGCATCACTCTCACTAAGGCTCAGTGTCCTTCAACGGACGCTGAACGTGAGCGAATGAGTCGGATCCCATACGCTTCGGCTATAGGATCGATCATGTATGCCATGATATGTACCAGACCAGATGTCGCATATGCGTTGAGTGTGACTTCCCGCTATCAATCTGATCCCGGGGAAGCTCACTGGTCCGCAGTCAAGAGCGTTCTTAAGTATCTCAGGAATACTAAAGATATGTTTCTTGTCTATGGTGGTTCGGAAAGAGATCTGATTATCCAAGGATATACAGATGCTAGTTTCCAAACTTGCCCGGACGATTTCCAATCACAAAGTGGTTATGTCTTCACGCTCAATGGCGGAGCTGTTGTTTGGAAAAGCTCCAAGCAGAAGACGGTGGCTGATTCTACAACTGAAGCGGAATACATCGCGGCTTCCGAAGCCGCAAAAGAGGCTGTCTGGCTACGACAGTTCGTGATGGAGCTTGGCGTTATGCCAAGCATCTCGGGTCCCATGGATGTTTATTGTGACAATAACGGAGCAATAGCACAATCCAAGGAACCGCGAGCACATCACAGGTCCAAGCATGTACTCCGGCGTTACCACTTGATTCGTGAGATTACGAAGAGAGGTGATGTGAAAATAATGAAGATACCTACTGAGGATAACATGGCCGATCCATTTACGAAGCCACTATCACGTGCCAAGCATGAGCAGCATGCTAGGGCGATAGGATTGGGATATCTATCGCAGTGTTAGATTGGGTGTTTTATTTATGTTTCTTATTGTATAAGGGGATTTGATCTGCCTAGTGCAAGTGGGAGAACATTTATTATGCCCTAGGCGTGTTATTGGGATTGTATTTGTTTATGAGACAGATATTTATATTATTATTCATCATATGACCTAAACCTTCATATTTCACAAAATTTAAATAACAAGAAAGTGTGTGAGTGGTTATTCGATTATAATAATCAGATAGACCTTGAATTTTATTCTAGTTTAGTGCATCGAGTCAGTTGAGAATAATATGTTGCATGGCCTTAGTCTGGCATATTGATTCGTCAATTGAATGATAGTAAAACCACTAAACGGGATGAATATAATTCTAAAACATCCCTCGTGTATAAAGTTGTTCATAGATTTGAACCAGGTAGTCCATTCACTGAATGGAGACTTTTACATACACTGGCATATTCGTAGATGAGATGATCAGGTTTTACTGATCTGAGACGGTAGCGTCGATTCTAGAATATGGATATACGCGGCGTCGTATATTGGACTGACCACTATATGAGTTTGTGACATGGTTAGAGTCATTGGAGACAAACTTATATCCAGATAGTGCGTTTTAGTGCTTCATACTTGAGTGATCTCACGGATACCTAGTATGTGAAAAGACAATGCTTTGATGTAATTAACCCTACGCGTAACTGTGTAGCAGAGATTATTATTGAGTATTGTTTTTAGCATAGGCAAAGGATGTGAGGTCGCAAGATAGGAATTGTTCCTTTCTAGTCTTGAAAAAGGATAGAGGGAGATATCTCTCGGGCCCCTCGATTGAATTGAGATTGATGAAATGCTTGGCCAAGCTCGATGGAACTCAATAGAGTTCGCATTGTTATTATTAATCTAATTCTTATCGAGAAAAGAGTATATCTGATCAAAAGAAAAGAGGATGACTTGAAGTTTTAGGCTTCACCGTGACTCATTTGATCGGAAGATATCGCGAACAAGAGGACTAGTAACACTTATCTGAGTCAGGTATGAAGATGTACTGCATCTTCATAAAGGTGTTCTCCACCTTTTTCGTTCTAATTCTGGGTAGGTATTAACGGCAGTCTAGTGCTCGCAATACCTTGTGGATTGTAGTCATATCCACTACCAGTCCTAGACGAACCTACAACGGTCACACCAAGATTTCGTAACATATCGGATTCTCAAGATAATGCTCACCAATACGTTTGTTGGACAAACAAAATGAAATCACGTGTGATTAGATCTCACGACATATGTTGGACATATGGCCAAGTTGATTAAGTCTTAATCCAAGAGGGAGTTTGAAAGAAAATATGGCTTAAGAATTAACTTGGAAGAATTTATATAAATAGGCAAATCTGCATTCAGAATTGGACCCATTCAGAATTATGGGTTTTAACCTAATTTCAGATAATTATGATTTAATCTAATTTCGGGCCCATTCAGATAATTAAGGTTTTAACCTAATTTCGGCCCAATCCGAAAGCTAGGGTTTTAACCTAATTTTTGCCTATATATATATTCTGATTTCAACTTTCTCTCTCTTCGAGGCTGCCATTTTTCTGACCTAATTTTGGCCGCCGAAATTCTTCTTTCTCCCACAGAATTTCAAAGTGAGATCGAGAGAGAAATAGAAGAGAGATCTGAGCAATTTGTTGAGAGAAATAATCGTGACACCGGCTAGAACGGCGTTGACGGTTCTGATCGGACGAATATCAAGGTGGACACGAGTAGAGGGACTGCACGAGCAATCCTTGGAGAAGGTTCAACAGATTGGAGAAGCAGACATCACGTACTAACTTGTACGAGGTAAAATTCTGAATAACTTTTCCTTTTTCGATGTTTTACGAGTGTGATCCAGGGTAGAATTAGGTTATACATACGAAATAATTCCGCTGCAAACCTCTAAATTCGTGTGTATAATCCTACACGGTTTTCGTACTTCTATGCACACGAAACTCCACGTAATTCTTTATGGACCATTCGTTTATTTCATGTTTCAACCCATTCTTCATTACAAACATAAGTCCAAGCCATGATTTGTCACATGGCAAACCATTTCTCTGATTTGTTTCCTCACCCCCATCATCAGCTATCATTAAATTGACCCATTCATCATCTCTGAATATATCAGGCATTTCTCCCCCCATGTTCATTGAATTTAACCATTCTCCTCCTCCACTTGATGCATGCACCACATGATCGATATCAATTTCTGCTACACTTTGTTCACTACTATCTTCTTCTTCTTCTTGTTCTTCTTATAATTCATCTTCTTCTTCAGTGTCATCGTCATCTTCTTCTTCTTCTTCTTCTTCTTCTTCATTATTACCCTCTTCGTATGACACACGTTCAGATGTACCAGCAAATTATTGCGATGATCCTATCTGACCGGAATGATATCCGGAATCATAACCCGAATCTGAAGAATGGCCCGCATAATTGTATCCAAAAGGAGCATTAGTTTGGTATGGATTGTATTTCGGTATTGTCTCAACAAACAATTGCTTATAATTTCCAGTGTTGATTTCCATCATCATTATGAGATTTGAATCCCTATTTATTAATTGAATTAGCCAATTCTTAATTGAATTGGCCAATTCGTTTTCAGAATCAAATTATACATTTCACGATTGATTTGGGTGGAATTGTAAACCAAATTTATCAAATCCTAAAATGAACTTCCGTAAGATAAATTCATTAACATATTTCTACCACCTTCGTAACGGGGTATACCACCGGCAACCCTATTGATATTTTCGTCCCAATAAATCACGAAGGAAGCATCTTCCATTTGGTCACTGCGTTTTGTGTTCAACAATTAAAACATTTCAAATATAATATTCATTTTTTAATTGATATAATCTTTTTTAAATCCTAAACCCTAAACCCTAAACCCTAAATCATAAATCCTTAATCCTAAACCATAAATCCTAAACCCTAAACTCTAAACCCTAACACCAAAACCCTAAACCCTAAACCCAAAATCCTAAACCCTAAACCCTAAATCCTAAACCCTAAATCATAAATCCTAAACCCTAAACTCTAAACTCTAAACACTAAACCCTAAACTTTAAATCCTGAACCTAAATTCTATATCATAAACCTTAAATCCTAAACCCTAACCCCAAATCCGAAATCCTAAATCCAATTTTATTTTATAAATTATAAACACTCAATTATAAACCAATTTAACAACTATTTTTTACTCTAATATTCAAAGAAGAATTTAGCTTTCGTTTGGACACAATTTCTCAAGTAGAAAACGAAACCCTAACCATGGATTAATCCAATATTTCGCACAAATCGGTCCTAAAAAAGGTAAATCGATACATACACTAGTTATATAACAGAAAATACCAAATTTTAACAAGATTTAGAACTTAAAATAGCCAAAAAAAAATAGTACCTTGTTGAAATCGCCGAGAGAGAGAAGAGCCCGCTGGAGAGAGAGGGGAGAAAAAAGAAGGAGGGAGAGAGAAGAAAGAGAGGGCTGGATAGAGAAGAAAAAATTGGCGGAGTTACAGATGCTGCCAATTTGTGCAGTGGCGGAGTTACAAATGCCGCCAAGTATTTAATCTTGTTAATTTCCGAAATGGCATCTTAATGAAGTTTGTTAGTCATTAACAAATGGCGGAGTTATGAATGCCGCCACTTTAGTTTTTGGCGGAGTTTCAAACTCCGTCATTGTGTATTTTTGGAATTAACTTCAGCACTTGGTTAGTTTGGGAATAAAATTTATAAATTTGTGTATAGGTGGAAAATTTCCTTAATATAATCAATTTGTATGCGACTTTTTGATATATTAAAATGATATGCACATTTTATTCCGTGTTGTGCGGTATGTACAATATATGATTGTATTATGGTTGCAGATGGTGATGAACATTTTAGTACTGTTATGTTTTTTTATTAAAAATACTATGTTCAGTTGATTTTAGTAATATTTCATCAGTGATAAAAAAAATGGAACCATACAGCAGCGAAATGCGAGTATTTTCCTAATATATAGTTAAAGTATATATGGGTTAACAATTCTTAAACAAATGGAGAAAGTCCGTAAGAAAATTAAATGCTGGGTTTCGGGTTCAGAGTTCTTGGGTATCTGTTATGACCCATTTACCCCCAATTAAATGTAGGGAAATTATACCCTGCCCCCCAAACCCATCACAACACCCACGATGGGTATGGGATTTTTTTTGGGTTGGGTTGGATGTTAATTCCCAACTCCAATTTGCACCCCACTTTCTCTCCAAATTAATTAATGCAATTAATGTTTCGAATTAACAGTTAATTTGTGAGTCAATTAACACATCATATTAGTACCTAATAATTCATTAATTCAATTAACAGTTAATTCAAAGCATTGTTAATCGAGTGGGTAATTTTTGGGAGATGGATAGGGTATCAAGGATGTGGTGATGGGTTTGGGGGGTATAGTAAATGGCCTCTTAAATGTATAGGAACCAGCTACAGTCTCAACAGGCTAAATGAAAATTTTACCGGCTGATTCCGATTTACAAGATTAACATGGTTAATATTTGCCTTAGATCTTAAAGAATTGATGGTTCAGAAAACTTTGGTGTATTAAAGCTTTTCTCAATATTTTTACACGGGATATTGGTTAAGTTCATTGGATGGTCTAAATTGATTGGGACGAAATAATTAGTTCAAAGGTTAGTAGCGGTGGCTTAGGCTCGGGCTAATTAAAGTAATTAGTCGATAGGTTAGTTGTGATGAGATGATTAGATTTAGTGCAATATATAAAGGACTGTATTGTATTAATTTAAATGTATCGAAACTATTTTTTTAATCCAATATCAATCATCTAATAGAGCCTGCCGTCTTCAAAGTTATCTCCATAATCGGAAGACTTGTTCAATTGAAGACTTGTCCTGCATCCACTAAACGTTTTTTCACTCCACGTGTTAGCCAGCTGCAGATTTCTTGTCCACTTCCGCTTGCAATCGAGGTTCTTTTGACGTTGTGTACGTGTGTTGATGTGATTTTTTTTTGAATTGCTTCCAAGTTGTTATCTTTGAATCAAATTTGATTTTATTTGCTTCCATTTTGCTAATTTTTTTTTTTTTTTTAATAAACTTTGCTACTTTTTCTCTATCTTGTTCGCAGCTGAAACTTCTCGACACTTTTTTTTGGGCTAAAGATAATTTATATTTTTTATTCATGCAATACAGTTAAATGGAACATATTGCAGCCGATAAGTACGAGAAATGGAACGATGAGACAAGCCGGTTGTCATATTTTAGATGGACAGAGTGCGAACTTTACAAAAAACGCAATTGTTTGTTACCAAATGCTTCAGAGAAGAGGTCCTACGAGGAAGCTTTATGCCATTTGGTTCGTCTTTTTTCCGACGATAAGGTCATACATTCAGTTGTTCCTTTTAGAGGTAAACAATTTTTGTATATACTACAAATTGACGAGTAATAAATATGTAACTTCTTATACAACACAACAATTAATTGTTGACATCATGTTTTTTTGTTCTTTTTAAGAAATCAGAGACACAGAGTTGAGGTGCGGAATGAAGGCTTGCAGCACAAAATCAAAATTGTGTTGTAAAAAAGGCCTGGAGGAAGTATTGAGAGCGCTTCAGAGTATTCAACGAAAACGCTCGTACGACCCCCCAACTAATAATGAGATCAGATACTATCTTCTTATTAAGAAGTATATCAGGTCCATGCTGGCTTTTCTTTCTGCAGGGCGTAGTACATGTATGCTTCATTTCATAGCATGTTCTTACATTTATTATTGGCTTCTCAAGTTACTTGTATTAAGTTGATTATGTTTTTCATTTTAGATAATGAGATTTCAGGAACGTATGATTGCTTTACCTATTCGCGTACATTGCACAATGTCGACGAACTTGTAGAGCTGAACATACATCTAGCAGATTTTGCTACATTTATGTCGGAGATGGATATCAGAAATAGTTCAGTTATTAAACCTTTGATGGGAATACAAGATAGTTATGAGGCATCACCCATAAATCGTGGGAGCAAGGAGAGGAGCTATATGTATTACTGGCACAAGTTCAAACTTGCTTACCATGATATCCGCTCTTCAGAGCATGCATATTTGCCCCCTTGTCGTGAGGAGAAGATATCCTATGTCAAAGCATGGCATCATGTTTCGTCACTCTCTTATGTCAAAGGTATAAATATCCTATATGCAGTCTTTATTTTATCTCTAATTGTAACTCCGAGTTTTGTGCTACTATTTGAAGATGAGGAGAAGCCAAATGTATACTCTGAAGAGGTATATGCGACCTTCCTTGAGATGGTTGAGCGAGAGATAAGGGACCTGGAGAGACATTGCATACGTATCAGGAAGTCAATTTTGGAGAAATTATCGATGAACGAGCCGTGGGAATCTCTGGTGGAAAGCTACGATAATAATGTTAACGATCATCCAATTGAGGATGACGATGATTTAATTGAGTTGGGCAGGTTATTAGCCATGAAATTCCGTGTCTCGAAAGATGACTTGCCGAACTTGATAGCTTGTGTTAGCCGATGCCGTGAAATTGCACGCCACTTGATGTCACTCCTTAGTATGTGTGCCTCGGAGTGTGTAGACTTGTGCATTCCTACGCTTTCCGACGATGCAAACGTGTTGACCGAGTATGGATGGGATGCTCTCCATGCGCTCACTATATTCAAATGTGGTAATTTTTCCCCCGGGAATGTCTTTCAGGAGCATATCATATTGAACAATCCCGAGAAAGATGGAACTAGGAAGCGTAAACGTGAAAGGGAGGAGGAGAATGTGAATGAAGAAGAGGGTTGTCAGGAGGAGAATGTGAACGAGGAGGACGGGCGTGACGAGGAGAATATGAATGAAGAGGACGGGTGTGACGAGGAGAATGTGAATGAAGAGGAGGAAGAGGGTTGTGAGGGGGAGAATGTGAATAAAGCAGTTGAGGGAAAGGGGAAGCAGAATTTGAATGAAGCGGGGGAGGAGGCAGGTTGCGAGGAGGAGAATATGAAAATTCTACAGGGCATTGTGGAAGATCTTAGACGAATCGAGGATTCCGTTGCTCGAGCTGGCATAGAAGAGGACACACTTCTTTATAAAATTTGGTTGAACGTTGCATCATCTGTGCACTTCTTTTACTGTGCAATGGCGTACGAGCAGCAAAGATACATAGTATCACGTGACTACTTGGCTGAAGGTTCTTCTATCCTCAACATTCTTTTATTAATTGGAACCTTCTATTTATTTTCTCGTACTCTGTCGAGCATATAAATGTGTATTGATTTTATGAACTTTTTTCCTCCCAGTATTTAGGTTTGATCGACTTCCTGTTCCTTCCCAATGAAATACTTCTTAGATTTCATATTTTTTTAATTCCTTCTCAATGAAATATTATATTGCTACATCTAAATTCTGAATGTGCCATTGCAGATGGGGAGATTGTTGGGAACACAAAAAGAAAGATGATGAAGAAGAAGAATTCTACTAAATTAGCTAATGTGACAGAGTCAAGGGATCATTCATCAAACAAAGCCACACTAGTCTCTGAACTGGCCTATAGGGTTAAAGATGACATTTATATTTTGTGGGCCATCTTATATGCTTATGAACAAGGTCTGTCTGAGACTTTATGAGAAAATCAGCATGAGAACATATCATACAACAAATCTTGGGTATGTAAGGCGGAATCTTCTCGATCTCTAGGTTCAAGTCTTCCCGAAGGATATCTATAATGAAATAGAATCCCAAATCTGATTTGTTTATGAACATGAAATCTAATAAGTAATGGAACTAAAAATTTCATTGAAAATTTTATCCTGACCTGACTCACTCAGGATGAACGCTAACGACATGTTTAACACGTGCAAGTCGAACGAGAGGTGGTGCTTGTCGGACGAGTGAGTAACGCACAAGAACATGTACTTGGGAGGGGGACAACAACTAATACCCACTAGGCATGAGCAAAAGGAGGAATCCGCCCGAGGAGTGACTCGCCTCTGATTAGCTAGTTGGTGAGGCAATAGTTTACTTGACCACGATCAGTAGCTTGAGAGGATGATCAGCCACACCGGGACTTCGACAAGGGTCAGATTCCTAGCAATGGGCAAAAATTGACAAAGCAATACCGTGTGGAGGAATGAAAGAAGGCCCACGAGTAGTAAACTTCTTTTCTCAGAGAAGAAGCAATGTGCAAGATTGTACTAAAAAATCAAGACTTGAAATTTAACATAGATGTGCAAATCACTATCAAGAGTCTTTGAAAAAAATTTGGTACAATCTGGAGTTACTGGTACAGAGTTATACTCGAATTGCAAATCACTCTGGAATTTTGTTGAAAAACCCAATAACATATTTGTAAGAGGATGATGTATTTGTAAGGCTATAACTATTTACTGGTATTTTCAAAAATTATGAAACAAGTATTTTCTCAAAGTACATTCAAAATATTTTTTTAATGCTATACTTAAATCACTCGCAATCAAGGTTTCACAAAAAAATTGATTCAAACAGAACAAAATCAAGATTATCACATAATTTCAGAAATACCCTTGTTTGGCAACGGAATTTGATCAAGAATTGGATTATATAGTTCCGCTCAATCTAATTCCTTGTTTGAAAAGAGAATATAGTGGAATTGAATTTGTTTTTTCACATAAATTCTCCAGATGGTAATTCTTACAATTTAGAGAGACAAGACAAGAAATTGGTTAATCTTATATGTTGAGCACATGAAGAAAGACAAGACGAGAATAATTGCTACTCCACTGATACGAGACATTTTGTTTCTAGGTAGTTTCTCTAAGGTTTGAAGAAATTTTTGTACTTTTTGGTTGATGATTCTGAATTGAATTGAATGTATATTTATAAGCCAATTCTTAAGCAAGAATGTTTTTAAGATTATAATTCATTCAAATTTTGTATATTATTTTTGAAATAACCGAGGTGAATGCATTTTCTATTAATGAGTGAATTAATACGAGGTGAATGTATTTTCAATTAGGGAATGAATTAATAGTGTATGAATGTATTTTATTAATGAGAGAATTAATATGATGAATTATAATTAAATATATGATTTCTTATCTTTGGAAGGCCTTTCATTCTATTCATTCAACTTCAAAATATGTTAACACGTACTAGAGATTACTCTCGCTTCGCTTCGTAATCATTATTCATATTTTGTCAAATTATTTATGATAAATTTTACAATTATAATTTTATAAATATTATAGTAAAATATATTTTCAAAACTCAAAATGAAGTTAAATTTATTTTGTCTCATATTATAGAACTACTTAAGTATAATGAAGAATATATTTTACGATTATATCGCAATATATTTTTTTATATTGCTACAAATTGTTTCCACATATACTGAATCTTACAAGTTTTCTACACATTATTCTCAACAAAAAAAAAGTTTTCTACACATTGATACACTTGTAACAAGAGATCGATTGGTTTGAGACCATTGGGGTTTTGGCAATTTACTTAATTGCGAGAGATAGAATATGAAAATGATATTTTTTCTATTACTTTATTCCCTCAAAAAACTCATATAATTACTACCTAGAATTATGTTAACAATTTACTCTGATTTATGAACTAATCGTTACTTGGATCTTTTTGAGTTATTAGAATAATTTGAGAAGGAATGGAGAGTTTTTCGAATATATTCTTAATTCTGATCATATACACGGGAAGAAATACGGAAGAATGAACTCAAATTGAATCTTTTGAGGGTGATTTGAGAAGTAGAAAGGGTTGTATTGGAATTTATTAAGATGCAGGGACTTTTGTGAAAAAGATACATGTTAGCGGGTTATTGGATCTTGGCGATCTTTGAGAATTTGCAATTTTGAGAAAAATTAAGTTGGAAAAGAGGAGAAAAGAGTAGATAAAAGGTGTGGAGAGAAACCTTTAATGTGGGGAAAAATGCTGGTTTGGCACCGACCTGTACCGAGTTTCGGGAAAAGAATCTTGAGGTGTAATTGTGGAATTTAGTTTTTACAAAAGTATAATTGCTTGGTTTTGTCATTTGATTTATGAATGTTTCAAAAAAATTATATTACGGCAAAACATGACAAAACGGTACTTGTGCAATTGTCTGAATTATGTGTCTGTAAACTGGTACGTTTTCAAGGTATTGTGTTTGAATGTTTATAACATTCATTTACAATTTTTTAGATGATATATCATAGTATAGTTTTTTTTATGAACACATTAATTTTTAAATCAAGCTGAGAATATACAAGAATTCAATTGGCATATAATTTTGTTATTGTTATCATGAACATTTTATTTTAATATCCTTTGTTTTTTCATCTAACTAATGGGTTAATAAAGTGGTACAATGAAATTTCAGACATGAAAATTGGAATAGAGGCATTTTTAGATTTTTTTTCATCCAAACCAAACATCAATTTTGTAGTTGCTGTTAGGGATGTCAATGGGTCGGGTTCGGGTCGGGTATAGACTCACTCATACCCTTACCCATCTTAATCGGGTAATACCCATATCCGACCCGTCAACTAAACGGGTAATTTTACCCGCCCCGTTTATTACCCGCGGGTTTTCGGATTACCCACGGGGATTTTTACCCATACTTAAATGGAAATTTTTTCAAAATAACCAAGTTGGAAAACTTTATATCCGAAATAATCAAGTTTTGAACATAATTCCCAAAATGTCTTTTGCGGGGTTTGGAATTTCGCCGGGCGAGGTTTGGAACCTCGCCTTCTTTCCATCCGTCATTAATTGGGGTTAAACAGCAATTAAGAAAAGTTGACGTTTGGAACCTCGCCAGGCGATGAACCAAACATCGCTTTTGTGAGTGAACACCAAAAACATTTAATCTCCTCCAAAATGCACCTGCCGAATTCTCCATTATTTGAATTATTATATTTAATTAATGTGATAATTAAAAAATATAATTAAATATTCATTAAAATTTATTCAAATTTAAAAATTCGAACGAATATTAATTATGTATCAAGTTAGCTGCTAATATGTAATGGTTACTATTTTAATTAAATATACTAATTAGAACATATAAATATTATGATAAAATGTGAATAATTTTGGTTCGTATATTTAATTAAAATGATAAGCAGTACATGTTAGCTGTTAACTTAATACGTAATTAATAATGGTTCGAATTCGTAAATTTGAATAAATTTTACTGAATATTTAATTATATCTTTTAATTATCAACATAATTGAACGTAATAACTATATAATAGATAATTCGGCGGGTACATTTTGGAGTACAATAAATTTTTTCTTTTTTTTAATATCTCACACGTGACACGGTTTGAAAAAAATATATAAAAAATTTATTTTACTCCAAAATGTACCCGCCGAATTATCCATTATTTAGTTATTACGTTCAATTATGTTGATAATTAAGATATATAATTAAATATTCAGTAAAATTTATTAAAATTTACGAATTCGAACAATTATTAATTACGTATTAAGTTAACAGCTAACATGTACTGCTTATCATTTTTATTAAATATACGAACCGAAATTATCCACATTTTATCATAGTATTTATATGTTTTAATTAGTATATTTAATTAAAATAATAACTAGTACATGTTGGTTGTTAACTTAATACAAAAATAATAATTCTTCGAATTCATAAATTGGAATAAATTTTACTGAATATTTAATTATATCTTTTAATTAGCACGTAAATTAAATGTAATTGTTTGTAATGGAGGATTCGGCAGGTATATTCTGGGGAGAGTGATTTTTTTTTAAAAAGTTAGTACTGACACGTTTGAAAAAAGAATTTTTTTTTATTGCACCCAAATTGTACCTGCCGAATCCTCCATTACAAACAATTACATTTAATTTACGTGCTAATTAAAAGATATAATTAAATATTCAGTAAAATTTATTCCAATTTATAAATTCGAACCATTATTAATTACGTATTAAGTTAACAGCTAACATGTACTGCTTATCATTTTAATTAAATATGCGAACCAAAATTATCCACATTTTATCATAATATTTATATGTTCTAATTAGTATATTTAATTAAAATAGTAACCATTACATATTAGCTACTAACTTAATACATAATTAATATTCGTTCGAATTCTTAAATTTGAATAAATTTTAATGAATATTTAATTATATTTTTTAATTATCACATTAATTAAATCTAATAATTCAAATAATGGAGAATTCGGCAGGTGCATTTTGGAGGAGATTAAATGTTTTTGGTGTTCACTCACAAAAGCGATGTTTGGTTCATCGCCTGGCGAGGTTCCAAACCTCACCTTTTCTTAATTGTTGTTTAACACCAATTAATGACGGATGGAAAGAAGGCGAGGTTCCAAACCTCGCCCGGCGAAATTCCAAACCCCGCAAAAGACATTTTGGTAATTATGTTCAAAACTTGGTTATTTCGGGTATAAAGTTTTCCAACTTGGTTATTTTGAAAAAATTTCCTACTTAAATATATACAAAACATTAAAATATAATAACGAAAAATATATTTTTTTTCAAATTAAAATATTATCACATAAAATAATAATTTCATAAAATATACAACAAATAATTTTAAGTTGAAATTATTTTATGAAACCAAAATTGACAGAAACGTGAAATATCTGTAAAAAATAAATAAATAAACATGAATCTAGGAATTTATTTATTTTAGTTTTATTTACTAAACAAATAGAAAAAGAAAAATAAATTGTATAATAAAGAACAGTAGAAAAAATAGATTAAACTCATTTAAAAAACAACAAAAATAATAAAATATATATTAAAATATTAATATAACTATTATTATTAAGGATCGGGTTCGGGTCGGATATACTCACGGGTCGGGTACGACCTTATCCATACCCTACCCGTACCCGAGCCGGGTATTTTTTAATCGGGTAATACCCGACCCGCGGGTAGACTTAATCGGGTATTACCCGACCCGCCCGGGTCGGATACCCGTCGGGCACGGGTATTATCCAATCCATTGACATCCCTAGTTGCTGTGGTGTCAGAGATTCTTACATCCAAATATTCAAATTGTTTTATGATCGTAGGAGTTGTAATCACGGAAATGTCAATCTCTAACGTAATTTCTAGTATCACCATCCGAACAGTTCCTAATTATTTTTCATAATTTAGTGTTCTATTACAATATTTTTTTTATAAAAACTTCAATTTGAGTATATTACATGTGTTAGATGACTTCAATTGATCAGTATTTTGTTTGTGTTAAACTTTAATTTCAATGTTTAAAGAAAATAATGAAAATTGAGTAATTAATTTGCTTATCTTAGTATTTAATTAAAGACACTTCTGAGGAAGATTTTACAATTATGTAATGCATGTATACTTTCTTTATACTTGCATTTATTTTGCATGTATTAATCTTTTCAATTCGGAAAATTCCAAGAAAATTGAATATTTGAGTCTTTGAAATATAAGGGTTAAGTATTGTGTATGTGCTAGCGGTCAATTACGACATTTTTTATTTTTTATTTATGAAGTTCAAGTAAGTTTTGCATGTGTTATCTTCTGTAATTTTTCCTTGTTTTTTAATTATGATATTTCTAAAAAGTACTTGACGAATAATAAAAAGAACACATTCTTCCCAAAATTTAAATTAAGAAGATGCATATTAATCGAAAATTCAACGACATAACTATATCTCCCTCGTCCCTCGATGAATGAATTTATTATATTTTACTACAACAAATTAACAGTTGTTTCCACTGCCACAATGGCAATGACAAACTGTTTCGCTACCACGAGCTAAACAGTGGCCGCGTTTGTTATCGGTGCAAGTGCAGTTTGAGTTCGCACACCAATCTGCGCAGTCCTGATCTTGTTGAGATCCATCACAACCCGAATAATTTCCTCCTTGGGGATTAGGCCAACTTTTGTAATCATTGCAACAAGTTTGAGCCTCAACGAGATGATCTAAGAATCAAAATTAACACAAAAGTAAGAAATTATAAGTTTTATATATCCCTAAGAAAATAATGTGGAGAATTAAGCTGTTAATAGTTAGTTACTCTTAGGAGAAGATGAAATGTATTTACGATTTCTTGTACATGAAGTATTTGTACTTTAACTCTTATTTTAATTAATGAAAAAAAATGATAGGACCGAGCGCGTATCGCGCTTGCCTTTTCTTCAAAAAAATAGTTAGTTACTCTTACATGTTGAGCACACGAAGAAAGACAAGACAAGAATAATTGCTACTCCACTGATACGAGACATTTTGTTTCTAGGTAGTCTCTCTAAGGTTTGAAGAAATTTTTGAACTTTTGGTTGATGATTCTATTTTGAATATTTGAATGTATATTTATAGGACAAAGTCACTAAGCAAGACTGCCTTTAAGATTATATTTATAATTCATTCAAATTTCGTAAATTATTTTTAGAAATAAGCGAGGTGAATGCATTTTCTATTAATGAGTGAATCAATACGAGGTAAATGCATTATCTATTAGTGAATGAATTAATAGGGTATGAATGTTTTTTCTATTAATGAGAAATATTACGATGAATTATAATAAAGACACGATTCAATTCTATTTCTACTTCAAAAAATGTTAACATACTTTCGTTTCGCTTCGTGATCATTATCTATGATGAATTTGATATTTATCATTTTATAGACATTATAGTAAAATATATTTTCAAAAACCAAAACGAATTTAAATTTATTTTGTCTTATACAAAATAATTTCAATATTAAAGAAATATGACTACCATATTCGTTTTTTCAGATGATGAAATCAAGTTTTATATTAAACTAGGATAATACTCGCCCTACACGGGAAAGCATGGTAATCATGTTTATCATTTTATTTCGAAATGGTGATTTTTTTTTTTATGATAATAATAGTGTTATATTAAAATAAATTATATCACACTATATTAACCGCATCATAATATATAACTAATTTAGGTGTAATGAAGAATATATTATGTTCCGGTAGAAAAATAGTTCATTTTTTTTATCAAATTTTAATACATGTATTTATGCAAAAAATAATAATGGAAGCATAACATAATTTTACAAAAAAAAATATAACTACACAACATATATGATTGTTGCTCACAATAATCCATGTAATATAAATACAAAAGCATTTCGACTCATTCAATATACATAATTAATTATTTAGTACTGATAAATTGTTTATTGATAAAGAAAGACCAATGAAAATTATAACCAACATGCATTTAACTATCAAAATAATTAAAAAAACAATACAAAATTTAATTTAGAAAAAATATAATTATTACCATTTAACATCATATGTTATTTTTAAATTTACAAGTTAGAAAATAACAACTGTATTCGAAATATGTTTAATTATAAGTTTAAGAAGTTATTTATTTTTAATAGGTCATCATTTTCATTTATGTTAATTTTTGAAAATTTCAATATTATAGTTGTTTCAACAAAAACACAATATACCTACTTAGTAATATATGATTCTCATTGTTATAGTTTTTATAAAAATAATAACTATTTAAATATTAATACATATTCTTTTGCATTATATTTTCTTACATAATAACTTCACAAATTAAAATTAAAAAAAATTATGCATGAGTTATAATAGTATGGATGTCAAAATAAATAGAAATTCAAGTGAATGTATTTGATCGATTTTTGAAATTAAAGCACTTAAAATACTATTAATATAACTTATGCCACAATTATTATAATGTTTCATATTAAAAAATTATATATATTTATTAATTGGATGAGAGAGAAAGAGATGATATGCACAATATTAAATACTAACAATTTTTTAATTAAATAATAAAATTGTATAAATTGTGTGTGTCAAAAAAAATTAACAAATTTTTTCATATGAATTGTCATATGGACATAATATTTCATACAAAACATCCAATTTTAATCGCACGATCTGAATTTAAAATATCAAAGATGACATGGCTTAAAGAGATGACTTAAATGTTGTTATAAAATAATGACACGTAAATGTTTATACAAAATATGATCTTCAAAAGATATAGTAAAAAAATAATGATTACGATCAAAACACATCATTATATATAACGGTTCAAATTAATAATTACAAATGATCATACAAAACGTATGTTTTAAATGATCAAATAAAACTAATGTTTATGATGGAGCCACATTACAAAATATAAGGATCAATAGGCATGAATAATCATGATGACGTAGTTTCATAAAAAAGCTCAGTAATAAGCTATGTTGCACGGATACGGGTACGAGTATCGAATACGGCGATACGGCATTTCTTGAAAATTCTAGGATACGATACGTCATATATGTATATTATTTAATATTATTTTAATATAATTAATATATATATTTAAATAATTTTATTAAATTATTATAAAAATTAAGATGTAATATCAATTTGGATATTTTACGAATAAATAAAATAAAAAATATGTGATGTAAAATACTATTGAATAGTAAAAGTATTGGGTATTTTTAAATTGGACAAAAAAAAAATAATGGGTCAGTCGTATCGGAACCGTATCCCGCCGTATCGGAACCGTATCCAGCCGTATCGGAAACGTATCGTGCCGTATCGGAAACGTATCGGTTCAAATTTATATACTAAAATAGTCCGATACGTCACGTGGCGTATCGGACACGTATCGGTGCCGTATCTGTATCCGATACGTATCCGATACGGGTACGGTTCGTTTTTTGAAGTGGGTAGAGAAATGTGTATACAAGACTTCTTTTAAGATTTATGAAATAAATCCTCAATTTTTAGAAACTATTTTCTATACATATAGTTGACGTATATAATAAATACTGAATTTAAAATTCATACTCGTTTGACTAGTTGCGACAAAATGTGAAGTGATACCGTATCGTATCGGATAATGTTTCATACGTTGATACTCGTTCCATGTGAACCGATGCCCCCATGGTTTATTTGAATATATTTTTTTTGTTATAAATAAATAGAAATTTTTTATTCAAATGAATCATCCAATACAATGGTCACTACTCTATTTATACAGTAGAGGATGTGGTTAGGTCAAAAAAAAAGTTACAATAGTAATTATCCTAACATAATTACAATAACATCCATAATATTATGTTTATAACATTTTTTAAATAATTTGTACTAATGAATTTAAATCGGTACTTGTTTGACTATTTGAACGAAAATCTGATAATAACTATGACAAAAGGTTCAATCAAGTGGTATTGAATACCGCATCATATATTAATGTTAATACTTGCTTGACATGATTCATGTGGGCTTGTTTGTTTTGAGGTATTAGATGGGATAGGATTTCAATATTCGGGATAAGCCGAAAATTTCTTGTTTGTTTTGAGGGATTAAATGGGATAGTATTTCTTGTCCCAGTAGTTCGTACTCCCACTTCAAAATCGGTATTACAAATCCATGGATAGAGCTATCCATGTATTTGATTATAATATTATTTCTTTAAATTATATTCATGAACAATTATTATATTATATTAAACAACAATAATAATATATTATGTACTATTTTATAATGTAATATAATAAAATTTAAAACAATTTATAATATAATATAAAACAATATAACATAATATAATATATTATAATATAATATAATATATCAAAATATAATATAATATAAAATATTATAATATAATATAATGTAATGTAATATAATATAAACCAATATAATATAAAATAATATAAAACAATATAATATAATATAATATAATATAATATAATATAACATCAGATAACAACATAAAAAATATATACTATAATATAAAACAATATAAATAATATAATATAATATAATATAAATTAATTAAAGTAATATAATATAATATAATATAAATTAATTAAAGTAATATAATATAATATTACATTATATTATATTATATAATAAGAATTAAATGACATACATATAATATTATATTAAATTATATAATGTTATTTTATGATATAATATTATAATATAATATAATATTATAGTATATTATATAATAAGAATTGAAGTAATATAATATAATATAATATTATAATATAATACAATATTATATTATACAATAAAATAATATATATATAATATTTTATAATATTAAAATATTCAAATCCTAGATTTTGTACCAAAGAACCAAACAAGGGATTTGATATACATGATTT
Organism: Luzula sylvatica; assembly: GCA_946800325.1. Lineage (NCBI taxonomy): Eukaryota > Viridiplantae > Streptophyta > Magnoliopsida > Poales > Juncaceae > Luzula > Luzula sylvatica. The sequence goes on from OX326960.1 coordinate 42,134,987, forward strand.
CAAAATACAACAAATCAAACAACTCACATGGATTACCAAATACATGGATAGTGAAATACATGTATTTCACTATTCATGTATATCACAATCCCTCGAAACAATCAAGCCTACTGTATTTGGTGAATTTGAATATTTTATGTTGAAACAACGACATGTAATTTTTTGGATAATTCAGGGATACAAGTCATATAACGTGTACTTCTCATGAACAAATAAACACGTTTCAAACATAAAATATCAAACTTAACATTTAAATAGGAAAAAATGAACATAAATAAATAATTCAATATTAATTTACGACATGATATTTCAATAACAACAAACTTTAAATATTTTAGGCTAAATATAGAATATCTAACACATAAATAATTATTTAAATACATAAATTATATAAAATATTTCACCATATATTTATATTCAAAATTAAAATAGTATAATATACGTAATACGTGATATATATTATATAACACATATAATATGATCATGGCTAACTACTGATAAAATGAATTATTTAGATTTGTGAGTAAACAAAATTGATAGTTAGATTTATTTTCTAAAAGTAGATACGTGGCCAGAAATCTATTTGAATTGTATACAAGAGATAAACTCTATGTTGCTCGGATATGCCGATATGGTTATGCGTATCGGATATGGCGATACGATAATTTAACATATGATTTATGATACGATACGTGTATCGGATACATGTAGATTTTGATTTTTCGAAGTATCCGCGCAACATAGGATAAACGTTGTTACTACTGGGCCACTGGCGTGGCCAATTTGATTGAAGGTATTTCTACATATATTTCGGGTCCTTAGTCCTTACTCCTTAGGCCTTTGTAAAGTCACTAGAATGTCTAAAATCGAAAAATAAATGTATTACCTCCTTGGATGCAATTTATGATGCAAATATATTATTGGAAACAACATCATCCGAGCACTGATGGGAAGACAACATTGCAAGGAGAAAAAACAAAGGGTGACGCTATTGCAAGAGCTAACATGGCTAAACTGAGAGCAATTTCAAATTTTTTTAATCAAATGACCAATATACCTCTATTTATGGTGATTGATATTTATTATACTTATATACTATTATTTATATCTTCCATGAATAATCAATATTTTTTTCAAATATTATGCAAAAATCAAATCTAACCAATATATATTAATTTTCATATTTAAATATATATGACATGTTACAATTTAATTATTTTTTTATGATGAAAAATTAAGAATTAAAATATTTTTTATATATGAAAGATTTTATTTGAATGATTTATGGATAATAGATAAATGTAAGAAATATAAATCATCAATTCATCATTAACAATGGTATAACGGTCATTTGATAAAACAAAATTGAAATCGCTCTCAATTTAGTCATGTTGGCTCTTGCAATAGCGTCACCCAAAACAAATTATGGCGTATGCAATTTTTAATATATGGAAATAAGATGCATGAGGATCTTCCAAAGAAAAGAACGAACTTTCAAACAATTAGCAAAGGATATAAGAGAGGAATTACAATTTTATTGGGGGGCTACGAAGAAGATAATAATTACGAAAAATATTCAATAACATAGCATAGCTGGTACAGTTACACATAATTAACTGTGTTTGTCAATACCATTGTAAATACCGCGGTACAACATTGTATTATATTTTTCAATATAGTTTGGGTGCGGGACTTAGATCCCGCCTCATTAATTGAATTGTACTATAAATCTGGTAATGTATATATATTTTTTAAAACTTAATTTGGGTAAGTAACGAGTCATTATGTAGTGCGTAATGAATGTATTTTTCTGTCAATTAGGTGTAACGAGTCATTATGTAGTGCGTAATTTATTAAGAATATCTAAATAAATTTATATTATTACTTATTTTAATATATAAATAAATTCATAGTATATTTTAAATTAATATCTAAAAAATTAATATATACATAAATTCATAGTATAATATGTACGCAATTTTATAAATGTTTTTATGTTCCCATAAAAAGGGAAAATGAAAAATAAACATGTATTTCTATTTCGTTGCAAAAAAAATTAAATAACATTTTTATTTTAAAATATTTAGACGGCAATTAACAAGTTAGTTATATTGGAAAAAATATTTTTGTCCTTCAAAGTTGAAAGTACATTACATATATTATTGTTGAGTAAAATAGAATAATACTATTGCATGTATAGTGTAATGAATCATGTATATCTTTATAAAATTTGGAACAATATATGAACCAAAAATTCGTCATAGCATCACAAGTCACAACTATCAAATGAAAATTTATCGCCTATAAAATTTAAAATCAATGACATGATCGTATCATAATTTCATAACAAAAATAAAAGTAATGTTTTTTTATAATTTTCTAAAATACAAATTATAAATAAATAAATAAAATTTGCATTATAAATTCTCTATTTTATGTTTCTGAAGCCGAGCGAAAATATCTCCTGATTTTAATCCAAAATCGATAATGTTTTGCATTCCACATTTATTACTTATTACCCCCCAAGCAACCCCCAACCCTTCAAATGGAAAGAATTAATGATTATAAGGGTTCAAATAGGAATAATATTGGAGGTACCGATTGATTGTGGAGTTTTGGTGCGGAGATGTGTACCACCATCGTGGTTGCAAATAGTTTCATTAAACGTTACGTTACAGCGATATAACTTATTTTATTGGCAAAACGTTGCGCGCTGCAATTTTGTAATACGCTACATCTAAATAAAATATTTTTAGATGAATTTATAAAAAATCAAATGAATTTAATTAGAAGAAAATATTTCATGAAATTTTAAAATAATTAAAATCACTTTTTGTTGAAAGATAATTAAAAAAAACCCGTTTATTTAAATTGAGATGTTCTGACTTGTTGGAGAAACTCGTTTTCAAGTATATTGTTAGTTATTTTTTAAATTTATATTTGATATGTTTAAATATTAATATTTGTTATTTTAAAAATAACTTTTTATTATACATTGACACTTAATTATTTTTGGGGCTGTTTGTTTTGTAGTAACTATGTCAGTTAGTAAGCGTAGTTACTGCATTAATCAATTTTTCGTTGTTTGGTTTGATGTATTTTATCAAACTTCTGTAACTCATTTTACATCATCACTCTCTTTTCCTGCAACTCCACCTCCCTTCCAAATTACGAGAAGTGGAGATACATCACAAAGAAAAACTTGGCGGGAGAGTAAATCACCTCCGAACCAGCGTCCCTTTTCTTCGTGCAACTCAACCTCGTCCTTTCTGCTCGCTCCCAACCAGCGCCCCCTCTCCTTGTTCAGCCCAACATCCTCTCTTCGTTCAACCCTCACTGCTCATTCCGACTCTGCAAGTGAATTGACTCTATTTCTTCTCAAATTCAAGGATTTTCTTGTTATGGTTTGAATTGGGGGTATTATTGGGGATCTCGAATTCAACTCAGATTTGTTCTCAAATTGTAGGCCGCTCTCTCTCTCCAAACTTAAATCAACTTGAATCTCCCTCCAACTATGTAATTCATTTTTTAATTTTTCAATCGAAGTCAACTTGAATATACCTCCAACTCTGAAATTTGATTAATTTGAAGTCAATAGTTCAAATAAATCTGATTACTTGATTTTTTTAATTCATTTTCTTAATTTGACTTAAATACTGTCCATCAATTGTTCATTCTAGCTATTAAATTGGATAAATAATAGTTGCAGTAACATAATCTTATTTGTGAGACAATTCTTAGTAAGTATATATATATGTTTCGTACCAAATTAGAATTTATAATTATGTTTTGGATGATTATTATTTTCTTGATTAAATAAAAAATTTATGCCAAAGTTAATGGTTGCATTTATTTGAAAATTTTAATACATAAATATTGAAATTTCATAATTCATTTACATCAAGCCAAACATAAAAAATTAAAATCTGGTAGTGTTACTTTCGTGAATCCAAACATTATAACTTGAAGTGCAATTACGAAAAGTCAACTTACGGGAGGTGAATTTACTTCATGTAATTTTTAACACAATCATTCAAACATGCCCTTATATGTTACGAATTATAACTCCCGCAATAGCGCAAGCTACTAAATTATCCATATTCATACTATACTTCGTCATATTTTTCTTCAAAACAAAACAGATTATTATCCATATCCATATTCATGCTATAATTTAATCAACAACACAGTCTGTCATATCATTATTGCTGATCAACTCAAATAAATAAAAGGTAAAAAAAAAAAATAGTGGAAGCCGTTGGTGGATAGGATAGTGGAAATGCGGATACGTCACAGATGCTGATCGAAACGCACTTTCGGCCAAAATAAAAATCTAGAATAATAACACACACAAACGAAAAAAGAAGGAAAATTATACACACAAACACAACACAACACAACAGTCAACACACAAGAGAGAGAAAAAAAAAAGTAGAAAGATGAGGAGGAGAAGAATGAAGAAGGAAGCATCAGCATCTATCTATCTACATGTAAACCACCGCTTTAATTCTTGCCCGCAAATTTAACCCACCCACCCACCCATCCCCAATCCCCCATCCCATTAGACCGTGGGAGTCCCCGTCACCCCACTATCCTCTCCCTCTCCCCCTTCCATCATTGCCATCCTTCCGGTCACCTCACTGTTTTCACAATTTCTACAATCCCGGCTCCACCTCCCCCCACACTCTCCTCCCTCTCTCCACTTCCCCCAAACTGGACCACTCCTTTTCTCAATCTTCATCCAGTAATTCACACAATTCAGACGATTAGTTTCGTTTTCAATCGGAGAGAGGGGTGAACACCCACAACCGTGAAAGCTAGCATCCACTCCATGATTCCACGGCGAAAGAACAACAAATAGATAATTCATAATTGTTTCTTAAAAAGACAAACAAATAGTTATTCTTAATATATTGTGTACCTTTCTTATAACCTCTCCTTTCCACTATCCAAATTAAAAAGCTAATAGTAACAACACATCATCATTCAACCAATTGGTTCAATACATTACCGTTTCGGTTTCACTAGCTTCCATGAATGTCACCACAACAAAAAGCTAGTCGAGAAATCATGGAAGAAACCCATCTCGATCCCAAAGAAGAACACCAGTCCAATAACGATCCGTCTAGACAAATCCTAACCGTCGATCGAACCAAACGCGATGAGTGGAGCGAGGGTGCTGTGATCGGCTTATTAGATGCGTACGAGGCCAAATGGGTTCTGCGTAACCGTGCAAAACTCAAGGGACAAGATTGGGAAGATGTGGCTCGGACCGTATCAGCCCGAGCCGGTTCAGGTAACAATTGAAATTCACTACTCGTTATTTTTTTACTTTAGAGAGGTAAACGACTCTAATTTGCTTAGGCAAGAGTGCAAAAACTGCAACACAATGCAAAAACAAGGTGGAATCGATGAAGAAGAGGTATCGATCAGAGTCCGCCAATGGAAACGGGTCAAGATGGCCGTTATTTGCGCGGCTCGATGGTTTAGTGAGATGTCGCGAGCCAGGTTCGGCTGCGGCGATGATGGTTGAACCGTTGGATCGTATGGGGCAGGAATTGGCCGTGCAGAGGCCTTGTGCTCCGCCAGCTCATGCGAGAGTCGTGACGGTGCCAGATTTGCCAAAGGCTAATGGGGAGATCAATATTGGATTGGTGAGTCTGTTGTACTGTACTCGAATAATTATACATTCGAGCGATTCGAAAAAATATAATGTTTTCATTAATTATGAATTTCAGGGAGAATGTAGAGAGTCGACTAGCAAAGACCGCAATCCTGAGAAGATAAATATAAATATCGAGAGAGCCGTAAAGGCTCGCCAATCAGACGAGTCGTCGTCAGAAGAAAAATGTGAAGGCGAAAGAAGCAAGAAGAGACCGAAGAGGCAGAGGAGAAACGAGGGCTACGTGGTAATGAAGAGCTTTCAACTCTTCGCTGAGGTGGCATTACAAATCGAGCAAGCAAGGATAGACGCGATGAGAGAGATAGAGACGATGAGAGTTCAAGCCGAAGCGAAGAGACTCGAGTTGGAACTGAAACGAACAGAGATTATTGCAAATACGCAATTAAAGATCGCAAAACTCTTTGCGAGGAAGTTTGGGGGAGGCGATTCGTCTTCCTCGGGAAGTTAATGGACTTGTGTGAAAGATTGTCTTGTTGATTTATTAACTAATAGTAAGCTTCGAAATTCGAATGCTTAGATTGGAGGTTTCGTTAGTATTTATTAACAAATAATTTTCGGGTAATTAAGTATTGATATATTGTAAACCATAAATTAACACGAAGTATTTATCATAATCAAACCAATAAAAGACTAAACACTTCGTTTCTAAGAGTAGCGATTTTGAACATGAACAAGAAATTACATAATTACATAGTACAAAAACAAGAATCACAAAATAAAATAAACTAATTTCCTACATTCATAAAAAAATGTACTCTAAATCACTACTCGTTCTAACCTTCCCTATTATGTATAGATCTTTGTTGGTAAAATATTCATCACACTGCTAAACCTAGACTAAAATTTATTTGAGTAGAAGATAAAATATTTACAACATTAACTCCAATCATGATTGCTCGAACCGTGTGAGAACGAAGAAGTTTCGGCACGGACCCAACCTCGATCGCTCGAACCACGCGAAACAGACGAAGCGGAACCAGGCAGAGACGGCATACTTCCATCGTAACGATCATCATCGAAACTCGAACCCATCCAATAATCATTTCTTCTAACGCCTCGCAAATTCTCCAACGCTTTAACGAGCGCCTCGGCTTTCGCCTTTCCTCTACTACTCACTTCACCATTGTTGGCCATGTCTCTTATGATTCCTTCTCCTCCATCTATCTCTCTCAAATCCCCAGCGGCTTTCTCCCCACCCGCTAGGACTAAATTGAGTAACGACGAGGCCGCATTTTCTCTCGATCTTTCACTTGCCTCTGATGATGGATCGATCAGATCGATCAAAACCCTGATTCCGGCGACTTTGCGAAAGGCTTTGACGCTCTCACCGCATCCTGCCACCTGTCCAATCACGGCGGTGACATCCTCGACCATTCCGCTTCTACCGTCCTTAATTATCAACGAAAATAAAGCCAGTACTGCTCCTAATTCCACCAGAGCAGTCCGGTTGAGCGGGTAGAGAGCTACGCCGAACAAAGCCTTGAGAACGTCTTTAGTCGTACGAGTAGATGTTGAAGATCGGAGAAGAGATATGAGAGAAGAAAGAATCGATTTTTTCGATCCAATGATGGATCGATATGATTCAACGCATAGCAAACTGTACAAACAAGCAGCTGAGTGTTGTGCCGCCGTGTTAGGGAGTTGAAGAGCATAATTGAGAGCTTCGAGAATTCCAGGGTGTGACATCAGAGATTCACGAGAACCAATGGATAGATTGAGAAGACATGCTGCCGAGTCTTCTTGAATAGCGGAGGAAGAACAGATCGAGTAAGGACTGAGATTGGAGGATAGCAACGGAATGATGCCGGATTCGATTAAAGCTAGGCGGATTTCAGGATCGTGCTTTGACAAATGACGAGCTTCGGCCACCGCGGCGGCGAGGGATGGCTCGTCGGAGGTAGATGTGAGGCGGCGTACCAGGGATCGTGCCGTTCGGACCTTCTCCATTGACGGGATCAAATTTGGTTTTTAAATTTGAATTTTGGTTTTTGAGTTTTGATTATTGGTTTTCAAATATGGATTTGGTTTTTGATCTTGAGAATAAATTTGGGGTTTTCTGAGCTGGATCTTGATGGCGGCTTAAGATTTATTTATTTTGGAGTTTATCGCAGGTTGGGTCTTTTTTTGTCATTGTTTGAACTTTGTACAATGCTGTTGCTATCGTCTCCATTCAATAAATAATTGAACGGGACATATAATGTTGCTTTCATTATATTTTGAGTTAAAAAACAAAGAATTTAGGTTGTTTTCATTCTATTATAATTTCTTTAGCATTAATTGAAATTAATGAACCGGTCAGAATTAGTTTGAAGAATTATTAGTTTGAATTTGAGATGGACAAAACTCGCTCGGATTAATCTCGAAATAAATTCAAACTCGAACTTTAATCTAATTATTTTAAACTCAATTAATTCATAATATATAATAAATCAACAATTAAAATATAAATTAATTCATATTATTAATCGTAATTATTATTTGAAATACGTAAAAAAAAAACAATGTAGACTCTTCTTCTCTCTAATTAATTAAAACAACAAATTAAGTATAAAATTACGAAGACAATTAAATTAAGCTAACGAGAGTAAACACGTCCAAATATTAACAATGTTCTTCTCTTCGTTCTTGTTAAAATCCTAGCAACTAGCATATTTAACATTCGAGATAACCCTCTCTCATATTTGATAAGTTTAGTTATATTACGTGCTATGTTATGCGGATATTTCAATAATGCAGAAGTATCATGAGAATACGAATATCCGATACGTATACGGGTGCGATACGGTTCGGATACGTATCGACACGTCGCGTGACGTATTTGATTATTTTAATATTTATTTTTTCGCATACGACAAGATACGATCGTGGATACTTTCTTGATACGATTGAGATACTTTATTTATCATACTTCCGCTCATTAAATATTTTGGGTCATAATATTTTAAAAAAAAATTATATATGATACTTCTATGATACTTTTAAAATAAATTTATAATACATTTATGATACTTGTATTGTAATGTTGATTTTTTTTATTGTCATGATATTTTTTTTTTAATATTATTTAATTTATAATTTATTTATTAATTATATATAATATGAATATATTAAAATGATAATTATATAGTCGTATTCGTATCCGTAGTTTTTGAAAAATTGTTGTATCGCCGTATTCGTACAACATAGATTACGTGTTTATACTATTAAGATATTACGTACTAAAATTTTTGTTGAAAATACTTAATTTTATCAACGACTATTTAAATAAACTTTATTAAATTCAAATTATTTTGATATTAAAGTTATTGTCAATCAAGACCGAACTAGTTCGATTAAAAAATAAATCAAACTTGACCGTCAATTTTTTGTTCAAATTATAATAACTAGAAATATTTCTCGCGCTTCGCTGCGATATTTCAAAATCTTTTATGATCATAAAATAATAATTTTATCTAAAACGTCATAAGTACAAATCAAACTTTTCAATTTTATCCAAATGTTAATTAAAAAAAAAACTCTGATATTAAATAGTCTCACAAGTATTACGTAATAAATACAAATTTTTTTCCTCCTAAAAGCATATCATATGTTCCAAAAGAAAAATTCAAATGTTTTATTTAGAATATCAGATATGTGAAATAAAATAAAATTCTAAAAAAGGCAAACAAAAAAACATAAAAGACGCAACTTGGTACCAATCAAAACTGTTATAATAAGCACAAAAACGCAGCTTGGTACATAGATGCATAAAAGACGCAGTTTGGTAAAAAAAAAATATCTGTAAACAGTACAAATATGAACAGTAAATTCAGTGAACATTATCCGTGAACAGTACTCCTGGTTTGGCTCCAAAATAGTGTAAATTTAATTGGAGGGGTAAATTTCGAACTTGAACTAGACATAACTTACTCAACTACGACATGTATTAAAATACATATATTTTTTTACAAAAAAATTCTTCCAAAATGGAGAGGATTAAAGTTGTAGAATGTAGACAAACCGTCGAGGTGGAGGTTCCACGTGTGTACAGGCGTGGAGTGCTTGACAAAATATTATATATTATATTATTATTTTATTAGTCTTCATCTTCAGGTTAGGTAAACTCCGATCAACTTTTGTGGAACCGGTCCACGGTAGTCAGCCATTGATAACACGTCAAAATATTCTTATGCGAGCGTGGTGAGTTATAATTGGCTGAGTTCATCATGGACCATAATATGTTATTTTTTCAGATTTTTGTTGGGCGTTAAAGTGGTCGTTGAACCAAGAATTTTCCTTGTACGCGTGAATACAAAATGATTTTCTAATTCGGCACACTTTCCCATCTCCCCTTCAAAATTCTCAAATTATTCAAACGAGTCCCTTCAAATTAACGATATAGAGCTTTTCTATGCCCCCATATTTCGTACGTGCCATCACGATTTTGTTTTGAGAGAAATGAGTTTTCAATTTGCACCCGAACTCTTCTTCTAATTAATAATGACTCAAATTAATTTTTAATTAATTATTTTCTAATTGAACTAATCAATGATGTAATGAATTAAATTTTAATTAAAATTATCAAATTTTGAATACAAGATTAATTGAAGAGAAGTTGAGATGCAAATTATGAACAAATTTTCATCTAACTTTAACTGATGATTTCATAAAAAAAAAATAGGTGAAATTGGAAGACAAACTATAATTTTCCAACGATATATACCCAGCTCACAAAGTATATAAAAACATCCTTAATACCCCTCCAAAACATATCAATATCAAGTATACAGACAAAATCCTTCATCAATATCATGTACACAGACAAAATTCTTCTAATTTCTCGTGAAGCCCTCCAAATAATCCAAGAGATACCTTACTAGCACTAGTCAATGAACCTTGTTTTTTTTTTTTTTTTTTTTTTTAAAAGAATAATCTTGATCAGTCCTTGACTTGTATTAATAAATTAAAAAAGAAATGAACTTGTTTATCTGACAAAATTTTATTTTGTCAGACGGTAACACTGGTACGCATTTGAAATCCGGTACATTTTCACTGACCCTCTTCCACCAACCTGAATTGAACGAGTCATGCAAGTTGCCACACACAACACATTTCGTTAAGAGCCCATTTCCTATTTTTCTCAAATTCTCTCCGATATCATCATAATTAATAAAAAGATCACTCTATTAATAATTAATTAATACATAATTAAATTACGTATGTATTAACAGTTAATGATAAATATTAATTACCATGAGTGTATTTTTCTTAAAAGAACACTCTATTAATTATGTAATGGAGTGTATTTTTGTTAATCACCATGATGATTAATAAAAAAAACACTCTATTAATAATTAATTAATATATAATTAAATTACGTATGTATTAACATTTAGTGATAAATATTAATGAAATGTATTTTTGTTAATCACCATGATGATTAACCATTAATTCGTGATATAGAGGATGTTGGGAAGAATTTGAGGAGAATAGCAGAATTATCCTTTCATTAATTACAAAATATAATTTCCAGAATTTTAAGAATATATAAAATAGATCAAAACTTCGGAAAAGAAAAAAGAAAGTGTCCATTTCTGTCTCTAGCACAAGGAAGGAAGAATGTTTCTCATGAAAGTTGAAACCATTAAGTAGTTTGTGATTGCGATTTGCACTACGAGACAGTGATATACCATCTTATTGTCTTTCATGAAGAAAAATATAACCGAATACTTAATTTGAGAAACTGATCCGAAATATTTGGTTAACATGTTTAGGTCGAAAATATTTTTGAAATCAATTTTCATCGCTATTGTCGGTATATTTTTCCTATTGTAATAATTTAATTCTCAGAGGTGTTCAAACGGTTCGGTTTATTCGGATATCGAACCGAATTGGTCGAATTCGATTTAATCGGTTCGATTTTTCAATTTATTTGGTTCGGTTCAGTTTAAAAAATATATATTGTTGGATTTATTCGGTTCGGTTCGGTTTTGAAATTCTGAAAATCAATTAATCCGAACCGATCGAATAACATTCAATTTTAATATGTTAACATTAAAATATAAAAAAATGATTTAATAATTTTATAAAATAATATAATTATATTTTATAATATGTATTTATATTTTTTGATAGATAAAATTTATTTTTATTTTAAAAATTATAATATTTCTTATTCGATTCAACCGAATAACCCTAATAACAATTTGGTTTATTCGATTCCAATGTTAAAAACGATTCGGTTCGGTTTGAATTTAGTTCGATTTTGATCTTTCGGTTCGGACCGAACGAACACCCGTAGTTCTCACGATTATCTTGACATTTCATACAAGTACACACAAAATTCTTCTTGTAATTTCACATCAAAACCCTCCAAAATAATCCAAGAATTATCTTTACCAACACGAGTCTACGAACTTTACTTATTTCATCATATATTTTACTTTGTCAAATGGTAATAACACTCGAACGGATTTGAACAAGTCATACGTACAAACTTGAATTGAACGAGTCATACAAAGTAACCGCACAAAAAATATCCCATTAATTAATTACGAAACATAATTTCAAACAAAGTAACTCAAAACTTGATTTTCCAAAACATGGAGGAATGACAGTCACGAACAACATTAAATAATTGCGATGACGTGGCAAGACCCGAAACGTCGCAATTTACGAGATTGCCCCTCAACAAACATAACAATTCCGTGTACCGCGACTGTTTCTTTCTCAGTACGCGTATATATGCAGAAATACCCAACCAAACCGATTCGATTTTTTTAAGTCCGAACACTGGACGCATCCCGTAGTTCATCTCCATTTCTCTCATCCTTTTGTGTATCATATTGTACATATAACTGGACAAATAAAATTCACATGAATATTAAATATATACAACAGAATTTTTTATTTTTATGTATACCTGAAAGTTTTTCGAATTATTCTGAGGAGTTCGTGCGGGTTTTGAACTGGACTCTCCATTTCAGAGACGTAACAATGAAATTTCATGGCGCAAAGAAGAAATGCTTGATACAAATTTAATCTCACAACGGTACGAGAATTAATATTCGAATCGTAAAAAATCGCGTGGCATTTTGGACGCATATAGTCGCAGAGTTTTTTCCTCAGAAGATCGAATGGTTTTTCGCTTTTATGCACCGTTATTGTTGATCTCATATTTATCCCCCAATATCTAAATTTAAAAAAAAGAAAAAATTTTAAACAACCCAAATACTTTAATTAATAGCAAAATAAAAATTACAAAAATAACCTTGTATAATCGGCCTGAATTTCGAGAGTATTGCAATTAATAAGCAAACCACTCCAAGGAAGAAACGATTCACCATTCTCACAAACAAATCGCTTATTTACGAAACCGCACCTCGAAACTTCAAAATTACAACCAAATTTGGCGGTATTCATGAAGCAATTATAATCTCTAAAACCCCTTTTAATCCTTTCCAAAAACCCCATTGCTTGATTTTTCGACGTAGAAACGAAGATAAAATCGTCTAAAAATCGCATTAATAAATTATGCGGGGGAATTTCGTTTGAATTTTGTTCGATCTTTTTGAGGAATGGCCAAATTAGGGTTTCTTCTAAATGACCCAAATAAAAGGAACAAAGAAGGGATGAAATTGCACTTCCTTGAGCGATTCCAATTTTTTGCTCGTAAAATTGGCCCCCAATGTGTAATATATTGTGTTTTACGTGTTCAAATAAGAGTTTTTGAAGTGGTTTCTTCTTTATTCTTTGATAATATGCCTGAATTACAGGGTGCAAAATGTACATATTACTTAATATCAAAAAGTTTACAAAAAAGAACCCTTAATTTAGATATTATTTGCCTACCTGATCGATAAAAACACCAGAACTGGATGATAATTGCACTGATAGATTTGAATTCGAATTTGAATTTGAATTTGAAGTAATACACCCCAAAGAACTCCCTTTATAAATTGAACCAATTTTATCATTACGATTAATAACTTGAGTATATTTACCCACGACATATTCCTCTTTTCCAATTATACCCTCCATAATTCTCAACAATAAATCTTGATCCAATGAATCAAAAGCCTTCGCCACATCAGCGACCACGACAAAAACCTTTGGCATAATTCTCGAACCGTTTTTAACTTGTAAAATAAAATTATAAAGTTTTCGGTACGCATCATTGTAGTCAAAAACAGAAGAACCCAACAAATTCGCATTCTCAACCATGATCTTCTTCAAAATTACATTTAACTCCCTAAGAGAAGAATTCACGGGTTGGTAGGTAAAAACCAATTTTTTCTTGCTTTTTCTTGAAAATACCATTAATTTTGATGGTTTTTTAAGATTTGCAAGAGCTCTTAAACAATTTTGTTTGGGCGAAAATCTCACTTTTGAAAAACCAAAGGACCTATTCGCAAAAAGTTTTCTTAAATTGGATTTTTCCAAAACCCTAAAACTTTTCTCCTTCAAATTTGCAATGGTTGCTTTAACTATATTCATCCAAATTGGCTTTTTATAATAAAACACATCGTGTCTTTTACTTTCTCTCTCTGTTACGTAAAAATTGGAGCTAATTATTGGCAAAATAACATGCGAAAATAACCAATAAACCCAATTATTTAACAAAATTCGCAACAACTTACTTTTTTTAACTCCAGATAATCTTTTCTTTATTTCGCAAGAACAATTCGAGCCTTCGAGTTTCAGTAAATATTCGAAATGGGAAATTTTCAAGCCCTTTAGACAATTTTCTACACTGAAATTTTCGAATCTTCTTAATTTCACAAAATTCCAAATATTTTTCCTTAAGGCCCTCCAACTTTCTTTATTCCCCAAAAGAGACTGAGGAATAATATTTCGAAGCGTTGCGTATATAAATGCAACAACTTGCTGGTGTTTAGAGAACGATTCGGAGGATTCCAACTTCGAATTTAAATTTGAATTTTCTAGGGTTTGATCGAGATTTAAGCAATGTTTGTGGAGTAACATTCTATGTCTACATCTTTGTGCATTCCTTATTATAGATTTGAATAATGATATAAATGAGTGGTACCTACATTAAAAAAAAAATTAATAAATATTTTGAATTTATTTATTTTTAATATGTTTTTTGGGTACTTACAAGCAGTTAGATCTGGAGAGAGAAGAATCGCCACAATTGGCACACTGCATGAAAGTAGAATAATTGTCATGATTTATGAAAATACCCTTCATTAGAGAAAGTGCACCAAAATCATTTGGTTTCAACTTATTCAATATATCTAAAATAAGAAAATAACGGATTAATGAAGGGAGAAACCAAATAGCATAAAAATCAGTAATATAATCAAAATTAATAGAAGAATAAAAATATAAAAAGGATACGGCTCTTTGGCAAGAGAAATTTCGAAGAGGATTTATTGTAGAAAATGTATCGCCTTTTAATTTGATAATTAATTTCTATTTTTCTTGTAGAATGCAACATGAAGCAAGAGAAACAAGGCTTTCCACACTATAGACAAAATTGAAAAAAAAAGTAGAATATTAAATGTCCTAAATTAGGAGATATTATAATAATCATAATATTAATATATTTGAGAGCACATTTACAAACCTTCACATTTTGAAGATTATTTTCAGAAGTTCCGATTGAAATTCCCAAATCGATTTTGCGCTGTTTCCTGCGCTGCCAGCTGTATAATCTTTTCTTACTTTTATTATTTGAGGGATTCGATACTGAGTCGGGGAATTTTGCAGCTTCATCCCTCTTTCTTTTGTTTTCGCCATCATGTGTTAAAGAAGCTTTTAATTGAGTGCATGGAACCAAATTGGTTGAAATTTTTTTGGCAATTTCCTCCCTTTTTCTTTTGTTTGTAAATTCTGTGCATGTTGCAGAATTCTTTGAATGACCAAATTGTGAATTGGTGTTTTTTACAATTTGGTCCCTTATTATCTTGTTTTGTCCATTAGATATCTAAAATCCATCAAAATGGGAATTTAGTAAAAAAAAGGGTTTAAATTTAAACAAATTGATAAAAAGGGGAAAAAGGTAGCACTGTACCGTTGAACTGGGAAGAGATTTTGTCAATGGAGTACCAGTAACTTGAATAAATCCTTTATTACTGGTACTACAAGGGACAAAAATGCAATAATTTCGCAAAAGGAACTCCATTACTGAATCACCAATCTGCATAACAAATTTTGCAAAAAGATCCTCACAATGTTAAGTACAAAAATTGATTTGTATGGTAAGTGAAGAGTAGAGTAATTAGTAATTTTACTCGGTCCAGAAGGAGAGACCAATCTGACGAAGAGAGAATTTCTCCTGAAAGGCTCGTACCGCTTTTCTGCGTAAATATCTATACAGAGTTATTTATTTTAAAAAAAGGGGCATTGATTAAATTAAATAATCATACCATATCATAACTCCTGCATAACAAATTGTCTTTCGATCTTGTTTCGTCTAACATCCACGACATTGTTTTCCTCACAATCTGAAATTTAACAAATTGTTTTGAGTTTTTAAAAGACAAGCATATAATTTCTAAATTTAATGGAGATATATGTAAAAAGTGATCCAAAGACAAAGATAAAGTTCATCGGAAATCACCTCACGCTGGGAAAGCCGGCGAACCAAGTTAAGATCCGGCGATGGAAGCAGATCATCAGGCACAGCACATACACCACAAGTGATGAGCTGTCTATACGTGATCGGATCGTTGGGGCGGAGGATGAAATCGGCACGGCAGCAAAGCAAGCAACCAGTTCCACCACAGAAGCATTTGCTGCATTTCAGTAAAATCGAAGAAGAACATCGATCCACGAGGGACAAAATTGCATCGTTGAGCTTGCAAGCGCGATTTCCGTACGCACGGCGGAGCACTGGGTGTATGGATCGGTTGCATTGCTTGCTCTTTCTCGCCATCGGAGGAGAAAAGACAGCGGTGGTGAAGAGAAATAGCCGTAGTGGGGCAAATATTCACTCCTCCTCAAACAAAAGTTAAAATTGCAAACTACACTATCAGATGATACAAAATTAAATAACCAATTGTTAACATTGATTTTGGGAGGACTGTTTTGTAACATTGATTTTTGCCCCACTTTCTTGGAAAAGAAACAAAGTAGATGTTGTATTTATTATATTTAATATTTAATATTTCAATTATCAAGTTTTGGCGGGAACAAATAAAAATATAAATAAATGTTTTTGATCTAATGTACCAAAATTTTAATATCTATTTGTGTAACAGTCGATTTTAAATATCAAAAATATTAGAAAAATAATTCTCCGCTATTATAATTTATGGTATGTGATTAGATAAAAGATTACGATCTGATACCATCAATTTGAAACCAAAAATAACAAATATAATTAAAATCTCAAGAAATTGTTTCTATAAAAAATCTCAATAAAAAAAATTCAATTCTATCCAGAAATTCTCATTCTCTTTGCCCTAATTACCCTGCCTAACATATCTCTAACCCTCCCCAAATTCAAAGTTACATTTTGATCAAGATAAACTTCTTTTATATGCTCCCAGTTACTATAATTAATCTTCTTATTATCAGAAATATCCTTCCAAATTATATCATTTTTATCATATTTCCAAAACAAAGAACTTTCATTTTTATCCACCTTATATCCCATATATTTCACACCCATTTTCAATACCGGTTCGCCGAAACAATCCCATGCCACGTTATCGATACCGATCGGTACGATCTGAATCAAAGTCGATCCGGGTTTCATGAACAAGAAATGAGTTAGGGCGGCCCCATGCACTCCCATCGCCACGTCACACGTACTCAACACATCGTAAATATCTTTCATTTGAGTAGTATCCACGGGACTCAAGATTTCCACTTCAAACCCTAATTTTTGCGCAACTCGCGCCACGTCTCTCTCGTTTAAAATCTCCCTCGTACCCGTCCCGTTTCGAGATATAACAACCAATTTTAGAGGACGATTTATACTTTGAGTCTCGATTATTTTCTCCTTATCTTCGGTTTTAGTCTCGTAGGCTTTCGTGAGTAAATTTCGAAAATCGATAATGGTTTTATGATCGAGTAATCTTTCCGGGTTTATCGAAAGGGTTTCGTGGAGTCTTAGACCGATTATTGCACCGTGAAAGCAATGAGTTCTCGTGTCGTTATTGAAATTAACAATTGGATAATCAGATAATTGAGAGAGAATCTCCTCGTACTTTGTGTGCCACCATTCTCGGTATGCGAGTACCACGAATACCACCTTCTTATTCAGATGTTGCGACGTAATATAAAGTGGTAAGATACCATTATTAAATGCATGAAAAAGATTTCCCGTATATCCACCTGCCGAGAAAACCAAAGCCGGTACATCATGACTCACGTCACATTTATGGTACGAAGAATCTTTAGGCGAGACGGCACGAAGAGAAAGCTCGTTGATGGTTTTCATTAATGGTGTTTCCCATTTTCGCGTGTACGGTCTGATCTTTTCTTCTTTTATTTTGAGTTTATCGAATTGATCTAAATTAGAGGAGTATAAAAGAAACGAAGAAGAAGGAGAGTGAGTTCTTACATCACCAGACATGAAACAGATATCACTATGGTAGTCGGTACGATCGCAAGAAATGCTTAGATGATCGACGGCTGAGATTTCTTCGTTCGTGAAGTAAGAGAGAAGAGAAGAGGTAGAATTAGGGTTTGTGAAGAAAAGCAACGTAAATAATAGAGAAAACGAGACGAGAGATAGAAGGAAGATAAAACACTGAGGGGTTTGCTTCGGCTTGATCTTGTTTTCTTCTACGAGTAATTTGTGAAAATGGTGGTCGCTTATTGCGTTGTTATTTTTCTCACCCATGATGATTCAGATCTGAAATTTCTGAAACGAATGTGCGTGATAGATTGGAATTGAATTTAGATTTGTGGGAATGAGAGATTGAAATATTTGGTAGTTTGAGAAGGAGTACAGAGAGAAAATTAAAGAAATCTTTAATTTTTTATTTGTGTTCGTTGATTTCGTTGAAGCCGAATTAATCAGAGTTCCTTTATTGGCAATAGCCAATAAGTAATACTGTGTACCTTATAATTCGTATTTACTTATTTTGTAATTTCTGAAATAGCATTTATTGAAATGCATGAACATGAGTATATTCATGTCAATTTTGTTTAGAAAAATTTAATAGTATTGCTAACTTTTGTTTATAAGGCTCTTTCACGAATTAATGTCGTAGCTGGCGATACGCACCCATTTATTCCTCAATAAATTAGGGTTTGCGAAACAATTGAAGGCTGATTGGGCCAGTAGTATGGGCCTTTATAAGGTCTATTTAGGTTCACTTTAGAAACAACAAAAATAAAGGCCATGTACCATGTCTATGTTCCTCAAACTTGAAAAAGTTTTCTCGACGAGATGACGATTTGACATTAATTAGAATGATAGACAAATCATTTCGAAAATTTCTACGGTACCGTCGATTAATGATTAATTATGTAAATAAAATTTGATAGGTATATCAATTAATAGTTAATGATATCTTGTTAAAATATTGGAGATTATTTTAGAGATGGTTTGCATGATCTTGTAAAATAATGGTGTATGAAGACCACATCAACGATGTTGATCATGTGTTATTGGGCCAGAGTAAAATTTCCCAAACATTAAGGGTCTCAATATTACATAAAAAATTTAGAGGCGAGAGGAGGGTACCAAGGCGGTTCGGAAATGAAGCCAACTAAGCTTGAACCGAGATCCCCTATATTCAGAAAGAGCCCACATAAAATTATTGAGTTGGATTAGACACGTATAAAATGAAACACTTCATAAAATTTTGGTACTTGATCATGCTAATTAAAACACGAATCTCATTTTCACATGTAATTAAGTAAAATTTTCCTCTAGCTAGTAGTAAATAGTGATTAAGTACACAATTATAAATTCATTTAACATGAATTTTTTTTTTCCTAATTTGCATGATGATCACATTTGTTTTCCAAAAAAAAGTGAGTTTCCCAATCTTTTTTTGTTTATGTACTCGACTATTTTTCTTGTGAATGCATTTTTTTTTCTTTGTCGACATTAATGTATTGCTCTCTTATTTTTATTTGTTAGGTCGTTAACATTTGACATTTCAAAACTATTTTCTATCGTCCGTCACAATTCCTTACTTTAGTAAATATATTTTGGTAAACTAGAATTTTGTCAAAGTTGACGTCTCACCAAAAATAAGAAATTTGATTTTATAGTGTTATTTTTCAAAGCTAAAAACAATTAGGACGAGAGGTAGCTTAGATATATATTTTTTTTTTATTTTAGATGTTAAAATCATAATTTTATTTAAAAAATAATATAATAAAAAGGAGACTTTTGATGTTTTCTTTTCGCCGAGAGCATCGAAAACGTTTGAGCCATCCTTGAAGGTGTCTCCTCCGGCTTCTTAATAAATTCATCCTATATCATATAGATTGACTATAGTTTACACTGGATATTAAATGAATTGTAATATAAGTGAGTTGTAAACGTTATTTCATTTGTTTGACAATCTAATAGGAATGTCAATGGACTGAATAATACTCGTTCTTGACGGATATCCGATCCAAGTGGGACAAATGATATCCGTTTAAGTCTATATGCGGGATGGATATTATCCGATTAAAAATACTTTAGTATTATTGTTTCTTTTAAGTGACTTATAGCGAGCCAGCGACACATTTAAATTATATAATGATAATACAATATTAAAGTTCAATACTCATAATAGAGTGACTAAGATATTTAATTAAGTATCGTAATTTTGGTACTTATGACTTTTTAATTATTGAATTTGTTTTGGGATTTGTATTTTTTTCATAATAATCATCATAGTTTGTGCATATTATTAAATACACATATCTATTTAATGATTAAAAAAAATTAAGTATCAAATTCCTTCCGAACTCAATTAAGTATCTTAATCATTCTCAACTTATAATGATATAATAATAATGTTTGGTGATTTGTGGAAATATAATATTTAAATTCACCAATTTACGGTTGTACAATATTAAAATACAATGTAGTTTCTGAAGGAAATACAGTTTCAGGATCAACCGTAAAAGTGTACACAAGGATAAACGAATGTAGTCGTACATTCGTGGCCATAACAGTCAGTGGGAAAATCCGATTTGAATGGTTCAAATTGGGTTAGATAGATAATAAGATTATCTACAACCTTCATGTAGAAATATATTTCATATGAACGAAGTATAAGTGTCGTTTATGTGAAATACCGAAAGGGTGCAACAGTATGATATACAGTTAGTAAAACAGTCATAACTTTTGCATACGACCTCCAATTGGCCTGGGCCAAATTGGGTTGTGTAGATAATTGGATTATCTACAACTTTCATGTTGGGTGATTTTCTGTCAGAGAAATTTATCAATTTCGTCTGGACAGAATACTGACCAGGTTCATGCAGTATTCTGTGTGAAAGGGTGTATATTGGATATACATGCCTTTTGGCTAATCCTGATCCTATTAGATATAAATAGGATACTTTCTCTCTCCTCACTAAGCAATTCAATCAGTTGAATCATTCTAAGCAAGTGATTATTCTGCCCAATATACACAAGAAAAAGAGCAAATTCAGATTTGATCTTTAGTGAGTGAAAGGGTGCGAAGAGAGAGAAATCGAGAAAGGAGTTTCTCGAGTAATAGAGAATCGATTAGATCGAGCAAGTTCGCCGGTGCATCGTCTAGGCAGGTGCATCCGCGACCGACGTCTTGCGACTCACGGTGGATACAAGTAGAGGAGCGACAATTGTGGCTCTTGGATTGTGATCGACTCAAGGAGTGAGAAGACGGTCAACGAACGGTGAAAGACGCGTGGTATGGGACGCGCGGATTGTCACCAACGTGACAGGAGATAGAAGGCGGCGATCAACCCTTCGTGCGTGATCAATTTCACGCTGGTATAGATCTATCCTTCTATTCGCATCGTACCCTCGAAGTCATGGCGTGATCTCGGGAATCGGGGAATCGGACCGGGCCTACATATCCGCTGCGCGTGCCCGGGGTCGAGGATATTCCCCAACAGTGGTATCAGAGCGATCGCCATCGATTCGAGGGTCGAATCATAGTCGTATATTAGATATACGCACGGGTTATCAAAGTTCGTACCCGTTTGCATGATGTTACATATAGAGAAAGTCAAATTCCGTTAAAATCACAAGTGGAATTCGCTAGAGATCGATCAAAAGTTGATTGAGAGTATCTAGGAATGATCGTGAAAAAGTTTCATGATTTATCGTTTTGGAAACGAGCGAAAACGGACGAAACGGCAAAATCTGCAGAAAATTAGAATACGAAACAGTGAGTAAAACTAAGATAATTTTCAGTGGAAAACTCCAAATTGATTGGATCAAATTGGCGTAGTTAGATAATTGGATTATCTATGACTTTGATACAGAAAGTTTTTTCATTTGAACGAATTATCAGTGTCGTTTTTATGGAATACTGAAAGGGTGCGACTGTTTGACATACAGAGACTAAAACGTCCGTATATGTCGCATCGAAAATCCAATTGAGTCCAATCCAATTGGGTTAGTTAGATAATACGATTATCTAGAACTTTCGTTCACGTTCAAAGTCGGTTGGAACAATTTAATATTTTTGTTTCAACAGAATACTGAAAAGGTGTCTGTAGTTTTCTGGTTGAAAAGGTGTCTATTGGATAAACTTATCTTTTCATTTGTTCGTATTTTACTAAAACTGGTATAACTTTCAGTAGAAAATTCCGATTTGAATGGTTCAAATTGGGTTAGTTAGATAATGAGATTATCTAGAACTTTCATGTTGTAATATATTTCATTTGAGCGAAGTATTAGTGTCGTTCTAATGAAATACCGAAAGGGTACAGAAAAACTGTTTTTCTGCCGCCCCGGGGCCAGTTTTTGGCGCCCCGGACGCGTCCCGGGCGAGGTTTTCTCGCGCCCCACGGCCCCTGCGTTACAACGGATGGGGCAGTCCGTTATAACGGATCCTTCTCTGGATGCTGTTTTTGTTTTCGCGATAACTTTGGCTACGAAGCTCGGAATTTTGAGTTCTTTATATCGATTTGATCGGCATCAAACATTCTAGCATATTAGATAATTAATTATTTAGAATAATTAATCTCCCTAAATAAATCATATGCATTTACAAATCTTGTGATAGTGATATAATATGATTATGTCACGAATTTAGAAACATGCAATGGTATGATCCCTCATAATATTTAAGTCATGGAAATGCCTTCCATATTCACAACCACTATGATCGGTACTACGTCTCACATGGGTTAAGGCCAAAGCCGACATGGGTTATTGTAGTCATCGACGGGGTGGCAAGCGTTAAATAGGGACTGATAAGGGTTAAGGCCAAAACCGACTTATTAGTAGTTTATTTGAACGATACGCTGAGTATGGTTGTGACTTAACCGTTCAAGCCAGTAAGGGTTGAGGCCAAAGCCGACTTGATTGGAAGTTCGGGGCATAGATAGGATGCACACACGGAACTGGGATTGTATTGGATACGATTCATCACCGAAATCCTATAAAGGTTCAAGAGTCGCATTGGATGCGATTGGATATAATCCTACCTAAATAGCGAGATCCCATTCGTCTGCCAAAGCAACTTATGGGAGGATCGTGATATATGGATCTTGAGTGTTATGGACTTGGAGTCCCGTATCGGTATGAGGGTTATCGATTCGATAAAATAACACTATCATATAATTATCATATAAGCATATAGATTAAGTACGCACGGTTAGGAATTAATCTTTATCATCCGTTCAGAATTATGTTTTCAAGCAACACCAAATATATCGATTAGATCGATATGATAGATGGCTTTTGGGCCGGAATTACCGTTATTAACCTTGATAGTCAAAGAATAGTTCTTAGACTTAAAGGAACGTGTTGGACACGGAAATGGTAGATTCGGGGCTCGAGGCTTTGGCTTTAGAGAAAGCCGGGTTCGATAAACTTAAGAAGGAATCGAACAATATTACGTGCCTTGTGGTGGCATGTATAGACGCAAATTTCTCAAAATTGTTTTGAGAATTCGGGTGTATATGAAAGTAAAACACAACGCTCATGAAATAGTTTCAAGAGCTAGAGCGCGTTGAATGACTCAATGCGGCTCAAAGAGTAGGTTAATTTTGAGACGCCTTATGGGTCTTTGATTAACACTCGTGTGTTGATGGTACGAGATTTGATCTTTGTGACCGAATATCATATGCATTCGATAGATAAGTCGATCCCTGAATTGCATGAGATGCGATTTAAAATTGAATTGGAGATGCTCGGAGTATCCGAGGAATCCAATGTATATAGATGCGT
The DNA here is from genome assembly GCA_946800325.1 of Luzula sylvatica. Lineage (NCBI taxonomy): Eukaryota > Viridiplantae > Streptophyta > Magnoliopsida > Poales > Juncaceae > Luzula > Luzula sylvatica. Next base: position 42,158,968 of record OX326960.1, read on the forward strand.
GGATGTCCTTGTAATTCAAAGGAGGGATCGAAAGAAATGTATGTCTAAGGGTATTTTGGGAAAATGTTTTCCAAAACAGAAAGTTCGGACAAGGAGTTGTTCAAACTAATGACTCAAAGAATGGTGAAATCCGAGGAGGATTAAACCAAGAGGTTGATTGCTTCTTTTGGCATTGCCGTCTTGGCCATATAAACGAGATTCGCGTATCTAGATTCCATATGATGGATTGCTAGAATCATTCGAATTAGATTCGATTGATTAATGCGATACTTATTTATTAGGAAAGACGACAAAGGGCATCATTCTCCAAAGGTTGGAGAAAGATCCAACGAATTATTGGAAATTACATTTAAATGTAAATGTTCCGATAAGTTCCGAGGCAAGAGGAGGCTATCGATATTTTGTTACGTTTATGGACGGTTAAAGTAGATATGAAAATATCTATTTAATGCGTACCGAAACGGAGACTTTTGAAAGGTTCATAGAGTTTCAAAACAAAATACGAAATCAACTAAGCAAGAAAATCAAAGCTTTTCGATAGGATCGAGAAGGCGAGTATTTGAGCTAGACCTTTCGATAGGATCGAAGAGGCGATATTTGAGTTATGAATATTGATGATCATTTATGATTGTGGAATCGTTTCACGATTGTCTTCATTTGGAACATTGAGATGTGTCCGAAAAGAGGAAATGAACGCATGTTGGACATGGTTCGATAAATGATAAGCCAATAGGATCTCCCAAAAATGTTTTGGGGATACGCCCTTGAGACAGCGGCACTAATGAATGGTTGCATATAAGATATGAACCATAAACCTTCTAATCGGTACAAAAGACGTCATATGAGATATGGACCGGAATGGTTCCGAAGTTGTCATTTGTACAGATTTGAGGATGTGAGTGTATTTCGAAATTTGTTTCGGTTAAACTCAATCCCAAATCTGGAAATTGTTCGTTTATCCTTCAGGAAACTAAAGGGTATTAGTTCTAACGTCCCGACGAAAATGAAATTTTCGTGGCTCGAAGAGATGCCTTCTTGGAGGAGGACTAGATGCACACAAGTTTGGAACTTGGTGTCATTTATCTCTATGCGGGCTAGTGGGAGTAGAATAAATCTCGAAAGAGTTCGAGATCTGAAAATGAACATTGTACCGATGAAAGTTGACATGGCTTCATCAAGAATTGATGAACGCAAGTCGAACACACAAATGAATTTTTCGTCGATCAAGTAGGCTATATCATAAGCCGGTAAATACGGATTTATCGTGGCTAATGATGATAGATCGAACTCATATGATGATTCGATATCCTACAAGGATGCTATGAAAAGTTGATTCCACATGACATGGTGTCATGAAATCTGAGATTCGATCCATGTAAATTATCAAGTTCAGAACTTGATTTCATCACTTTCTGGGTTAGACCCGTGAAATGTGAGTAGGTTTTTCAAGATGAATAACCTACATGGATAGGAATACGCATATATGTAAAGCGAGGCTTTTTGCGAAGAGTTTCATGCAATTCATAGTCGGACTATGAAGAAACGTTTTCGCATGTTGCCATGCTTTCACATTCTTGAAATTCTGCTTGCCATGGTCGCGTATTATGACTATGTGATGTGGCACAATGGATGTCAAAACCAAATTTCTTGACAGAAATTTTATGAAAGGATGTGTACTTGACACAACCTTACGGTTTTGTCGATTCATAAGAATCGGGGATAAGATATGCACGCTTTAACGATCCATATGATGGATTAGAGAAACCTTCTCGGAATTGGAATATTCGTTTTGACGATGTTATAAACTGTTATAAAATTGTCGGAACGAATAAAAACTTTGTGTACACATGAAGGTTAGTGGGAGCCGCATTATATTTCTTGTAACGACAACGGATTTAGGCGAGACCGCTTAGGAAATAAGCGTGAAGATCTATAGGATAGATCTAAGAAGTTCCTCGTTCTATGTTATAGCACATATATCGACATATTGTTGAAAATGGTTTTCAACATGTAAACTCCTTGGAGGAGTTAAAACGAAATGTCGAATGGCAGAAATTTTCAACGGCTCGATGTGAGACATCAAGCAGCGCGAAAAGTAGTAATATGATGCCTTACATTTGATGTTAGGATCTATTATATCTGTCATGATATGTATGTGGCTATCTGTCATACAAATAAAGCGTCTAGTTCACCGTCAATACAATTCATGGGAATCACATAAGTTTGAATGTAATTCGATTACATGAGACTAACTCTTGTGAATGTAATTCGATTACATGAGACTAACTCTTGATAGAGGTGAAGTTTATCCTTGAATACTTTACGAAAGAATTCAGGATTTTTATCTATAATGGTGTGGAGGACGTGTTGGTTATAAAGAGTTATAACAACAACAGTTTCCAAAGATTAAGCACGTCCAAATATGTAGCACGACTTTCGATCACAAAGTGTGTACATGTTTTGCTTAAATGAAAACACGGTTATGTGGAAAGGTTCCACAAGACCAATAGTTTATGATTCTATTTACGGTGGCGAGTAAATTGCGGTTATTAATCGCAAAAGGAAGTGGTATGGATCAAGGAAACATGACCAAACTCTCGTAGCCACGAGTTATCGGATTTATGGTTGTTTATTGCGTGAAACGCAATAATACAAGCCAAAAATGCCGAGGTCACAACCACTTCTAGCCAATACTCAGAAAATTTCATTTGATCCATGAAATTTTATAACAAGATGTGATCGTAGGTATTGGAAATGTTCCAATCCTGATGATGATTAACACTAGCGGGAACGTGCGGACCCGTTTACAAAACCGCTCTCTCTAGTCGCGCGTGACTGTCATGCGATGACTATGGGTATGGAGATACCTAGAGGAGGAAGAAGAGAGTAGAGTGTAGTTATCTAATACGATAGTCCTCGCAGGTTATGGGTATGGAGATACCCATAGGTAAACGTTGTATCACCCAAATACTTAGTCCATATGAATGCATCCCTTTTAAAAATTTTGTTTACTTAAATTAATATGCATTCACCTTATATGAAAACTGTGTGCTGGGTTGTGTAATATGATTGTTACATGAACCTTGATTTGAACTTGTGTGGACGTCGACATGGTTGAGGACCATGTGCAGCGAAACCGTCACACTTAAAGTGTCATTTCTAAACATCCCTAGTCGCGGGTCAGTTTGCTTAAGAGAGAAGCATTACTATTACAAGGGAATAGACTGAACGCGTACACTAGTACGTTTGCCGAGGAGATGATTATGTTTTGCTAATCATGGGACAAAGGAGTTTGTCGAATCGGGAACGTAGATATATGTTAGGTTACATGTATTGGATATGACCGAAGCCGCGAGACCATGACATGGTTTAGTCATTATAGATGGACTTGCGACGGATGGGGTTTTAGATTCTTCATACTTGAGGGGATCATTGATTGCGTTACGTGCGTAACACAATGCTTTGATATGATCTTACGCTCACCGTAACAGGGAGTTAAAAGGGTCATCATTGGGTATTGTCTGAAACACGGAATTCAATGTGAGTCTCCAAGATAGGAATTGTTTATTCCGAAAGGAAGAGATATCTCTTAGGCGCCGCTCGATGAGTTGATTAACGAAAACCGTGGCCACGGTCAATGGTATTAATGGTTAATATCGATTGAAATTTGTTAACTCAACTCGGAATCGGGGAATAAGTGTAGTTAATCAAATTATAAGGATGACTATTACCATGCCTTTTGATTAACGGATATCGTAAACAAGAGAACTAGTAACCGCTATTCGAGATAGGCACAATGATCACAATCATTATTCGTTTAACATGGGTAGCTATGATGGAGTGACTAGATCCCGCTCATGAGCTTGTAGGCATTGGAAACAACCTACTGCCATCGTTAAGTCGAACCTACATGGTCACACAACGAGTCGTACTAAGTCGGGCTTGATCATAAAATTGTCACATTGGATGTGCATAGCTTGGTATTTGATACGCGAGCTATATTCTCTAAAATCGTGCGTATTAGATATGCATGAGTACCTTTTAGGTAGATCTGAAATTGAGTGGGAGACTGAAGGAAATACAGTTTCAGGATCAACCGTAAAAGTGTACACAAGGATAAACGAATGTAGTCGTACATTCGTGGCCATAACAGTCAGTGGGAAAATCCGATTTGAATGGTTCAAATTGGGTTAGATAGATAATAAGATTATCTACAACCTTCATGTAGAAATATATTTCATATGAACGAAGTATAAGTGTCGTTTATGTGAAATACCGAAAGGGTGCAACAGTATGATATACAGTTAGTAAAACAGTCATAACTTTTGCATACGACCTCCAATTGGGCTGGGCCAAATTGGGTTGTGTAGATAATTGGATTATCTACAACTTTCATGTTGGGTGATTTTCTGTCAGAGAAATTTATCAATTTCGTCTGGACAGAATACTGACCAGGTTCATGCAGTATTCTGTGTGAAAGGGTGTATATTGGATATACATGCCTTTTGGCTAATCCTGATCCTATTAGATATAAATAGGATACTTTCTCTCTCCTCACTAAGCAATTCAATCAGTTGAATCATTCTAAGCAAGTGATTATTCTGCCCAATATACACAAGAAAAAGAGCAAATTCAGATTTGATCTTTAGTGAGTGAAAGGGTGCGAAGAGAGAGAAATCGAGAAAGGAGTTTCTCGAGTAATAGAGAATCGATTAGATCGAGCAAGTTCGCCGGTGCATCGTCTAGGCAGGTGCATCCGCGACCGACGTCTTGCGACTCACGGTGGATACAAGTAGAGGAGCGACAATTGTGGCTCTTGGATTGTGATCGACTCAAGGAGTGAGAAGACGGTCAACGAACGGTGAAAGACGCGTGGTATGGGACGCGCGGATTGTCACCAACGTGACAGGAGATAGAAGGCGGCGATCAACCCTTCGTGCGTGATCAATTTCACGCTGGTATAGATCTATCCTTCTATTCGCATCGTACCCTCGAAGTCATGGCGTGATCTCGGGAATCGGGGAATCGGACCGGGCCTACATATCCGCTGCGCGTGCCCGGGGTCGAGGATATTCCCCAACAGTTTCGTGATATAGCGTTGAATTTTCGGATGAATGTTTAGGCGTTACTTATGTTAACACTTGGTTGGAAAAACTAATTCACCGATCTTTTCGAACAAATTAAAATTTCAGAAACTTGCGAAAAATAATTGACTTTTGGTATTGAGGAGAGCATTCCATCACCCTTGATGCACACATAATCAATTATTACGAATAAAATGCACAAAATACGATCAAAATTGAAAAAATCAAACTGTCGCGTGTCACTCTATTATTAATAACGCGGACATGTACTGAAGCGGACATGTACTGAAACGTTCTTCCCTGATTTTGTTTGGATAGAATTTTGGACTATATTATCATAGAATAGGATTCCAACCAAGTGGCTTTCATGTATTGTTATGAATTGATTGATCATCAACAAGTTGCCCGTGCCATAAATATTTGGGTACCTGCTATTCCGGTACTTACCTAAGCCTAGACTACGTCAAAAACAAACAAACAAAAAATGCAACATGAAATAACAAAAATAAGGTACCATTTTTCTTTTCTTTTGCTCACTCTGGAGACAGAAATCTAACAATCTAACAATTCCACCTAAATTGTGTCGCAATATTAATTACTACAGTGTAGGGACAAAATAGCCATTAAATGCACGACAAGGAAAATCCCTACATGTCAAAATTCAAACTGGAAATTGTCAAAAAAAAATAGACCCCAAAAAAAAAAAAAATCAAACGGGAAGAATTAATTAAAAACGAAATCATTTGTGAAGACCAAAATGAAATAATTTGGGTATGAATTGTCAAAGAAAACCAAGCAATAATTCAACTGAATGCATTAAAATTGGACATCATGATTTGTTGGATTGGGGGGTAGAGAGACAGGGTCACCATCTATGGATCAGACCGAGTCAGGTTCCACGAATTTCATATTTGCCCTTCTGAAACTATTTATATCATATTTATCCCTCTTTCAAACACAAACAAATCTGAAATATATCATGTACTAAAATCATCAGTGATTAAAGAAATAACAAACTGGATTGATTGATTTGAAATCATGGAATACGAACAATATTTTTGGATTTAAGGAATAAATGAAGCATTGAAGGAATGATCAATAATTTAATTTAATTACTTAATTTATTGCCCTATAGAACACGCAAGAGAAGATTCCACTTCTTATCTGTTAATCTACTAATCATTCATAATTCTTTTTCAGTAACTTTGCTTTTTAACTTTAATTTGTAAAAAAACATTTCAAGTATTGGAGGAGTCTTGATTTTAAAAACGAATCTTTTTTTGTTTTAACAATTTATAACAGATGGAAAATAATCATGCTTGTCGTTCTCAAAAAACCCAATAAGAAAAACATTAAAAATATAAAAAAGATATTTTCAAGATATTTTGAAGCATAAATAATTAAAACATGATATTTCTACTAGCGGAAAGATGAATATAATATTATTGGAATTAACAACCTTGCCAAAAATCCAGTACTTTAATTATTATTTTTTAAGAAAAAAACCACCACATGGCCTAATAATTCCACAACGATTCCTTCGTTGTCCATCTCTGCATAAATCATTAAGCAAACCCGGTCCACTATACACCCACCCAATAAAAATGCCCATATATTAAAATCCATAACGTGGCATATTCTAACTGGCTCGGTCCACACACAGGTGGGTTGTAATTCATAATCCTCCTCCTTCTTCTTCCCCTTTCCTTTTCATTGCAATCATCCCCCATTCGATCGATTCCTCACTGTTCACTCCCAGATCCCTCTTCGCCCTCTCTCTAGCTCGCGCTCCGCGGAGAAGGAAGGGGAGCAACAATGGGGTATCTTTCTTCGTGCCGAGCAGACTCCTCCATTGCTGCATGCCGCTCCATTTCCTCTATTTCACCCGTTCAACCTTCCAAAATTCCGAAATCGGCTGAAGATGCACCGTCGTCCACCTCTTCGTCTTCTTCTTCTCCTTCTCCTTCGCTTCAGAAGTTCAATTATACGGATCTCCAAGCTGCCACCTCCAATTTTGCCGATTCGACTCTCCTCGGCCGGGGCAGTCACGGAGCCGTTTTCAAAGCGGTGCTAAAATCCGGCCGTCAAGTCGCCGTTAAACGCCCGTCCCGCCGCCCAGACGAGGCGGAGAATGAATTGTCGATTCTCAGTTCTTTGAAAAGCCCGAGAGTTGTTAATATTTTAGGATTTGCTTCTTCTACTGATTTCACCCCTCCAATTCTTCTCGTGGTAGAATACATGCCGAATGGAACTCTCTATGATTTTCTCCATTCCAACCCCAAGCCGCCTGGTTGGACAAGAAGGATGAAATTCGCTTTGCAAATCGCAAAAGCGATCCTGACTCTTCATTCTTCTGATCCGCCAATCATACATAGAGATGTGAAAGCCGCCAATGTATTACTGGATCAAAATCTTGACGCGAAATTAGGCGATTTTGGTCTTGCTATGCGTGAGACTGACGGGTCCGGTACCGGCACTGACAGGTCAAAGCCGCCGGCCGGTACGCTTGGATATCTCGACCCAGCTTACGTCACGCCTGAGAATCTGAGCACCAAAACGGACGTCTTTAGTTTCGGGATTCTTTTGTTAGAAATAATGAGTGGTAGAAAGGCAATTGATGTGGCGCATTCTCCACCATCGGTTGTGGAATGGGCAGTGCCGATGCTCCGAAAGGGGAAAATAGCAGCAATTTTCGACCCGAGAATTCCTCCTCCAAAAGACCCAGCCGCGAGGCGCCAGCTGGCAGCTCTTGCAGCCAGTTGCGTCAGACCGAATAAAGATAGACGGCCTGGTATGAACGAAATCGTCGAACAATTGAAAGTGCTTTCTCGTACCATACCGGCCAGGACTTGGAACGGTATTGGAAATCCTTGTGCCATTGTCGAAACCGAGAAAACAATTTCCAAAATTAGTTTGGATTGTTCGAATTCGAATTCAATTTCTGATTTGAATTCGAATAAAGGTTCGAATTCCTCGAGACAAGGGAAGAATGCGAAGGTTTTCTCGGAATCGGGGAGAGAGAGTGGGAAATTGAAGGAGTTAATGGCTCGGATTGATTTGGATCCAGCATTTAATGCTAGACCCGGTTCAAGTTCGAGTAAGATTAAAACTGTACCGGTTTTGAGGGTGGTTAAGGAAGTAGATGAGAAAAATGAAAATATTGTGATGAAAAAAGATAATTCTTTGAAAGGAAAATTAGAGGGGAAAAATCAAGAGGTTTTGTTGAGAAAAAAAGACGCTTTGAAAGAAGAAAAATCAGAAAGTAAGAGTAAATCAAATATTTTGGAGGGTAAGAATGGTAAAAGTAATCCCCAAATTGATGGTGTAAAGTAAAGTAGTTATTATTTTTTTTGCATTTATTCATTTTTTGTTGTTTTTCTTATTGTTCTTGTATTATTTTCTGCAAAGATAAAAAAATTATTGAGAAATTGTTGTTACGAGTTAATTTCATATAAAAAAATTGGTATTATTTTGTGAATAATACAAACATGACTGTTTATACTATACACGAACTCGAGAAAAGAATTCTTCGAGCATTGATTCGCTCACAATAACACCGTATTTGTTATCATATACGGAATTAACCAAATCCTTCAAATTATTCGTGTTTGGCGAATAAATATTCATATATTCGTTCAGATTATAAGTAGTTCCATCTAAAAATCAGTGAAAAAAAATAAGTTTATTAGGAACATAAACGATTTCGAAATCTAACAGTCAAATTTAATCGTTTGTATTTGCGTACCTTCCGCGATAATTGGATCGTATGGAGGTGGTAAAGCAATCCAATTGTTATCTTTTTTCTTCATATGGCTTCTATCTGAAGCGAAACATTTGAGAAAAATTGGAGCATGAACGATCCTAAAAAGCCTAGAAAAAACATATATTTGCATAAAAGAAATATAATATTATGTATAAAGTATAGTATATTTGCGGTACCTATGGTACTTGGAATCCTCAGATGAAAGAGATTGAATCGCTCGAGAGATATATTGATTAAGAGAAATAGGGAATTGAAGACTTGAATCCAAATCCCATACAAGATTAACACTATCTTCGTTATTTCCTTTCGAATTAACCTAATTGTTTAAAAAAAAAATTGAAATTACAAAAAAAAAATGTTAATAGTATTTGATAAGGGATATTCTCTGGTATGTCCTTCTATAAGCTTCGAATATCAAATTTGTCCTTCAGAAATTGCAGATATCAATTTCTCCTTTCTTAAGTTCAATTAGTATCAAACTTATCCAAAATCCATTAGTATATTATACAGTGTGATTCACATATTCATATATTGCATTAACTCGAACAAAAATGCTCAACTTTTTTATTATTTTTTAACGCATATATGACCCTCGATTTTGAAAAATATCCAAGTTGTACCGAATTTAGCTTATGAGAAATGTGTTATGATTGTACCGAAATTGATTTAAATAATTTTGTTATAATATTAGTTTTTGGTTATTTTTGTTATATAAAGATATTTTTCATACATGATATTGTCGTAATCAACTTTTTGCATTTTTTGTGCAAATTATTGAAATAAAAAAAAAAAATTCATAAATAAGAACAAATATAAATCAGATAGCCAAAAACATAAATTGATACACTCAGTGTTGGAAGATTCGATCATATTTTCCATTTAAGTTTTTATTGTTCTTTCAATTTCGTGACCCAATTTCAAAATATGGTAATTAACGGTTTAGATAAATTTGATAATTTGAAGATAAAACTGATAGAAATTTAAGTATGAGAGGACAAATTTGATATTTGTAATTTTAGAGGGACAAATTTGATATTCCAAGATTGTGATTAAATGAAAGAATAAATGGTACAAATTTGAAAACTATCAGAGTATACCTGTATACATATGACATGATAATCCCAAATAACGAGCCCATCTTCGTATTTACTAGCTTTCTGGTTCCATAGTGGAGTCTGGTATAAATAAAAGAGGAAAAAAAAAAATCAAAATTGGACGGATTAAAATATTAAACTTGCATGATTCGAGCACTGTTTGATAAATTCGTGGTAATTAGTTTCAAATTCATGAACAAATTATCAAATTAAGAATTTGGATACGAAATTTGTACCATTTTTGACTCGTTGGATATGAAAACAACGAATAGATCACACCCGATGGATTCAGCCACTCCAATATCACTAAGTCTTTTGCACAGAAAGTATACATTTTCCTCACTAAATCATAAATAAAAAAATCAATTATCAGAGCAAAAGAAAGAACATCGATCAATTTCTTCAAAAACACAAATTAAAAACTTCCAATCATCAATTATCAAACAGAAGTTACCAATAGCAAGGGGTATGCGTAAAGGAAGCCGCGACGATCGAAGAAGAACCAATACCGTCAACTCGATCGATTTCGAGCTCGGTCTCATCCGCCACTGATGTTTCTACCCGCGACATGATCAATCTTGGAAGATAAACACCGACGATGGAGGAGGGAAAGGGAAGAAAAGGTTGAAGATAGGCCTACTGGGCTTTAATCAGGCCTTCGCGAATGGGCTTTGTAATCCTTATTTTGGTTTTTCTTATGCTAAAACGTGTGTTTGAATTTTTGAATTGAAAAAGTCATGATGAATTTGAATTTGAATTTGAATTTGAATTTGGGTGATAGTCAATTCAAAATAATTTTCGAATTTAATTTTGATCATGAGTGGCACTACTTGTGAAGTAGAATCTTACTCTTAGTAGTAGTCGTTGCATAGTTGGAATAATTGGGGGAAAAAAGGGCCTAAAAGAGTCGCCGTCTTCTTGGAGGACCTGCTCAAATTTATACAACCTCTCCATTCTAAATTTTAATGGAGATTTTCATTACTAACTGGACTAATTTCAAAGTTTTTTTAAGTACTTTTAATTTTAATTTTAGTTCCATGATCATCACTGAGATACATTTATTTGCAAAAATAGTGTTTGTCAATTGTCACCAGCAAAACTAGAGAAAACATTATTTTTGTAAATAGAAACATCAAAAAGTGCCATTCTAAATTAAAAATTAAAATCAGAGATTATAAACTACTTTCAAAAAAGAAATCAAATTCAACTCCCACGAAGGAAAAGGGGCATGTTTGACAAATGGAGAGTGGAAAAGTGGGCGGTGACAACCGGAAAACGCGGCGACCAAAATAAACAATAATAATGTAAATGTTCTTAAGGACCAAAATAAACAATAATAATATAGGACCATGTAAATGAATCATTGTAAATGTAATGTATACTTTCACTAAAATTTAATTTATTTGATTGGCTTGGCTGGGTTTACATTGTTTTTGGCCGGCCAAATATCTTAGCTAACTAAATATGGATTTTGGATATAGATTCTGATTTAGGGTGTTGACTATGTGGATTTATCAATTAAAATTTGCTAATATATACTTTCAAACTTGTTCATATTTGTGTTAGGGCGAGTCAAAAGATCAAAATATGGTCATAAGATTGATTGTGGATGAGAAGTAGGTCAAACTCAAAATGGGAATGAATTCGTCTTCACGACTAGTTTGTGTGTTGTGGAGAAATAGTAAAGTTCAACGTCATGGGTTGCGATCTCCCTTTGTTGACTCGTGGGGCTCCAAATTCCAATGAATCTGCTATTTCACATTTGTACTTGGTCTTTCGTTAAATGAAATAACCATAAATAAATTTATTTACACTTTAAATTGAGAAATATATATTCATATTCAAATATATTTGTACAAAAGTTTCTTGCTTTTAAATGCTACCATGAACGAACAATTTTAACTAAATTAAGGGAAAAGATTTACAGTTTGACAAATGAGCATTGTAATTTATAATATACTGATTGAACATCAGTGGATTGATTAATTTTTCTTGCAACTCGATGAAAATAAGATTGTCAATTATTATTGTATAATTTATATACGTAATATTTTTTTTTTAAAATACTCTTCTGTAGTGTTCTCTCCCTCATTTTTCAAAGTGTTTTAAAATCACTTTGAAAAATTACGTATGTCCAAAACTTATAATGTGTATTAACGTAAATCGAGAATTGAAGCAATATAAATATATAATATATAATAATTCAAAAAGATACTAATATTATATGTATTGACATTTCCATTCTTGTAAATTTGTTTGGCCTAATTTTAGATGATAAGATCAAATAAGAAAATTTATTATTTCGGTCGGTAAAATTAAATAATGAGATGTCGGGTCAGTGATATTTTTTTGCAAAATTAACAACCAATAGAGGAATAAAATGAATGATAGTGAGAGAGAAAAGCGGATTAAAAAAAAAAAAAAAAAAAAGAAAAGAAAAGAGAAAATATGCCAAAAGAGAAGATATCTAGATCAAATCATTATTATTGATTTTTCTTATATATGCCAAAGGCAAAGTAAAAAAAATCCTTGTGTAAGAAAGAGACTGTTATTATTGATTTTTCTTATAAATATACCGATTGCATAATCTATAAGTGACATGTAAATTTTTTCAGTGTTTCAACATCGGCTTTGATCGTGTAAGTGTATGATTTGTTCCTATACGAGAAACAAGTAAATGATTAACAATATTATCAACATTGAAATAAACTAGGAGATTACCCGCACTTCGCGGCGGTTTGTTTCATTTGTTTTACCATACACGTAATATATACACATAATATATAGTTATGACTTTTCGGGATCAAATATAAGACTTTATGAAAATAAATATCATATTGATTAAGGAAATTTGATGATGACAAAATTATCATACTATTTTTTAATATGACACATTGCGAAATATTTATTTAGTACTATAATGCAACACATACAAAAAAGAATAAATGTCACTATAAAATAATAAAACAACATGGGTGGACATAAACAAAAATAAAAATCATATGATATTTTAAATTTTCATATCTAAAATTAAGAATAATAACATTGTAAAAGTTTAAAAAAAATATTTCTATCTGATAAATTTTAAGTTTCATGTTTATTATTGAATAATATTATATAAGTTAAAATTTTTATTTGTGTTTAGTAAATAAATATCTTTCATTATTTTTTTTTAAAGATTAACATGAAACTGTTTTAAGTACAAATACAAATATAACATAATTGTTTTAAAAATAATAATAATAATAATTAGGATGTGCAAAAAAATTTCTATTATATTTTTAAAAATAATAATAATAAGGATTACAAGTCATTAATATAATTATATTTATTTTTATATCTTTTTTACATAATTGTTTTCATAATTTTAAGTTAGAGAAAAATATTGAATATGTAATAATAACATACTTAGTAGTATGTGCAATGTTTTTCAATTATAGTTTTAAAAATAATAATAATTAGTCTTACAAGTCATTAATGTAATTATATTTTTTTTTACACAATTATTTTCATAATTTTAAGTTAGAAAAAATATTAAATATATGATAATATGGATCTCAAAATAAAGATAAAATTCCAGCGAATATAATTCTTAATTTTTTTAAATTATATTATGAAAATACTAACAATATTTGATGTATGTTTTATTATATTATATATTGATTTATTAATTTATTAATGTTAGATATTTAAACTCTTCACATTCTATTTGTATTCACAATTGATCATGTATCATATTGTGAAAAAATTCAAAATCAAATACAATTGGTCCAACATGAACCTAACAAATAATGTTTTGACACGTCATTAGTGTAAGATGATGTGGCCTTCTAAAATTGCTTAAAATTATGTGTGAAATAAGGGATACATAAATATCTACAAATAAAACATAACCACACAAAATCAAAGGTTAATCTATGGTTCATATGTTGCCATATATCATAATCTAATGGTTGAAATAATTGTGATGATGTGGCATGAGTTGTGATGAGGTGGCATGAGGAGATTGCACAAAGATGGGTCCAAAACAAGGGGGTTGGTAAATTAATAAAATAATTATTAAGACTATCTATGTAGTAAATAAATAATAAATTTACCTTTGAATAAAACAAACTATTGAATTATATCGAGATCTTATCCTTTGAACCGCGAAGTGTGTGGTAGGGTTAGAAAAATTGTACGATGTTCTTTATTACTTTAAATGAATCTTGGCAAATTTTGGATCGTCTACAATATAAGGATCGATTAATTATTTTGTGTAAAAGAAAAATCAAATCAAACCAAAATAGATTTTTGTTGACAATCAAGACAAACAAAGTTAGATACTTAAATATTGAGAAAAATAATAAAAAAAACTTCTAACAAAAATTGTATTATTTTTGTACATTTCATTGGTGAATTTGATTTTTAATTACTTTCTGAAAAATAACAATAACTATATCTTGTGTTTATGTGACGTGTTAGATCTTTGTACGTATCAACATATTCAATGAATATTCAACGTATTGGATGTGGGGGGATGATATATAACTTTTAGTTTTATTAAAAATATATGAAAACATATCACTTTATGCATGTTTTTTTTCCGAAATCTCGAGAGAAATTTGTCTCCTCTAGTTCACTAATAAATTTGTCAGTGCATTTAATCATCAATATATTTTTTAAAACAAATAACAAACGGTAGAAAAAATAATACAATCGTGAATACGTCGTAAACTAAATCTCGAATTTGTCCGAGAGAAAAAAAAATACTTGGTAAAAAAACATATTCACATATTTTATGGTTGTCCCATGTATCACTAATATTTAAAATTTAAAATATGAAACAAGTCCATGCAGTAAAATCAAAGTTTAGACGATAGACCGTGACTCACCAGCTTCCCTTTCCATTTCCATCACCACTCCCAACAAAAAGCAAAAACTCACAGGTCGTCCCAACAAATAACTATTTGCATTCTTTCATCGCTATATATCTCTCTGGACACACTGACATGTGGAACCCACATGTTCAATCTCCGTTATCACGCCGTTAATACTGATATAGCACGGGCTAGTCTCCCTGCTATTTAAACACCGTCCCGCACCTCTCTCATTGAAAAAGTAAATAGACGCGGCGTACCATTTAAACATATCTTGTTGGAGGAGTCACCAATGTTACAGATATCGGCGTATTGCATATCGCTTACAGATCGGTCAGTCACCGATAAGACATATGATCGACATATCGAAAAATATTAGTGGTATAACGGTGCTGTACTTTTTAATATTAATATATTAAATTGATTATTATAACATTAATTTATATTGAGTTTCTTAAACTAATTTAAATTTTACATGATTAATATTCAAAATTCAACAATACACATAAATTTCAGGTTAAACTAAAGATACATTTAAAATTATAACATAAAATTTACAAATAATACAATAAACTAAATCATGAAATCGTGTTCGTTAACCATTGGTGTAGATGCGGGTGTCCCCAATGAAAATCTAATCGTCCGGATTAAAATCGATTTCATTTTCGACAAAAATATTAGATAAAGAAAGAAAAAGATGGAAATAATTGGGCCAAAAATATTAACGAAAATATTGTTAAATGATGGACCAGCCCAAAATAATATTCAAAATAAATTATATTTTAAATTCAAATCGGTTCAAATCGGTCCAAATATCGGCCCATATCGGTCCGTGTATCGGTCGACCGATTTACTCAACCGATACGGGACATATCGTAAAGGAGGGACACCGATTAAAGATATGAAATCGACATATCGGATATATTTAAGAGTCTTGATTCGTGGACCGTGGACCAGGTGCAAAATAGTATTTTCGGAGCTTGATAAATAACCCGACCCGCTCGTGTGGTACTTCTACCGAGCCACGTTTCTCTACTGTAAAAGTCACAACTCACAACTACTATTCTCCTAACTCTATTGTAGAGAGAGAGAGGGGGAGAAGTGGATGGAGAGAAAGGAGAGGAGAAATTTGGCATCGAGGCTGGGCCTTTCAGCTATTTCACCATCGTCAATTTCTCCTGAGGAACTCATGCAGCAGGTAATTTAGGCACAACACCATGCAGATTGGATTATGGTTCTTCATTTCGATTTAATTTTTATGTGATTCTAATTCAATATTTCTTCTCCGATTTTCTCTGAGATTTATGCTTATTTGAGGGAAAACGGCAGTTAATGCTACTAAAATAGACTGTAAATCATAGAAATGCTTCTGAATTGGGAAAATTTTAGCTCGGATTGGTTTCTTAAGAAATCAGGATGGCTTAATTTTCTAATTTTGCCAGGATTTAATATGATTTCTTATGATGAATCAATGCTTATATTTTTGCATTTCATTCAGGGCGAGAAATCCAACAGTTCTTCGAACGGAGCCACTGAAAATGGAAGCTTGGATTCAGTTAGTTCGTCAGAGTCAATCAAAGCCATTTACGAATTTCTTCCTCAAACTCCCATTAGACCTACCGATGCTCATCTCTTCGAATTCTCCGAAGCAATGAGAAGTAAGAACGAATCTTCCATTCGATCTCACCAATTCCTTCTTCATTTTCCAGCTATTTAATAACTAAAAAATTCAAATTTTGGATTTATTTATTAGCCGTTGCGAAGGCATTGAGAAGAGTCGCAGATGGCAAGGCCATTGCCGAAGCCGAGGCCTCTGAATGGAAGCGTAAATACGAGTTAGAAAAAGCTAGAAATCTTCAACATAAAACCGAAGGTAATTAATAATTCATGTCTCATATTATTAACTATAAAAAGTAAGTACTAATTAATGATTAGCGATATATATTTATGATATAAAGGGTGTCCGTGTTGCATGAATGGAAACAAGATTGAGAATTCGATGGATCAGCTCAAATTGGAGGATTTGGATGTAATTTGCTCTGACGAGAAATTAAACGAGTGTTGCGGAAATCATGGGATTTGTTCGCATCAAGTTCTCGGAGACGAAATCCCTCTAAACCCTATTTCCAAATCCGCTTATAAAATGGTCACGAGAAAGGTAAGGGTATTCACGATATTTCCTATTTTAGTAGGGTTATCCTATCCAATGATATTATTAAATTTATTTTTAATTTTTCAGGCATCATTTAGACTTTCTTGGGGATGTAATGGAGACCAACAAAACGGGCAACATAAACATGATTTTGTGTCGTTTGAAAAAGGAGATATTACCACCGCTGAGCGAAGTAATAAACAGGTACTATAAAATAAAATAAAATAAAATATTTATTTTAAATAATAATTTTGGTTTTGGGTATAAATGTTAGATTTTGCTAAAATGGGAAACTCAGCCACAAACAGTGCTTATTGTCACTAAACCGAACTCGAGCTCCGTCCATGCCATCTCAGCCGAACTGGTCAGGTAATTAATTAATTTCACGAGTTTACTTAAATTAGATTTAATAAAATAATATTTGATTTTGTGTCGATTGATTAATTAATTAAATTCACGAGATTACTTAAATTAGATTTAATAAAATTATATTTGATTTTGTGTCGATTGATTAATTAATTAATTAATGCAGATGGTTAAAACAAAATCAGAAAATAGACGTTGTCATGGAGCCGCGAATGAGGAAAGAACTCGTGGCCCACGATTCATTTTTTAACTTTATCCAAACTTGGCAAGATGGTTAGATAGTTAATTCAATTATTATTCCATTAATTTAATTCTTTTTTATCACATTATATATTAACTTACAAAACCAACTATTTACAGACGACGAAATAAAACTACTCCACACAAAAATCGATCTTGTCGTCACCCTCGGCGGCGACGGTACTGTTTTGTGGGTACGTCCAAACTATTTCAAAAATACCCCCGAATTAATTTGAAAATTACCAACTCCAAAATTTCCTTGTTTTATTTAAAGGCTGCTTCAATGTTTAAAGGACCAGTCCCTCCAGTCGTCGCATTCGCCCTCGGCTCTCTGGGCTTCATGACTCCTTTTCGTACGTCTAAATCTTTTTAAAAAAAAGTACAATTTAATTTTGTATAAATAAAAAAACAAAAATATTTTAATTTTGTTCAGCGAGCGAGCAATACAGAGAGTGTTTAAGCAGTATACTGCGGAGTCCATTCAGCATAACGTTAAGGAGCCGTCTGCAATGCCAGGTCATCAGAGAGGCAGCAAAAGACGAACTCGAACTGGAGGATCCAATTCTGGTCCTGAACGAAGTGACCATCGACAGAGGCATTTCGTCTTATTTGACTTATTTGGAATGCTATTGCGACAGCTCGTTCGTCACTTGCGTTCAAGGTGACGGTCTCATTATCTCCACCACTTCCGGCAGCACCGCTTATTCTCTCGCTGCTGGCGGCTCCATGGTTCATCCTCAGGTACCCCCCTATAAAAATTAAAATATATTCGTACCATTTTTATTTATTTATTTATTTATTTATTTAACAGGTGCCTGCAATTCTATTCACGCCGATATGTCCGCACTCGTTGTCGTTCAGGCCGTTAATTTTACCAGAGTACGTGACGTTACGAGTGCAAGTGCCGTTCAACAGTAGAGGGCAAGCGTGGGCCTCGTTCGACGGCAAGGATCGAAAACAGCTGGCGCCAGGAGACGCGTTGATTTGTAGCATGGCACCGTGGCCGGTCCCCACGGCGTGTTTGGTCGACTCGACTACTGATTTTATGCGGAGTATTCACGAGGGGCTTCATTGGAATTTGAGAAAGACTCAGTCTTTTGATGGACCCGCTGTTTGAGTGAGTGAGGAGGGGTTATGTGGTGATTTGTGTAGCGAGTCGATGAGTTCGTTTTGATTGGTTGATTTGCTGCGCGGATTGGGTTTATATAGGAGAGTATAGGATGTGAACGAATGGGTGATTTTTATGGTATTGTATGATTAATGTTCTTTTAGTCTAATTTATGAACTATACTGAACTATATGAATATATACTATTTTGAAATGGGGAATTCTTTAAAATATCCCTAACTTCTTGGAAAATTAGAAATAATTACTCTGACATTTTTTAGATTTCTTCAGTACCCTACAAAATAAGTTGATTTTTTTTGTAATCCCTGTGAGGCTAAATCTAATTTTGTATCAAATAATATTTTTTTTGGTACATAATACCAATGCATTATTATTTTACATCTACTATAAATAAATGAGAACCAAAACATATTAATCCAGCAATTAGATTTTATGTAAAATAAAAGTATAATATTTTCATTTGATAAACATGAAAATAACTAAATGAGGGGAGGGGCATTTGGGTCCAAACAATTATTATTGGATGGAAAATACTAAACTTCACTACAAAGAGTTAAAAAAACTCCACCCTTTTTATGGTCCGATTTTGAAGGGGCAAAAAAGTAAGCAGAGTTCGACAATTTTCAGAACAGTTGTGATTTTTTAAGAATTCATTTTTAAATTATATGCAAGAAACACACTAGAACAAACATATAAATGATAAATATATAAACTATACTGGCTACAAGACGGTAAATTATATATTTATAACTAAAAAAGCAAGCAATTTTTTGCAAGAAAAAATTTCAGATTTATTTCCAATTTAACGACCAAACAATAAAAATAAAATATCAATTCGAAATTCAAAACACTGACAAATTCGACAAATCGAAAGAATATCCGAATGTTCAACTTAAAAAACCATAAAATTTTTTTTTTTCCACAACTCTATTGGATCCCGATGAACTTAGCATAATCAACCCACCTGCACAGAAAGTATTACCAATATAAGTATAATAACAAGAATATAAACAAACGAAAAATTTCAGACGTAAACTTACAATAAGGACCCTATGAAAGTATTTCCAGTTCGGACGGCGAAGCAGAGAGCACTCAGCGCGAGTTTATGTTTATGCAAAAGCGGTTCGAGCATTCTCTGTTCGATCACCCCAGCCAAAATCTGATACCTGTTAATTTATTAAAAAACATAATTAATTATTTATTAAAAAAACATGAAATTTATTTATTTGTTTCATTATTTTACCTTAAATTGCTGGAAATGGCCATGTAAACACCATAAGCAACACTAGTTGATACGATTGGAATATCCTCTACTTTATCTTCGCCAGAATATTCCTTATCTACTGATTTTCTTGCTTTTATCAGTGCATTTGTTGCACCAGTTCCAATCTAAAAATAAAATAAAATTAATCAAAAGATTTGTTCTTTAAAATATCGATAAATAAATTGAGAAAATAAATCATATATTGTACCAGAGAAGCACTGGTTCCGACGACAAATAGCTTCGATCCATTACGCTGAATTTTAAAACAAAAATTATGAATTAAAGATTTAAATTTTGCTAACATTGAAATTTAAAAAAGGCAAAATAAATAATATTTTACCGCAATGGCACCGAGCCTTTGCAAAAATGAGTATGATCTTCCAGCCAAAGCAACCTAACAGAAAATCAATCCTCAAATTAAATACTATTTTAAAAAAGTTTTATATGATTATACATAAAACAAAATATAAATTTAGGGGTTAACCTGAAAGGCATTGTCAGGGCAATTGTGGAAGAATTTGGCGATTGGTCCAGCATTAAATGCAAGAGAGGATTGTAGAGAGACTGTAGGAGCTGGAAGCCAAACCAGCATAAAATCTGCAACTATTGCCATCACCTAAATATTTTCTCTTTTTAATTAATTAATTTGGAGTGAATTATCATGATATAGGATTTAGGTTTATCTTACTAATTTTCTGAAATGTTGTAATGTATGAAAAATGGTGTCAAAGTAAAGAGAGTAATTAAAAGGTAGCCAAAAGATAAGCTTAATTAAGAAGAAGCTAAGAATTTTAAAGGGGTGAAATTCGTACCACATCAGCAATTACAAAATCAAGTTCTTTGACAAAGTTCTCTCTTCTCCTTTCATATTCTGCAAGAGTCTGAAATTTGAATTTTAAAATCAAACGAATTGAAAACAAAAAAAATGAGAAAAGATCTTAACTTTTTTACAACTTATCCAGAATTTCAAGTAGCTCATTCAATTGAAATGAGATCAAAACGAAAATGAATCTGTACCTTGGTAAAGATTCCGACACCACATTCCATGCCGACTTTAGCCAAGAACAAATCATCAGCAAGCAATCGTTCCTTAAACCCTCCGAAATTCATCAGCCACCTAAACACGGGCGACTTGTCTAGATCAACGAACCTCCGAACAATATCCCCAGTAATTTTTCCATCTTGCACGGCAGACTTCAGATCCGCCGGCAAGCTCTCCAAACCACGGCCTAGAGCCGCCAGCGCAAGCAAAGCATCATTTCGATTCTGATCTCCCTCATCATCATCTTTCTCATCATTACCTCCATCTCCTCCTCCACCACCGAACTTTCCACCTCCATTCCCGATTCCACTGTTTCCGTTATTCCCGTTGGAAAGAGAGGGACTAAGAGGAAGACGGAGGCGAAGAGAGGTCAAAGTGGGGAGACGAATGCCGAGGGGAGATCGGACGGAGATGGAGATGATGGAGGGATGATACGAACCTCCAGGACCGGAGGGAAGCTGGTTCAATGAAGACGAGAAGGCGGATGAGGCGGCGGCGGCAGCCATCGGGAGAGAAGGACGAGGGCCGTTGGAAGAGAGGATCTGTATCGGCATTTGTTTTCTCCTCAGTGCTTTTGACGCCCAGCAGACAGGCTCGTTTAATTAAATTCGAACTCTCCTTAGACCTGGTTTTTTATTAAATGTATACTCCTCAACATTTGTTAAACAGAATCCTTTGTTGTCCAGCCATAAAGTTATAAAACTAGTCTATTCAATATATATAGAGATCTCAGGTGCATAGTACGTGCTTGTGTAAGAAATTATTAAATTGGACTTGGTTCGTCAGAGACCGATTAACGAAGAACGTGGCACGTCATCATTAAGTTGACGAGGCGTGTTATCATCAAAGTAGTGTATTCTGAGCCGGGTTCATATTATAATATTCTTGTTTTGGCTAATAAGATTCTGATTAAATTAGATTCTACGGGGCCCATAATAAAGTACAGGTGGCGGTGTATAAATGGTTGTATAGATTAAGAAAGGGTGAGGGGTCGGTAGATTAAGGAGTGGTTTGGTGGTGGACAGCAGGTTAGGTAAGTAATAATAATTTGCAACTTCCTTTTTAAATATCAAAAATATCATATTACCCTTCCAATAATAAATATATCATATTTACAGCCCCCAAAATCCTGAAATATTATATTATGTCAGTATATCATATTTGCCTAAAGACTTTAAGAATGTCAGCATATCCATTATTTGTGGAACAAGTTAATAATTTGGATATTTTTGATATTTTTAAAAGTTTTGTAAGAGTGAGTGAGTCATATCCATTAAAAGACTTGTCTCAATTCAATTTTTTCTTTTTGAAATTCTTATCAGCAATTCTTAATTACTAAAATATTTTACTAATTTTCAATGACTTATCATTTATTATTAGGTGTTGTTTGTTTTGCAATAACTGTGTCAGTTAGTAAGTGTAGTTACCGCATTAATCTATTTTTCGTTGTTTGGTTTGATGTATTTTATCAAACTTCTGTAACTTATTTTACATTCTTACCCTCTTTTCCTGCAACTCCACCTCCCATCCAAATTACGAGAAGTGGAGATACATCACAAAGAAAAAATTGGAGGAAAAATAAATCAACTCTGAACTAGTGTCCCTTCTCTTCGTGCAACTCAACCTCATCCAGTCATCCTCTCCGCTCGCTCCAAACCAGCGTCCCTTCTCTTCGTTCAGCCGAACGTCTTCTCTTCGTTCAACCCTCTCTGCTCGCTCCAACTATGTAATTTATTTTTTAATTTTCCAATTCGAAATCAACTTGAATATACCTCCAACTATGAAATTTGATTAATTTGTAGTCAATAGTTAAAATAAATCTGATTACTTCATTTTTTAATCCATTTTCTTAATCTGACTTAAATACTGTCCGTTAATTGTTCATTCTAGCTATTAAATTGGATAAATAATTTGTGTAGTAACATAATATGATTTGTGAGACAATTCTTTGTAAGTATATATATGTTTCGTACCAAACTAGGATTTATGGTACAATTAAGTTGTGTGAATAATCTTTTATACTAACCATTACATACAAGCACAATGATTATCGTTTTTTAATTAAATTTGGTACGAGTTTTGTGATGAAATAAATATGATACGCGTTGGTATACGAGTTTTGTTAAATGGAATTGATTATGTAAGAGTCATTTTTTGGATTCTAATGTGATGGTATAATTTATTTATGATTATGTTTTGGATGATTATTAGTTTCTTGATTAAATTAAAAAGTTATGTCAAAGTTAATGGTTACATTTATTTAAAAAATTTAATACATACATTTGAAATTTCATAATTCATTTACATCAAACCAAACATAAAAAAACTAAAATCTGGTAGTGTCACTTTCGTGAATCCAAACATTATAACTTGAAATGCAATTACGAAAATCCGACTGACGGAAGGTGAATTTACTTCATGTAATTTCTAACACAATCATCCAAACATGCCCTAATCGTAGTAACAAATTCGCCATGGCTTTGTCCCCCATTACTTAATCCCCACCTGAACCAGAACTCATTTCGGATTCTCAACCTGAACCCGAAGTCGAGCTCCAGCTCGAACCAGTATCAGACCCGACGCCGGTGGACGTGGCCACAGTGCCGGATGAGGCACCTTCGGATCCGACGATTAGCCGTAAATCTGCTAACACCAAGCGGGGCAAGAAAGCCAAAGCCGCTTCAGAGAAGTATCTCGCCATGGGCGAACAGAAGCTCTCTCTTCTAAAAGAGAAACCCCCGAAGCTGGTACCTTTCTCTGTGCCTTTTACTCTTTCCAAACACGAATCACTGTTTCGTGTTTTGGGTCTCTGGGAATTCACGCAAGTAACCCTTGAAAAAACAATTTGTGATGATCTGATACTGCAATTAATCGCGTTTTACGACCCAAATCTCCGCAAAAGCACGGTAAATGGTGTCAGGATTAATGTCAGTAGAGCTGATCTGGCACGAGCTTTATCTCTCCCAATAAAAAAGAAATCTATTGAAGATTTCGACGAAGAAATCTTCAATTCTGACGAGGCAGGATCTATTTTATCAGACTTCATTTCGAGTTACATGATTTTTCACCTCCAAGAAGACGACGATGCTTGTATTTTGCCTCAAGAAGTCCTCTCAGCATCTAAATAGGTCGAATTGATGGAATTTAGGCCGAACTTGAACTCTCTAACTGGTGTTATTTTTTCGCAGAATCGCATAATTGCAAAATCGAGCAACTAATCTCAGAATTGCAGATTCGCGTCAACAAGTCTCTTCCACTGTCATTTTTTCTTAATTGTTTCCTTCATCAATCTGGTTGTAATTCGTGCAACAAATAAGTAATTTTGAGGTATAATTTAGGTATATTGAGGTATAATTAAGGTTTTCCTCGAACTCGAGTTTGAGTTAAGATTTTAGTCGAAGTTGGATTGGGTTAAGAAATTCATAATGTAATTGTTGTTAATAATTAACTTAGGTTAACAAATGTGGACAAAAGGGGGTCAATAATTCTTTTTGGTAGAGAGATTCGAGTTCGAATTTTTGACAGAGGCATTTCATGAGAATTTCTTTTCTGTAATTTTGTAGCTATGTTGGTTAAATATGTGAATGGAAAGAGATGTGATTTATGTGAACTTGCTCATTTTTTTTTTCTAGATTCAATCATATATTTTGCCACTGATTGAATTTAATCGTATATTTTGCTAAATTCAATCATATATTTTGCTGAATTATATGAAATTAATGATCGTATTCGGATAATTAACTATATTTTAGTAAATTCAATCATATATTCTGTTAAATTTAATCATACATTTTGCTAAATTCAATCATATATTTTTTCTGAATTATATGAAATTAATGATCGTATTCATCGGATAATTAACTATATTTTAGAAAATTCAATCGTATATTCTGTTAAATTTAATCATATATTTTGCTAAATTCAATCATATATTTTGCTGAATTATATGAAATTAATGATCGTATTCATCAGATAATTAACTATATTTTAGTAAATTCAATCCTATATTCTGTTAAATTTAATCGTATATTTTGCTAAATTCAATCATATATTTTGCTGAATTATATGAAATTAATGATCGTATTCATCGGATAATTAACTATATTTTAGTAAATTCAATCATATATTATGTTAAATTTAATCATACATTTTGCTAAATTCATTTGCTGAATTATATGAAATTAATGATCGTATTCATCGGATAATTAACTATATTTTGGTAAATTCAATCGTATATTCTGTTAAATTTAATCATATATTTTGCTAAATTCAATCTTATATTTTGCTGAATTATATGAAATTAATGACCGTATTCATCGGATAATTAACTATATTTTAGTAAATTCAATCCTATATTCTGTTAAATTTAATCGTATATTTTGCTAAATTGAATCATATATTTTGCTAAATTTAATCATATATTATGTTAAATTTAATCATATATTCTGTTCAATTTTATCATATATTCTGTTAAATTTAATCATATATTTTGCTAAATTCAATCATATATTTTGGTGAATTATATGAAATTATTGATCGTATTCATCGGATAATTAACTATATTTTAGTAAATTCAATCGTATATTATGTTAAATTTAATCGTATATTTTGCTAAATTCAATAATATATTTTGCTGAATTATGTGAAATTAATGATCATGTTCATCAGATAATTAACTATATTTTGCTAAATTCAATCGTATATTTTGCTAAATTTAATCATATATTCTGCTAAATTTAATCATATATTCTTTTAAATTTAATCATATATTCTGGTAAATTTAATTATATATTTCGTTAAATTTAATCATATATTCTGTTAAATTTAATCATATATTCTGGTAAATTTAATCGCATATTCTGGTAAATTTAATCATATATTCTGTTAATATTTGTTCCTAATTACATTAATATTAACTTCTTTTAATAATATTTCATAATGATATTAAATACTAAATAAACTATATATTGTAGATGTCCACAAAAGAAAAACACACAATTAACTTGAATACATATAATAATAATTCACATAGTTCTACAACAAATTGTTTCCATTCTCGCAAATATTTTACATCATTCAACAAAAAAAGTTGATACGCAAAAAAACAAAGCAGAAAAGCTAATATGCAAACAAAGCAGAAAAGCTAAAGATGAGCCATTTTGATGCCCAACACAGACCCGCTTTGTTGCCTGAACTCAGGCCCGCTTGACTGCCCGAAAGCAGGCCCGCTTTGCTGCCCGAACGAAGGCCCGCTTTGCTGACCGAACGCAGATTCTCTACGCTGCCCGAACGCAGGCCCGCTTTTCTGCCCAAATGTAGGCCCTTTTAACAGCCCAAACACAAGCCCGCTTTGCTGACCAAACGCAGGCCTATTTTGCTGACCAAACCCGGTATTGCCAGCTGTCGGCTTCCCGAACGGCAAAAGACTCGACCCGAAAGCAAGAGTCGACGTCGTAAACGACCCAAACGATTGCTTGGCACAACCGAACCTCGATCCGAACGGACTCGGATTTGGGGACCCAAATGCCGACAGGGATAGCCTTGGGGTTTGGAAGTCTATGGACAAATATCCAACCTCGGTTCCCAACAAAATGCGTGTAAAAAAATTTCGGGGATTGAGGACTTGTTTTTTTAAGCTTAGAAAAACATAATAATAAATTAGTTTTGCTAAAAATATGAAAATTAAAAATAACAAAAATACCTTATCGAGACGGAAATCGAGACGCAAAACCCTTTTCGATCTGATTTCTCGTTCTTCCAACATGACAGTACTATGCTGCAAGGCCCGCATTTCGAAATTCGGTTCCTTGTAATTACTCGGCACCTACATTCCCAAAACAAAGTGGTAAGCAAATCATTATCAACCAGCAAGTGAAATGGAAAAATGCGAAAATATTACCTCGGTAGCCACGTCGCGAGGTTCGTGAATGAATTGCATGGAATCGGGAACGAATCGGGAACCAATAATCCATATCATGTGAGCTTGATCCAAAATATAAAGATTAGAAAAGGAATTGAAGTATATGGAGGCTTGCGTGAATGAGTTGTTGAGTGGAGCAGTAGTGAGTTCTCTCTTTGAGTTCGTCAATTTTGGCTTTTCTCTCAGCTCGGGGATTTTCGAGTGTCTTTTCCTCCAATTCGGTTTTGTCAGTTGAATTGAAAACTGGATTGAAATGTAAAAAATTGATTTGAAATCTCGTGATGTAAATCTAAATTGAAAGAATAAAAAATATGGATCTAGTACCGTCAAATGAGATTTGAATCTGCGATTTGAATTGAAATCTCTTCTAAATATCATAATGTAAATTTGTAGATTTGAATCTGCGATTGAAAAGTCGTAATTAATTCAAACAATTCGAAATTTTATTTTATAGAAAATAACAATTTAGAAGTTGAAGTGAAATACACTTGCAATTCAAAATACAGTCGCAATTCAAACATTTCGTAATTAATTCAAATAATTCAATCAATTTGTAATAATTTCGTAATTACACCTGAATTTTGTAATAATTGTTACAAAATTTGTCGAGCTCGAGAGGGAGAGAGAGATTGACACTCTCAGAGAGAGAATTTCACAAAAATAGAAATTTACACCTTGAAAAATACACTCGCAATATCAAAAAAATTACAGAAAAAGAGTATTTTGGTTCCACCATCGATATCGAGATAGAATGAGCGAGCGATCGTTATTCTGGAAGTGAAAGAGACTGGAGTTCGCCGAGTTTCACTAGAGCGTCTCTCCTACGATCGGCTCCTTGAATCTCTTTCCGGCGATCTGTAGTAGAAGGGAGAGGCGGAGATAGGGTTTCCGAGAGAACACTGATGAGAGGAAGAGAAACAGAACAGTGGGATCGGGTTTTGGGGTTGGGGAATAATTTAGAAAAGATCCCTCCTTTTATTTTAATCTAAGCGTCCATAAAAAATTACCATAAGGTCCCTCCGCTTACAACATATATTGCTTTCGATCCTTGGATTCGATTTGTGGATTCTTTTTGTGGATTCTATTTAGCATTTCTCTCTCTATATATATATATATATATATATATATATATATATATATATGTATAGAATGGTTATATACATATATATAAATTAAAGAATGAGGTTGAGGTTTCGAATTTCGAAAATGTCACTCAACTCCAGGATGATGTGGATGACTTAATTAGAGATATTATTAAAGAATTCGGTTATGTGGAGACTATTAAAGGATTTCGAAAATATTGGACTGTACAGTTTTTACATTCTGAATATGAATAAAGTTTAGAATACATAAGTATTAGAGGTTTATCACACCTTCTAGATTTCCAAAAATTTGCATTTGTACCATTTCCAATAATTACATTTAAACTTTGGTTAAAAAAATAATAATTTTTAATCACATCATTCCAAAAATAGGAATGTCTTTTATAATTCATCTGATCATGCTCTTCATCTATAGGATTTTCAATTAATTTATATCAATCTTCATTTTCCTCATAATTATAATATAGCCGAAGCCATTTAATAAGTAATACTTTATTAAAAATTCCCAGATTTAAAACACATAATCCACCTTTTTCTTTAGGTTGACAAACTATATTCCAATCTACTAGATTATATCCTGTTTTACTATTTCCTGTCCATAAAAAAATTTCCTTGTTTTATCTATTTCATTTAAGACCCATTTTGAAAATTTAAAAACACTACGAGAATACTCGCGCTACGCGGCGAGCATGTAATTTATGTTTTTCATTGTTATACAATTATATATTTGAATGACAATATTAATAATATCATCTTAAAATAAAGTTATTTGAATTTATTTATTTATGATTATTCATATATATTATAATTATTTTTCATTATGATAGCAAGAAATATTCTTTTTTTAATCAAATAATAATACTTATAATAGTGTCATTATATAATAATATATAATAATAAGATAAGATATAATACAATTTTACGAAAAACATAACAACAAATATATATCATTATTCACAATATTTCATACAATATCAAATATTAAAATAATGAATCATACAACATATGTAGTAACACATTATTAATTATATAGTAGCAATAATGTTTTATTGATTCAAAATGCAATGAAAAATATAAAATAATATAAAACTTAATAGTGAAAGTAATTTAATAAATAATATCAAAATTTAATTTATAGTAAACATAAATACAAATTATTTTATATCATATGATTTTTTTGTATTTTACATTTTGTAAAATAACAATACAATTTGATATGTGTTTATAAGTTTAAAAAGTTATCTACATGGATACACTTTTTTTTTTAATTCTATTATTTTTTGAAAAAATTTTGTTTGCTTAAAAACACTAATATAATCTACTTAATATTATATGAGATTCTTATTTTTAAAATTTTTTTAAAAAATAAATAATAATACCTAAAATTTTAATAGTGCAAATAAAATTCTTAAAGATATATTTTGTAAATATGTATTTTTTTTGCATTGTATTTTCTCACATAATATATTTACAAATTGAAATTATGAAAAACAGTATGTATGAACTATGCTAATATGGATGTCAAAATAAAGAGAAAAATAAAATGAATATATTTGATGGTTTTATAAAATTAAATTTCCAAAATAATACTAATATATGTTGTATTTTTTTATAATATTACATATTACATTATTGGTATTTCATATATAAAATTTTCATATTCCATTGCATTCACATCTGATCATGTAATCTTATGTGAAATGTTAAACAATTGATTATGAAAAACAATATATATTTCCTCATGGCTATGGCGAATCTTATATTTGATAGCCTGCTGTATATGTAATTAATGCATGATATTCACCAATCTTTGTCTCCTTTGGAAATTTCAGCGGTCACCGCACCACAAATGCATTGCATCTTTTTTCCTTAGCCTCTCCGAGAGGGCCCTTTCTCAATTCCCTTTCACGTGTCATGCACGACCCCCTCATCTCTCCTCGAGCAACCCTTTATATACACACTACACACCAAGAAGAAAACAAGAGGACCAAAGAAAAATGGCTGAATCATCTAACAATGGAGCGGTGGTGGTAGTGGTGGTGGCGATCTTAGCAGTAATATTACTCTTTCTTCCATTAATTCTCCCTCCTTTACCTCCTCCTCCCTTTCTCTTCATGTTCATCCCCGTTTTCCTCATCGTTTTGCTCGCCTTTCTTGCTTTCATCCCCCCCAATTCCATCGAGAGTTCCTCCACCTATCCCCAATGATAAACATCTCCAAGAAATCTAGAACTTGTGTTCTCTCAATGAATGATCAAGATCAATTATTACAAGCAAACCATCTCTCTGACAATCTAGCGACAAATTCTAGCCAATCATTATATATATTTATATAGAGGAAAAGAAATATTTTTATTGGTCGGAGGGAGGCTGAGGTGTCGAAAGGCAATAGAGAACAAGACCTGCGACGAGAACGGTTGCTCCTGCGACGAAACCTTTAGGGAGACTCGAGGCGACTCCGATGTACGGTAATGGGAGCGTGAATGCGTAGATTTATAGTGGAACTGAAATGTACCAGAAAAAATTAAATGAGGTATTCATATTCATTTTTATTCGTGAATAATATTATACTAGGTAAAGCAAAAGAAGCACTTTTTTATTCGTGAAAAACCTTTTAAGATCTACAAGTAAAACATTATTTTCAGCACAAATAGCACGCCTAAATCATTTTAATTAATCTCCCTTTTTCACCAAACCATCTAACATGCTATAATAACGAAACACCAATCAAGCTTCGAGGATACAAATTAGATGCTACATACTCCGGCAAAGACGTGCATTGCCAATTATTGATTCATTTACTCGTATGAGGTGGCCATTTTATTATATGGTCCATATACTGAAAGAGCCCTTTTATTGTGATAAAAAGACTATAAAACTGATATAAGCAAATAAACCTCTCTCTCTCTCTCTCTCCTCTTTTTCTCTCTCTCTCTAGAACTCTGTTTTGAGGGTTTTGAAAGTTTGAAAAAAATGGATATTCACAAAAATGTGACTGTTTCGAGTGGGTTCACTGCTCCTTGGGATTTTGTTCCTGAATCCAACAAGGTTTGTTTTGTTTTCTCCCTAATATTTTTTTCCTTTTTATTGTTTTGAATTTTACTCGACTACATTTTGTTGTCCTTGTGTAGTATTTTTTTTGTTGATTTTGAGTATTACTAACTTTTATCCCCGCACAATTGCGCGGGATGTTTTTTTATAATTATTTAAATAGAATTAACGCGTGTGTGAATTAACGCGCATGCGTTTGAACTAAATTAATCTAATCATGACATATTTGTAAATATCATGATGTCAATATATGGATAAGGTTCATGAAATTAGTCTATCACGGATATTAATTTATAATATAATTTGTATAAATAACATTTGTTCAGGTGCTTCAAAAATCGATTAATATAATCATGACATATTCGCAAATTTTAATATGTATGTAAAATAGGGAAAAAAGACCAAATGTAAAAAAAATACTAAAATGTAAAATAAGGAAAAATGATCAAAATGTAAAAAAAGACCGAAATATAAATAAAAAGGACCAAGATGTAAATAAAAAGGACCAAAATATAAATTAAAAATGTAAAAAAAAATCGACGTAGAGGCCTAGAATTGTAAGAATTTTGTTTGATTTATATATAAGATATAATTTCTTGTGAACAGTTTCGTGATTTTGTCTTGTTTTGGCTAGGTATTTTGAAGTTGGGTTTTACGAAAATGTTTGGGTTAAAAAAGAAATATCAAATATGTGGTATTTTATTTTGGAATTTGAATGTATGTGCATTATTTTCTGCATTGTTACTTATTATTAGTTTGTTCTAATTTTTGGAGGTTTTATTTGTTAATTTTAGTACAACTATTCGATAATAAAAGAAGGATAGAGAATAATTCGGTAGGTTAGAAGGTGTTCGAATGTTAGGAAGTCAAATATTTCAAATTGCTGCTCGCCTGGCACCTCAAACTATTACTAGCCTAACGACATTGGTCGTATCTCTCTCTCTCTCTCTCTCTCTCTCTCTCTCTCTCTATATATATATATATATATATATATATATAT
This sequence comes from Luzula sylvatica, assembly GCA_946800325.1. Classification (NCBI taxonomy): domain Eukaryota; kingdom Viridiplantae; phylum Streptophyta; class Magnoliopsida; order Poales; family Juncaceae; genus Luzula; species Luzula sylvatica. The sequence goes on from OX326960.1 coordinate 42,191,033, forward strand.
ATATCTCTCTATCTCTCTCTACAAATATTGAAAACAAACCAAGATATTACTGGTTGTACAAAAGATGCTTCCTAAAAAATTGAAAATGTCCGAAAATGACATTTTACGTGACATCAATGCAGGAGACAAACAACCACTACGTGTGTGTTCAGAACGTTATGTTCCGGAGGACAAGGAAGAGGCTCTAAATTCACAAAATTTTGTCCAGGTAATATTTCAATCGCGTGTATTAGGAGACTATATATATATAGAGAAATGTTAAATAGAATTTACAAAAAGAATTCACAAATCGAATCCAAGGACCTAAAAATTAATAAAGTACAGGCGGAGAGACTGTTTTATAAATTTCCAACACACGGAGACGCTATTAAATACTTCAAGAGGCGGAAGGGCTTTTTTCTAATTTTTCAATATTTCTAGGAGACGCTATTCATTTTTCCTAATATTCCTCACGTCCAGCTTGTCTTTCTGTTTCTCAGAGCGAGCTGAGAGCAAATCAACCCTCTTTCCTCCGTCGCTTGTCAGATCCGCACTCACCCTGTGGCGATTGGTACCGGAGGAGAAGGCGGCGACTGGTAACGGAGGATGCGGCGATTGTTGCTTGAGGAGAAGGCGGCGACTGGTACTGGACGGATTGAGAAGGAGGCGATTGGTACTGGTATTGGACTAACAATATTTTTTGGATCTGTGCAAATTGAGTAAGTTTTTCCCTTTCTCCACTAAGATTTTGTTTTGATTATTCCATTTTTGATGAAATACAAGTAACTCGTCATTATATTGGATCTGTTTTTTTTTAATCTCTTTGGCTCTTCTTGTTACTTGAACTTGTCGTATGCTTTGTTGCTTGAAATACAAGTAATTCGTGCATGTATTTAACATGGCTTCAATTCGTGCATGCTTCACAATCTGATCTTTGCTTTAATTCGTGCATATATTAATTCGTGCAATTGAGTCAGTGACGGAGAGTGCGGTTTCTGTCAAAGTGGCTATCGACTACGCCATAGATGAGACCTTCATCACTGCCAGCAAGAGAGATTCATGTATTTATTGTTCTATACTCAGTCTACTAATTTCATCTTTAATTTCGTTTTAATTGGGGCATAATTGAGCCTAATTTGGGTTTGAAATTCATTAAAATATGCAGGACTCAGACTTAGAGGACAATATTGATGTATTTCAGCTTCTAATTTCAATGAATGAGTGTCGAGGAAGCTCATGAGCGGGCGAGAAGGGTGATTTATCATGCTACCTTTGATGAAATTGGGACCCCGTGATATTTAGGATTCTGCATATACATGAAATTGGGGATATGTCAGCAATGCAGAATTCATTATACACGGCTCCCAACCCTCATCTTCACTTTAATTATTATAATTTTGTAATACAATTTTTATTTAATAGTTAGGTTTATTGTCAAGAAACAAGTCTCGTTGCAAATTGTAGATGTGTAGTAGTATTTAGGAAATTTTTATTTGATATTTAGGTTTATTGTCAAGAAACAAGTCTCGTTGCAAATTGTAGATGTGTAGTAGTATTATTGAATTTTGAAATAATCAGCAAAATATATTATTGAATTTAGCAAAATATACGATTAAATTTAGCAGAATATACGATTGAATTTACTAAAATATAGTTAACTATCCGATGAATACGATCATTAATTTCATATAATTCACCAAAATATATGATTGAATTTAGCAAAATATACAATTAAATTTCACAGAATATATGATTGAATTTACTAAAATATAATTAATTATCCGATGAATACGATCATTAATTTCCTATAATTCAGCAAAATATATTATTGAATTTAACAAAATATAAGATTAAATTTAATAGAATATATGATTAAATTTAACATAATATATGATTAAATTTATCAGAATATATGATTAAATATAACAGAATATATGATTAAATTTATCAGAATATATGATTGAATTTAACATAATATATAATTGAATTTACATAAAATATAGTTAATTATCCGATGAACACGATCATTAATTTTCATATAATCAGCAAAATATATTATTGAATTTAACAATATATACGATTAAATTTAACAGAATATACGATTGAATTTACTAAAATATAGTTAATTATCCGATGAATACGATCATTAATTTCATATAATTCACCAAAGTATATGATTGAATTTAGCAAAATATACGATTAAATTTCACAGAATATCCGATTGAATTTACTAAAATATAGTTAATTATCCGATGAATACGATCATTAATTTCATATAATTCAGCAAAATATATTATTGAATTTAGCAAAATATACGATGAAATTTAACAGAATATATGATTAAATTTAACAGAATATATGATTAAATTTATCATAATATATGATTAAATTTAACAGAATATGTGATTAAATTTAACAGAATATATAATTAAATTTAACAGAATATATGATTGAATTTACTAAAATATAGTTAATTATCCGATGAACACGATCATTAATTTTCAAATAATCAGCAAAATATATTATTGAATTTAGCAAAATATACGATTAAATTTATCAGAATATATGATTAAATTTAACAGAACATATGATTGAATTTAACAGAATATATGATTGAATTTAGCAAAATATACGATTAAATTTAACTAAATATACGATTAAATTTAACTAAATAATTATCTGATGAATATGATCATTAATTTCAAATAATTCAGCAAAATATATGATTGAATTTAGCAAAATATACGATTAAATTTAACAGAATAATATCTAAATCATACATAATAGTATCTAAATCATACATACTATCTAAATTACATAATAAAGACCATTCGCATATTTTGGCAGTACTGAATTACTAGTGAAAAGCCGAAAGATTTATCTAGGCAACAACATAGCATAGAATGAAATAGGATGAAATCCTCAATTTCAATAGCTATATAACAAAACAAATAATCCATTCATTCATTCATTCATTCATCCCCTTGCCATAATAAGATATACAAATGATACATTTTCGACTTTATCATATCAACTGAGTCACAATTAATTCATTCATTCATTCATTAGGAGAGATGGTCCTTGTACTCGGCTCCTTGTTCCTTCGGTCCTTTTTCCTTCGTTGTCGCTTCCAATTCCACCTAATTTAAATAAATAAATATCATATTTATTTACCCTTGTAAATTTTCCAAAATATTTTCATAATTTAGTGACCTACCAAGTGGGATTGATTTTCTTCGGTCATTTTCCAATTACCCCAAGGAGAAATATCCCAAGTAACCGTACTGGTCCACGGTACGAACTCGTAAAATATTCTATCGTGATGAAGTCCAATCTACATAATAATAAAAATTTAATTAACACGCTATAAAATAAAAAATTATAAATTTAATGACGAACCAAAGAGGGAGATTCGTAATTATTCATCGCGCCAAGTTGCCTCAATCCGCCCGCTGCGGTCAATGCCACGTCACTCGACGTCCCTTCGAACACATTGCATTGAATCTAAAATTAACAAAAAATAAGTAAATAATATTTCACTTACCAGTGTAAAACATTTCGCTTACAACAATGAGAATAAGAAAAAAAACTTACCCAATACCATCTTCGTGGGAACCCACCGCCCCAATTTTTCTCGCAATAAGAAGGGGCGTTTTCGAACTCGAACCTCTCTCCTTCCCACTGGATCCATCCAGTCGATAAACCCGCGGCCATGCAGATCTGCCAGTGCGGCTCGAACACTAGAAACATCGCTGGCAATCCAGCCGTTGATTTCTGTTTCGGCGCGTTCAGATCGCCCCATCCATACACTGGCTTCGTGGAATATTCCCAACTCGCTTCCTTCACTGTTGAAACATAGTTTGACCTGTTCGAAAAAGTTTTGAGGATGTTATTACTGGAGGTGTCCTGTAGGTACGAAAATGGAGAGGAGGTTTACGCGATGACCTTCCATCGTCGCAGATGGAGCCTTGATGCCAGAGCAGGGTTACTTGAAAGCCTTCTGAAACTCGATTATTGAATTCCTGGTATAATTATTACGAGTAATTAGTAATAATTTTGAGAAAATTTAATCTTTGAGTAAAAAATGAGTAATTGAATTACTTGTGGAGGGATCTCTCTCTTTGGGGGAGATGAATTGCTATTGGGTTTGAATGTGTTACCAAGCATTAATTCATGCCTGCCCAAGTTAGTAATAAATTATTGATTGATGAATTTAATTTACGATAATTATACCAATTAGGGAGGAAGAAATCAGAAAAGGACTTACTTCCCCAAAAATTATTCGATTTGTCAGAAAATTGGCATATGTATATATCATCTGCACCGAGAATTTGTGCGCCAACGCCGGTGAATCGTGAACCGTAAAGCAATTTATCGACCGAACTCATGCCGTTTGGGAAAGAAGGGTTTTTGACCGAGTACATGAAGCAAAAACTCTGCATGCATTCTGGGATTGAGATCTTGAAGTACCAACCTTCGAAGAATGGGCGACCTGTACCGTCAAAATGGTACCTTAAATAACAATTAAAGATTTTACTCACTGGGGCATAAACTCGAACACCTTGTGTGCGTGTTTATGCCCCAGTGACTGGTTCAGAGAAGCATACGTACCCACTATGGGGAGTACGGAGCTGCCGGTTCTCCGGCGTAGGAGCGTAGACCGGATTCATGGAAGAAACGGGCACGACCTGAGCTCCTGAGACGGAAACAAGCCTAGAGATATACGACCTGAGCTCCTGAGACGGAAGAAACGGGCACGACCGGCTCCTGCCGGTGGCTAGAGATATACGCCCGGAAGCGAAGCGGTGGCGAAGTAGGAATTAGGGTTTTGAGTAGTTCAGAAAAGAGAAGGATCGGTGTCGCAAGGGGTTGAACCCCGCCGGAAAGGAAGAAGAGTGGAGATTGGAGCGCGAGAAGCTAATGAATTTGGATAATTATGAAAATACCCCTCCGTCTGGTGGATTCGTTTTTTGGATTCGATTTGTGGATTCTCCTTAGCACGCCTGTATATATATATATATATATATATATATACATATATATATATATATATATATATATATATATATAATCTTGCTAAGAAAAATAAAAAAAATTCCAAAACAAATTCATGCACGCAAAATATATTATTGAAATCAACAAAATATAATTTTGAAATTAGAAAAATATCCTGACAAATCTAATATGTTAACATATTTAAAATTTAGAATAAACTTATATATTTTCAACAGTATATTTTGATAAATAAAAAAATTATTTTGTTAATTTCAACAATATCGTTCGGCCTTTGAATACTTTTTTAGATTTTTTTTATGGATATATATATATATATATATATATATATATATATATATATATATATATATATATATATATATATATATATATATATATATATATATATATATATATGGGCTAGGTTCAATGGACAACACTATTGTTTGGCCCACGCGGCCAACAACGTTTATTTCTCATAATATAAATATCAAAATTAAATCTTAACCATATAGATATGTTTTATATCATCAAGATAGGTCGTAGAATAAATTGTTGGGAATTCACCCATCTCCGGGCCCGCGCAGCGGATATGAAGGCCCGGTCCGGTTCCCTAAATCCATGATCACGCCATGACTTCGAGGGTACGATGCAATGGAAGGATAGACGATTACCAGCGTGAAATTGATCACGCACGACGGGTTGATCGCTCGCATCCTTCTCTTCCTTCGGTGTCACGTTGGTGACTAGCCCGTGTGTCCCATACCACACGTCTCCCACCGTCTTGACACGCCTCCGGTCGTCTTCATGCGTCCCGTTTTCGATTCGCTCGTTTCCGTCTCCGACAGATTTCGTTCCTCCGAATCGATCACAATCGAAAGAGCCCCAAATGTTGCTCCTCTACTTGTATCCACCTTGACTCGTAAGACGTCAGTCGCGGGTGCAACTGCCTAGACGAAGCACCGGCGAACTTGCTCGATTGATTGATTCTCTTCTCCGAGAAAAACTGTTTTTCTCGGTTCTCTCTCTTTACACCCTTTCACTCAATATAAAGATGTCTCTTAATATTTTTGGAATATTCTGAATTAACTGAATGAATTCACATCTGGATTGAACTGTGATAGAGAGAGAGAAACATCCTATTTATATCACATATGATTAGGATTGGCCAAATGACATGTATATCCAATATACACTCTTTCACACAGAAAGTTGCATGAATCTGTCGAGTATTCTGTCCATACGAAATTGGTAAATTCCTCTTACAGAAAATCAACCTACCCGAAAGTTGTAGATAATCTTATTATCTACAAGACCCAATTTAGCCTGGCCCAATTGGAGTTCGTATGCAAAAGGTATGACTGTTTTACTAACTGTATGTCATACTGTTGCATCCTTTCGGTATTTCATAGAAACGACACTTATACTTCGTTCATATGAAATATATTTCTACATGAAGGTTGTAGATAATATTATCATCTATCTAACCCAATTTGAACCATTCAAATTGGATTTTCCTACTGAAAGATATGACCACGAATGTACGCTTACATTCGTTTATCCTTGTGTACACTTTTACGGTATATCCTGAAACTGTACTTCCTTCATAAATTATACATCATTTTTATTTTTCAATCTAACAAAATGGATAACATATTTTCACAACCATTCATTTCGATAATGTTTTGGATTTTCAAGAAGGAAAACTCGAAACAATGTAAAAAATTATTCTAAGCCTATTTAACAAAATGGATAACATATTTTCATGTATGGATTGTGAGAAATACACGTTGTTGGCCGAGTTGGCTAAACAAGAGTGTTGGCCATTGAACCTAGCCCCATATATCTATATATATATATATATATATATATATATATATATATATATATATATATATATATATATATATATATATATATATATATTGGGAGGCTAAACTAATTAATTAAGTTCCAACATTTTGGTACTTAATACTTTTTCACCGTTGGATTTGTTTTGAGATTTGTGTTTTTTCATGATGATCATGAATTTTATCTAGCAACAGGAGAATGAGATTGAGGTTTCGAATTTCGAAAATGTCACTCGACTCCAGGATGATGTGGATGATTTAATTAGAGATATTATTAAAGAATTCAGTTATGTGGAGTCTATGAAAGGTATCAAGTATCGAATGGCACGGCAATTCATCAACAACGGCTACGGCTTAGTTGCTAGGGAAACGCTTGCGGTACTACTGAATTTGCTGTGGCAGACATTTCCTCCCGGTAATGAAAAGGATCTTTCGCCAGGAGATCCAATCCCCCATATTTGGATATCAACATTCGCGAATTATCAGCTTCAAAATCCTTTGCCGAAACCTGTTCTCACTTCCCCCAATTCGCTAATAATTACGTGTAAGTTTTATCTGTACATTGTTATTACAAAAATCATACCGATATATCTATAATAGTGTTAACTCATTGTTTTGCTTAGCCAACATCGCAAGGCAATTCTGTATTGTCGTCTTAGGCGGGTCTACTGAAAGGTCTATCTCTCTGAGACCTTTGGAGATACATACCATTCTCGAGAAGGTCAAAATTATGCCACGCCCCGCCTATCTTTCCGATGATAAGAAAAGAAGTTACACATCTTTCGTTGGGAGATGCAGAAAACTAGCCTCTCGGTACATTAATATTAAGAATTTCGTTTTTATTAGATCGTTTTTCTATAAAAAAAATGTTTATATGCCACAATAGGGTCTCAATGCCTTACGAGTTAGAGGCAATCGTCTCGTCGGTGCTCCAGAGGCCGTCAACCTTTTCTTCCCGCCAAAATCTACTAAGCTAATTCAAAAAAGCACAATTGAATCAGAAATTCTACGTCACGCACATTCTGTACTACCCGAAGAGTTGTCCAATCTAGCAAGTCACAAAATTGTGAAATACACTGAATGTAACAGTGTTAATTGTTATTTCCAGTTGGAGGATGCATAGAGAGGGTGGGAATGAAATATCATCGTCATACTCACAAATCCTTAAACATAACAAAAAATATATATAAAAAATCGCGTATGAGAGAACGTGTGGATTGAAATTGCATAGCGATCCGTCATAAATCATTGATAGACCAGCAATGCGGGATCGTACCAACAAGGAGGAAAGAGAAATCGGTATAGAGCCAGTGTATGTGTATGTATATGTATAATTTATTTGGTGGTGAAATTTTTTATATGTATATGGAGATTGGATGATATATATATATATATATATATATATATATATATATATATATATATATATATATATATATATATGGAGATTGGATGATTAATATATATATATATATATATATGGAGAGTGGAGAAATTGGTACTTAATTAAGTAGTTTAGCCTCTATATATATATATGACCATTATATACATATATATATATAAATTAAAGAATGAGGTTGAGGTTTCGAATTTCGAAAATGTCACTCAACTCCAGGATGATGTGGATGACTTAATTAGAGATATTATTAAAGAATTCGGTTATGTGGAGTCTATTAAAGGATTTCGAAAATATTGGACTGTACTGTTTTTACATTCTGAATATGAATAAAGCTTAGAATACATAAGTATTAGAGGTTTATCACACCTTCTAGATTTCCAAAAATTTGCATTTGTACCATTTCCAATAATTACATTTAAACTTTGGTTAAAAAAATAATAATTTTTAATCACATCATTCCAAAAATAGGAATGTCTTTTATAATTCATCTGATCATGCTCTTCATCTATAGGATTTTCAATTAATTTATATCAATCTTAATTTTCCTCATAATTATAATATAGCCGAAGCCATTTAATAAGTAATACTTTATTAAAAATTCCCAGATTTAAAACACATAATCCACCTTTTTCTTTAGGTTGACAAACTATATTCCAATCTACTAGATTATATCCTGTTTTACTATTTCCTTTCCATAAAAAAATTTCCTTGTTTTATCTATTTCATTTAAGACCCATTTTGAAAATTTAAAAACACTAGGAGAATACTCGCGCTGCGCGGCGAGCATGTAATTTATGTTTTTCATTGTAATACAATTATATATTTGAATGACAATATTAATAATATCAACTTAAAATAAAGTTATTTGAATTTATTTATTTATGATTATTCATATATATTATAATTATTTTTCATTATGATAGCAAGAAATATTCTTTTTTAATCAAATAATAATACTTATAATAGTGTCATTATATAATAATATATAATAATAAGATAAGATATAATACAATTTTACGAAAAACATAACAACAAATATATATCATTATTCACAATATTTCATACAATATCAAATATTAAAATAATGAATCATACAACATATGTAGTAACACATTATTAATTATATATTAGCAATAATGTTTTATTGATTCAAAATGCAATGAAAAATATAAAATAATATAAAACTTAATAGTGAAAGTAATTTAATAAATAATATCAAAATTTAATTTATAGTAAACATAAATACAAATTATTTTATATGATATGATTTTTTTGTATTTTACATTTTGTAAAATAACAATACAATTTGATATGTGTTTATAAGTTTAAAAATTTATCTAGATGGATACACTTTTTTTTTAATTCTATTATTTTTTGAAAAAATTTTGTTTGCTTAAAAACACTAATATAATCTACTTAATATTATATGAGATTCTTATTTTTATAATTTTATTAAAAACTAAATAATAATACCTAAAATTTTAATTATGCAAATAAAATTCTTAAAGATATATTTTGTAAATATGTATTTTTTTTGCATTGTATTTTCTTACATAATATATTTACAAATTGAAATTATGAAAAACAGTATGTATGAACTATGCTAATATGGATGTCAAAATAAAGAGAAAAATAAAATGAATATATTTGATGGTTTTATAAAATTAAATTTCCAAAATAATACTAATATATGTTGTATTTTTTTATAATATTACATATTACATTATTAGTATTTCATATATAAACTTTTCATATTCCATTGCATTCATATTTGATCATGTAATCTTATGTGAAATGTTAAACAATTGATTAGACTTGGTCTAATATGATTCTAACCAATAATAATAGGCCACATCATAAATGTAGGATGATGTGGTTTTCTAAGAATGCTTAAAACATGGTGTAAAATAATAACACATAAATGACTACACAAAATATGATCTTAAAAAAATCTAATAAAAAATTAATGATTGAGATTAAACCACATCACTACATCTAATGGTTCAAATTAATACTTAAAAGTAATAATACAAAATGCATATATTAAATGATCAAATATAATATTAATGCATATGATGAAGCCAAATCACACAATCTAATGGTTAATAATCAAGATAAGCATGATGATGTGGCTTAATGAGGAGACTCAAAGATAGGTGCAAAATAAGGGGGTTGGTAAATTAAAATAATAAATAGGCATAGATGTTAAAACATAATTCATAAGGATTAATCTCCCTGCCTTACTTAAGATATACCCCCTTTCCAACCATTTAATTTACTTGTAATTTTATCAATTATTTTTAAATAATCATTTTTAGATGGTCTTTTATAATGTAATGGCAACCCTAGGTAATTAATTGGGAGACTTCCAATATTACAACATAATTCTTTTGATATGGAATTCATTTGCTCTTCATCTACAGTCAACCCTATAACTTCAGATTTAGTAAAATTCATTTTTAACCCTGACTCTTGTCCAAATAAGTTTAAGATAAATTTAATTGTCTTAATATTATTCAAATTATGTTTAATAAATAATATAGAATCATCTGCATAAAACAACCTTGTATAAATATTATTAATTGGTTTTATAATGAAATTCCTATCACTTAGTTTTTCTAATAATTTAGATAAAACATCCATTATTAATAAGAAAAGATGTGTAGATGTAGGATCACCTTGTTTTAACCCTCTTTTGAGGTGTATAAATTTACCAGGACTGCCATTTAAAATTACTCTAGTTGTTCCTGGCAGGATAGATTTTTTTATCCAATTTATAAATTTATTTCCAAAACCTCTTATTTCCATAATTTTAACTAGAAAATCCCATGACACACTATCAAAAGCTTTATGTATATCAAGTTTTTAAATAATTAAGGGTATATTTTCCTTTGTGCTAAACACAATACTTCTCTAGCATAAACATAATTTTCTGCAATATTCTACCTTTTAAAAATCCCAATTGATTTTTTGATATCATTTGATTTATATTAGTACTAATTATATTTGATAATATTTTAGAAAAAATTCTTTGAACACTTGATATTAGACTAATTGGCCTATAATCTTTAGGCTCTATGACATCTTCTTTTTTAGGGACTAAAGTAATAAAAGATGTATTAAATTTAGATTAACCATTTTTTGCATCATTATTAAATAAGTCCAAAAGTTCAGTTTTGACAAGTTCAAAATTATTTTTAAAAAATTCACCAATTAGTCCATCTGGACCAGGGCTGATCTTATTATTTTTCCATTCTTTAATAGATTGTTTTAATTCTTCCATTGTGAATGGAGAATCCAAATCAGTTAAATCTGTTGAATTATTTTCATATAATCTTTCAATATTAATATTCCCAAATTCTTTATTATTTACATTTTTTTTTTCCCATTAAATCTCTGTAAAAAGAGAAAAATAATTTTGATTTATTTATGTGATCTCTATATTCAATACCATTTTTATCCTTAAGTATAGCTATCATGGAATTGGATTTTTTAATAGTTGCATGTAGATGAAAAAAATTTGTATTTGCATCACCAAATTTAATCCAATTAAATTGAGAACTTTGTTTCCAATAAATTTTGTTTAAAGCCAATATTGTTTCAATTCTTAATTTAGCTTTTAGTTTTAACCATTTTTCAATTTGAGTTAAGGATCTTATATCTTCCATCTTTTCTGCCCAGAAAATTATTTTTTTACAATTTTCAGTATATAAATTATATTTTATTCTCATTTTCTTATTTAATTCTTTTAAACTGTGATTCATTTCCTGTATTTTTAAATAAAAATCATTTAAAGTATTACTTATGTTATTAGTTAAATGTGATCTTATTAAGTTTTGAAATTCTTCTATATATAACCATTTGGATTCAAATCTAAATCCATTAAAGATAGGGTAATTTGTATTTGCCTCATAAAGTATTGGAATATGATATGAGCAAGTGTTTACTCTTGTTGTTAGTTGTGAGTTAGGGTAATTAGCTATCCAATTTTTATCAATTAATATTCTATCTAATCTTTCTTTTGAGACTAAATTTTGCCAAGTAAATAACTTCCTAGATCAATTAATTGCATGTGTGTATTGAATTATTAGTCTTGTGCTCTCTACTGAGGAGATACTACAGAAGGAACAAGTAAAGAAAGAAGAAAAGAGCGTACCATTAATTATCAAGGTTACTTCTTTTTTATCATTATCAATTTCAGTGAAGGAAAAGGGTATATAGGCTCCTTATTGAAAGGAGCTAAGCCCTTCCTTTCATAGAAATTGAATAGATTAGAAGAAAGAATATGTTATATGCTGCAAAAAGCTCAAATAGACATTAATGGCTTCTAAATCCTATTTAGACATTGCGAAAAAGGGTTAAAAGATCCAAAGCAACTTGATTGGAAATTTGTTCATATTAAAAAGAAAAGAGAACCAAAAAACAAGGATCAGAACCATTTAAACCCTTTTCATCATAGATGCTATAGATGTTTGTCTTCTTCGCATTATGTGGTTCGCATTATGTGGCTTATTGCCGAGAACCTATAAGATGCTTAAATTGCAACTTATTAGGTCATATACAAAAAAATTGTTATCTAAATCCGAGGAATAATACATATAAACTATCAAATTTTGTACCACATCCTAATTCGATACCAAAGCCAATGCATAATGCCCCAAAACCTTCACCTCAAGCTCAAAAGCAAATTGCAGCTAAGCCTTCATCTCAAGCTCCAAAGCGGCGCCAAGCAAAAACCATCACACAAGTGGTACTAGAGCCCTCCAGTTCTGAGAGTATAATAGCTAGTCCAACTATTTACTTACCTTCAAAAAATGAGGAAAATGAACAATCTATATTAGAAGAATTGGATGTTACATTACAAGGCGTACCATTATCCATATGTAGTTATGAAGATCTGAGCAAGGCAGTTTGCAGCTTCGGTGAGTTGTTCAGAGTGGGCGAATTTATTGCAATTAATCCAATTCCATACCTAAAATTTATTATCAAATCAAAACCTCATCAACAAATACCAGAAAAAATTCATATAATAAAAGGCAGAAAGCAATTACTGATTAGGGTTTCACAACACTCACGCCACGTCACTCACACAAGCCAAAAGCTCAAGAACATTTGATAAAGATAAAAGATGTGAAATTGAAAAAAGTTTGGAGGGTTAAGAAGAATTTGCATAACACAATTTGGAGGGTTAAGGAGAACAAAGAAAAAGCAAGTATTGTGGAAGAAAGACCCTCAGAGAGTAAAATTATCATCACGGGGCTAAGAAGAGAGGGAGAAGAACTTTGCTTATCTCTGGATAAGGATTTTAGTCATTGGATAAGACTATTTATTCGAGAGATAAGTGATAAATTTAGTAATGAAAACATAAAAGTAAGCAAGGAAAAGAGAGGAAAAAAACATATTAAATTTAGGGAGGGAAAATCTCAGTTGGATTTTGTTCCTGACATAAATGGGTTATCCATACAATTTTTATCGGAACCAATCTCTATGAATGTACCGGAACTGACATGTTGCGAGGTTCCTGTTGTAGATCATTTATCTCCGTTACACTCTCAACAAATCAGTCCAAATTCAATGCTAGAAATTCCTTACAAACTACAGCCCTCGATCCAGTTGACAAGCTTCCAACTTGAAACTTCATCTACTATTCTGATCCAAACTCACGAATCTTCTCATACAAAAACCTCGCAAATCTTAAACAAACCAAATCAATCATTAATCAAAAGGGGATGAATTCCATTTGATTACTCAAATCAATCAATGCCCAAAATTCCTGAGAAATTACTTTCAAAAGGTAATTGTTCCACTTTAAACCTTTCAAAAGAGAAAGCAATCCAGAGAATTGAGGAATTAGAAGGAGAAGATGAGGCAGAGATGGAGGACGAGATTATGAGAGATAAATCGGAAAACATACAAGAACAATGAAAAATTAAGAAAGCCATCAGTAGAGAAAAACAAGTGTTAAGTTCAAGCTTGAAGCAAGGAACATCTCATGAAGAGCAAAGGAGAAAGTATTCGATTACAGAGCAAGCAATCAGGCTGTTACATTTCTCCATTGGCAAAACACTACAACAGATGGATTTTTCAGCGACGGGACCCTATTTTCATCGATGGGCCGTCGCAAATATAAGTCACTTTCACCGACGGGCCGTAGCTAAAACAGTATTTCCGACGGTTTTCTTTTCCGATGGCCCGTCGCAAATTACGACGGCCCGTCGGAAGACCTAAACCCGTCGCAGAAGTCCACCGTAGGCCCGTCGGAGAAGCTAAACCCGTCGCAGAAGTCCACCGTCGGCCCGTCGGAGAAGACTAACCCGTCGGTGATGTTCAGCGGCGGCCCATCGGTGATAAAAATCCCGTCGCAGATGTATGCAAAGGAGAAGTATTCGATTACAGAGCAAGCAATCAGGCTGTTACATTTCTCCATTGGCAAAAGCTCAGATGGTCCAGCTCAAATGACAAGTGTTATCCTAGTTCAATATAAAACTTGATTTCATCATCTAAACAAACGAATATGGTAGACATATTTAATATTATTTTGTATAAGACAAAATAAATTTGACTTTGTTTTGATTTTTGAAAATATATTTTACTATAATGTCTATAAAATTCATCATAGATAATGATCACGAAGCGAAGCAAAAGTACGCTCTAGTACATGTTAACTTTTTTGAAGTTGAAGGAATAGATTGAAAGGTCTTCCCAAATATAAAAAATCATGTCTTTAATTATAATTCATCGTATTAAGTCTCTAATTAATAGAACATACATTCATATCGTATTAATTCACTCACTAATGGAAAATACATTCACCACGTATTAATTCACTCATTAATAGAAAATGCATTCACCTCTTTTATTTCAAAAAATAATTTACAAAATTTGAATGAATTATAATCTTAAAGACATTCTTGCTTAAGAATTGGCCTATAAATATATACATTCAATTCAATTTAGAATCATCAACCAAAAGTTCAAAAATTTCTTCAAACCTTAGATAAACTACCTAGAAACAAAATGTCTCATATCAGTGGAGTAGCAATTATTCTTGTCTTATCTTTCTTCATGTGCCCAACATGTAAGATTAACTAACTATTAACATCTTAATTCTCCACATCATTTTCTTAGGGATGTATAAAACTTATAATTTCTTACTTTTTTTGTTAATTTTGATTCTTAGATCATCTCGTTGAGGCTCAAATGTAATGATTACAAAAGTTGGCATAATCCCCAAGGAGGAAATTATTCTGGTTGTGATGGTTCTCAACAACATCAGGACTGCGCAGATTGGTGTGCGAACTCGAACTGCACTTGCACCAATAACAAACACGGCCACTGTTTAGCTCGTGGTAGCGAAATAGTTTGTCATTGCAATTGCGTTAGTGGAAACAACTGTTAGTTCGTTATAGTAAAATATAATAAATTCATTCGTCGAGGGACGAGGGAGATATAGTTATGTCATTGAATTTTCGATTAATATGTATCTTCTTAATTTAAATTTTGGGAAGAATGTGTTCTTTTTATTATTCGTCAAGTACTTTTTAGAAATATCATAATTGAAAAACAAGGAAAAATTACAGAAGATAACACATGAAAAACTTACTTGAACTTCATAAATAAAAATTAAAAAATGTCGTAATTGACCGCTAGCACATACACAATACTTAACCCTTATATTTCAAAGACTCAAATTTTCAATTTTCTCGGAATTTTCCGAATTGAAAAGATTAATACATGCAAAATAAATGCAAGTATAAAGAAAGTACACATGCATTACATAATTATAAAATCTTCCTCAGAAGAGTCTTTAATTAAATACTAAGATAAGCAAATTAATTACTCAATTTTCATTATTTTCTTTAAACATGGAAATTAAAGTTTAACACAAACAAAATACTGATCAATTTAAGTCATCTAACACATGTAATATACTCAAATTGAAGTTTTAAAAAAAATATATATTGTAATAGAACACTAAATTATGCAAAATAATTAGGAACTGTTCGGATGGTGATACTGCTCGAATTAAAAGTTTTTCTCAAAAAATGTGAAAAACTAAAAAGCTCAACACATAAAAAAACTCAATTTTGAAACGTCTCCAAAATCCAGAAATCTATAAATATATTCAATTTTTTGTTTTTGAAAAATGAAAAATTGATTTTATTAAAGAATTGGAGGAAATTAATGCTAATATTATGGGACCCTGGATAATAATGGGGGATTTTAATATGGTCTCAAGTATTGAAGAAAGGAAACATGGAGAAAGTAGGCATTTTGAAGGGATTAGCTTATTCAACTCTTTCATAAATAATTGTGGATTAATAAACCTGCCCCTTCAAGGAAGAGAATTTACTTGGTCTAATTCCTCAACTATGGCTAGATTGGATAGATTTTTATATAATTTAGAATGGTCATGCACTTTCCCTAATGCCAATCAAATTGCCTTATCAAACCCTAACTCTGATCACACCCCTATATTATTAAAAGCCACTACCTCTTTCCCCATCTTTCAGGGATTCAGGTATGAAACTTCATGGAATAAAATCCAAGAGGTTGAGGAAATAGTAGTGAATCATATTTCTTCAAGTGATTCAAGGAATTTCCAAGATTTATATAAAAAGATCTCAGAATTGGGGGTTAAATTAAGAAGATGGGCCAACAATAGGAGGAAAAATTCCAAAACTTTTCTGGATAATTGCAAAAAAGCCCTTGAATGGCTAGATAAAAAGCAAGAGAGGAGTTCTTTGACAGAGTTGGAGAAATGGCTAAATAAAATATTAAAAAGAAGGATGGAGGATTTAATTCAGGAAAATTTTGATTATTGGAAATTAAGAGCCAAACAAAGATGGCTAAAAGATGGTGACAGTAACACTAAATACTTCCACAATTGTGCAACCATAAGAAAAAATAGAATGATGATTGCCACACTATCTCATCCAGAAACTAGACTCGAAGTGAATGAACATAAAGGAAAGGCAGATATACTATTTAATTATTATAAAGGGCTTCTTGGTAAAAAGACAGAAATGGACAAGGGTAGTCCTTTCATCTCTGTTGACACCATATATGCAGATCAAAGGGGACTTCTAAGAGAATTGAATAATCCTCTTGAAATGAAGGAGCTAGAGACAGTAATTAAGAATTGGAAAAATGGGAAATCTCCTGGTCCTGATGGCCTTAATGGAGAATTTTTCAAGAAATATTGGTATCTAATGAAAAATGAGATTTTTAGCCTAATTTCCAGTCAGGATGTAAAAGAGGGGTTAGGAGGCTTTGAATCTTCCTTCATAACTTTGTTACCCAAGAAAGAAAATGCAATTATGCCCAAAGAATTTAGACCAATTAGTTTGATTTCGAGCATTCAAAAAATTGTGTCTAAGGTATTAGCTAACAGACTAAAATTGGTGATTAATGATCTTATTCTGCCAAATCAGTTAGGGTTTTTAGCGAATAGAGAGATTGGGGAATGCTATTTATATGCTAGAGAAATGATATTTAAAGCAAATGAGGATAAAAAGCCCATGTTGCTATTCAAGGCTGACATTCAAAAGGCCTTTGACACTGTGGATTGGGAGTTTATTCTAGATATCTTAAAAGTTAGGGGGTTCAGTGAAAAATGGGTGAACTGGATTAGGTATTGGAATTTTAATGGCTCAACAAAAATTATTCTCAATGGAGTACCAGGAAAATCAGTGCATTTAAAAAGAGGTGTGAGACAAGGTGACCCATTGTCTCCCCACCTTTTCATTATTGCAATAGATACCCTAGCAAGGATGATTAATGCCCTAGGTACCAGAGGGTTCATAGACAGGCCAATTGGGGGATGTGAATTGGCCTTGTTCTACGCTGATGATGCACTATTCCTATTGAAACCAGAGAAATTGCAAGCAAGAAGGATGAAATTTGTGCTAGATGCATTTGGAAATAGTGCTGGCCTAATCATCAATTATGACAAATCTGAATTTTCAGTTATTCCAAGCACTGAAAAGGAGGTAAAAGAAATTGAAGAGGAATTGGGGTGTCCTTGTGTAAATTTACCTTTCACATATTTAGGTTACCCTTTAAGTGGGAAAAATCCCAGAAAAGAAGACTTGAGATTGATAATTGAAAAGATAGAAAGGAGATTAGAAGGATGGAGAGGGGCTCTCTTGGGAATTGGAGGCAGATTAGTGTTAGTTAATTCTGTTCTCTCCTCCTTACCAATTTATTATCTCATGGTATATAAATTTCCAAAATGGGCACTATTGGAAATTGACAGGCTGAGAAGAAACTTTCTGTGGAAGGGTAATGAAGAGAAAGGCCTCAATCTAGTAAAATGGGAGACAGTATGTCGGCCCAAGCAATTTGGGGGATTAGGGGTACTAAACATGGAAGGTTTCAATCAAGCATTATTACTAAAATGGGCTTGGAAATATTATGATAAAAAGGGAGGACTAAATTGGAAACAATTAGTCAGCCCTTTAGCGGAAAAATCAATTGAATATAAATGGAATAAAAAAGATTCATACTTTTGGAGGAATGTACAATCTTATTTAAATTTCTTTTGGAAATCTATAGAGTTTGAATTAGGGGATGGAAAGGATACTAGCTTCTGGTATAATAACTGGGGAGAATGCTTACTATATGAGAAATTGCCACATTTATTCCGTGAAACCCTTAAAAAAAATGGGACAGTGCAACAATTTAAAAATTTAACTAATTTCAGAAGTGCATTTTATCCCAATTTAAGTGCCGAAGCTAAAATGGAATATAATTGGCTAAAGAAGAAGGTCAAAGAAATTTCTCTAACGGATACTCCAGATTCAGTGAGTTGGGTGTGGAGTAAAAACAAAAAATATACAACTAAGAATGTCTATGAAACACTTATTCAGGGTGTGTTTTCATATTCAGAAGTTAGTGAGATTTGGAAGTTAAGATTGCCATCAAAAATCATTATTTTTCTTTGGCTATTGAAATTAAATAGGATCCAAACGCAAGATAATTTGATTAAAAAAGGAATGATTCTAGTTAATCGCTGTTACCTGTGTTGTAATAGATTGGAATCGGTAGAGCACATGTTGATGGAATGTCGATTCATCAGGATTCATTGGGAGGACTTCAAATTGGCAGTTTCCAGTCCGAATTTGGGTTCGGTGTCGGAGATGATGCAGAAATTGATCGCCAATCAACTCGGAATCAAAGAAAGTTTGCTGATCACTGCCTTCTTTTACTGCTCTTGGCGTGAGAGATGTAGAAGAGTATTTTCTGAGGCAAAAACAGAAGGTAGCAGGTTCATCGAGGAGGTGATGAGAGATTTGGAGTTCTTAGAAAAGAGATTGGCGAGGGAAGTGGTCATCTGAGATCCTGGACCGATGAAGAGATTTAGACAAAAAATGGCGAGAGTGGTGTAGAATGTGATTTAGGTTGAGAACAAGATAAAAATGGGTTATCAATGGGCGGTGGAAAAGTGCTTCGATAAGTACAATGGGGTTACTTGTGAAGAGTCAGGTCAAACGTGAGGCACGAGATTTGAGCTAGGGAAGCAGCTTTATTCAGTTGTTTTTCTTCCTTATCTTTTTATTTATGTATTTGCTTTTGTAGAGGGTTGGGCCACTGGGCCAAGACTTTGAATGTACATATTGAACTTTTGTTTTATTTATTTATTTTTAGAAGGGAGGCAATGAACTCCCTCTAAAATTACTCAAAAAAAAAAAATGAAAAATTGAAGTTTAATAATACATGCAAAATACTTATTTTTCTATCATATGCATGCTAACAAAAAAATAAACATTCAAACAAAAATCCCAATCATTATTGATAAAAAAAATAGATTCCAAAATTTTAAAATTATACGGATATAGTTGCTAAATTTATCGGGCCATACCCATTGATTCACCTCCCAGAGAATACATAATTCTTTGAAATTTTTATACGAAAAATGCCAAGCATAATAATTAGGGGTTATATATTCGGTCCTCAAACTCAAAATAACACTCTTGATGAAGTAACAGAGAAGGGATAATTGAATTGATTAGTATTATTAATTGATTCGTTTATCAATTTAACTGACCGTTTAATTAAATTGACACTTCAATTAACATGTACTAATGTTAACATATCATAAATTATTTACGTGTCAATTAAACGTATCAATTAATATTTAATAGAGTCAATTAGAGAGGTTAATTAACTCATTTAACCATTTGTTGTCACCTCATCAAGAGTGTTGAGATGAGTTTGGGAGCCAACTATATTTTACCTAATAATTATACTTATACACCAGATACAACATCTTCAATTACCTAATTAACATATTTAATTAAAATAATAAGTAATAAGTAACATCGAATTAAAAAAAGTATGCAATATTAATTAGGAATTGTTAATTCGTATGAATGTTAATTATGGATTATTAATTTGGATGGGTGTTAAAATCATCTTAATTAAGTGTCCTAATTATTAATGAGGATGTTATGGTGAAATCTGGTGAACAGATGTAGTCAAATCTTTAATAATTTTTTTTTATTAATCTCAAATCTTTAATAATTCAATTCTTTTAAACACATAAAAAGTAAAATTTAAAATTTAACCATAGTGGAATATATCCTGAATCCCAACAAGATCAACAATGTTTAACCATAGTGGAACATATCACCTGGTCTCCATGATGCATATAATTGGGGTGTGTGTGTGCAAAAATTACTTTTAGTTCGAATTTTAGAATATGATTTCAAATGAAACAATGGATTCACATGAATTTTATTCTAAGCAATACTATCTTAAAATACGTGATATTATCATATTTGATCGTCCACAAAAAAATTTCATTATTGAATTTTCTTTTAATAATACGCAACGAGCGATCGCTTGTTGTGACCAAACTGTGTTACATTTAACTATAGAAGTAAATAAAATTGATAAATTTCCTATTCGTCCAAAAAATATTGTCCTTATTGTTATCATTATTTCAACCAAAAAAGGATGTTTTCATTGTTTTTATTGTAGATTGTGTCGTTGTTCTGATTTTTTTTTTGGAAGATTCGTCTATTTCGTTTGAGTCAGATCGTTCATGTGGTTGCAATAAGAACGGTATCCCTTATTCTTCTTTCATTTGTGTTGATCGTACCTCGATTATGCCCCCTGAATTGTATCTGATTTTAGTTGTGGCTAGAAATTTTGAAAGTGTGGTTATGATCATGTATTGAAAATTGTAATAAATACAAAATACTCAAACTTCAAGTTCATCTCAAAGAATGCCTGAATTGAGTAAAACATCTACAAGTTTTTTTTTTTTTTAAGCTTAGGCACTCAAATTCTTAGTTTTTGAATTTTTTTTTCCTCAAAAATCCAGAAATTGAAGCTTAAAACAATCTAAATACTCAGTTTTCGAGTTTTTCTCCAAATCACCGATACTGAAGTCTGACACAAACAAATTATTTTCATTTTTTTTAAAGAAGTCCCACATATACAATACTTGGTTTTTCAAGAAGAATTGACTCAAAAAAACTAAAGTTGATGTCTCAAATGTGCAAAATAATAAAACTTCAAATTTTCTCAAAAGAATTGTCATCTTTGAGCGTTAAAATATGAAAATACTTAAATTTGTATGTTTTTGAATGTTAATACACTCAAATTACTCAATTTTCGAGTTATACATAAAATGCCAAAACATAAGTATAACAAATGCAAATTATTCAATTTTGAAGTGTCCCCAAAATAATGAAACTGAAGTATAAAACATGCCAAATGCTAAATTTTCAATTTTTTTTTTCCTAATAAAAAACAACCATATGTTAATCTAATACATGAAAAAAAAAATTCAGAAAAATATCAAAATTATAGTCTAGCACATACAAAATAAGCAAATTTTATGTTTTGAAAGCTCATACAATTTCGAATTTTAAAATTTCTCAAAATGGCCTATAACAAAAGACTTATATATGAAAAATACTCAAATTAAAAGTTTTTCTCAAAAAATGTTAAAAACTAAAAAGGCCAACTATTTTTTCAAAATTTTGTAACGTTTCCAAAATCCAGAAATCTATAAATATACTCAATTTTTGTTTCTGAAAAATGAAAAATTGAAGTTTAATAATACATGCAAAATAATATTTTTTCTGCATACTAACAAGAAATTAAACATTCAAACAAAAACCCCAATCACTATTGATAAAAAAAAATAGATTCCAAAATTTAAAAATTATACGGATATAGTTGCTAAATTTGTTGGGCCAGACCCATTGGATTCTCCTCCGAGAAATACATAATTTTTTCAAAATTTTATACGAAAAATGCCAAGCATAATAATTAGGGGTCATATATTCAACCCTCAAATTCAAAATAACATTCTTGATGAGGTGACAAAAAAATAATAAGTAAATTGATTAGTATTATTAATTGACTTGATTATTAATTTAACTGAGCGTTTAATTAAATTGACACTTCAATTAACATGTACTAATGTTAACATATTACAAATTATTTACGTGTCAATCAAACGTATCAATTAATATTTAATAGAGTTACTTAGAGAAGCTAGTTAACCCATTTAACCATTTGTTCACTTCATCAAGAATGTTGGGATGAGTTGGAAGGCCAACTATATTTTCCCTAATAATTATACTTATACACCAGATACAACATCTTCAATTTCCTAATTAACATATTTAATTAATATAGTAACTAATAAGTAACATCGAATTAAAACATGCAATATTAATTAGAAGTTGTTAATTCGGATGAATGTTAATTATTAATTATTAATTTGAATGGGTGTCAATATCATGTTAATTAAGTGTCTTAATTATTAATATGAGGATATTATGGTGAAATCTGGTAAACAGATTTCCTCAAATCTTTAATAATTTTTTTTGATTAATCTCAAATCTTTAATAATTAAATTCTTTTAAGCACATAAAAAGTAAAAAAATTAATTTAATTACTTGAATATTTTACATATAACTATATAAAATACAGAAAATACATAAGGATCACTAATTCTTTGGTACTTGAAAGTGGTTTTCAGAGAGAACTGCTTTTGGATTCCTGCTCAGTATTATCTTTTTGTTGGTTTTGAAGGGTACACATAAAATTATGAAAAATAATTATTTTTACGAAGAGTAACTTTTTCTTCTTGTCGTCATGGATGGAGGGTTGGATACTTCTTACAAAATTCTTGCATACCGCTCCTTCAAAATTTGTCGTGTGACCACCGTCCACAGGTCATCCTAATATTTCCTATGTAACGTAATTAATTTAACATAACATGTGTTACTAAAATTTGTCGCATGACCACCGTCCATAGGTCATCCTAATATTTCCTATGTAACGTAATTAATTTAACAAAACATGTGTTACTAAAATTTATCGCATGACCACCGTCCATAGGTCATCCTAATATTTCCTATGTAACGTAATTAATTTAAAAAAACATGTTACTAAAATTTGATCAAGATATTGTCTGATATGAAATTATACCACCACACACCCCTCTCTATTTCTATTTCTACCATAATCATAACACGATTTTCATCTAGTTAGATTTCTATCCTAGTGTAGTTGTGTTAGCAGATAAATAACCTCTTAATTACAACCGAATATGTTTTTTTACTACAAAACAATGGTAAAATATTTTTATATTATTGATATTATATGAAGTATGAATTTTATGAAATATAGTTTGAATTTATGATATAAATCTCCATTTTAAAAATCGAACAAAACGGTTCATAAAAAAGAAATCATGCCATTAAGACGATTGCGTGTGGCATGATGTGGACTTCAAAAAAACAAGATGTATGTAGGGGTGTCAACGATGGGGGTATTGTCCGAACCGACCAGAACCGTATTCGAAGAAATAATCTGATTCAAAAAAAAATATCCGATTCCGAAGAGGTCCGGATATGGATACAGTTACACATTTTTTAAACCGGAATCGAATCGATATTCGATTTTGGTGTCGGGACCGGATCCGTGTTCCGGATCCGATTATTTTTTGGATCCGGATATTCGGAACCAGATTCGAGTATCTCTATTATTTTTTCTCTTATTTTGCATCCTCATCTCATTGTTGTACACTTGTACTTAATATATATTTCCTCATGGCTATGGCGAATCTTATATTTGATAGCCTGCTGTATATGTAATTAATGCATGATATTCACCAATCTTTGTCTCCTTTGGAAATTTCAGCGGTCACCGCACCACAAATCCATTGCATCTTTTTTCCTTAGCCTCTCCGAGAGGGCCCTTTCTCAATTCCCTTTCACGTGTCATGCACGACCCCCTCATCTCTCCTCGAGCAACCCTTTATATACACACCAAGAAGAAAACAATAGGACCAAAGAAAAATGGCTGAATCATCTAACAATGGAGCGGTGGTGGTAGTGGTGGTGGCGATCTTAGCAGTAATATTACTCTTTCTTCCATTAATTCTCCCTCCTTTACCTCCTCCTCCCTTTCTCTTCATGTTCATCCCCGTTTTCCTCATCGTTTTGCTCGCCTTTCTTGCTTTCATCCCCCCCAATTCCATCGAGAGTTCCTCCACCTATCCCCAATGATAAACATCTCCAAGAAATCTAGAACTTGTGTTCTCTCAATGAATGATCAAGATCAATTATTACAAGCAAACCATCTCTCTCACAATCTAGCGACAAATTCTAGCCAATCATTATATATATTTATATAGAGGAAAAGAAATATTTTTATTGGTCGGAGGGAGGCTGAGGTGTCGAAAGGCAATAGAGAACAAGACCTGCGACGAGAACGGTTGCTCCTGCGACGAAACATTTAGGGAGACTCGAGGCGACTCCGATGTACGGTAATGGGAGCGTGAATGCGTAGATTGATAGTGGAACTGAAATGTACCAGAAAAAATTAAATGAGGTATTCATATTCATTTTTATTCGTGAATAATATTATACTAGGTAAAGCAAAAGAAGCACTTTTTTATTCGTGAAAAACCTTTTAAGATTTACAAGTAAAACATTATTTTCAGCACAAATAGCACGCCTAAATCATTTTAATTAATCTCCCTTTTTCACCAAACAATCTAACAAGCTATAATAACGAAACACCAATCAAGCTTCGAGGATACAAATTAGATGCTACATACTCCGGCAAAGACGTGCATTGCCAATTATTGATTCATTTACTCGTATGAGTTGGCCATTTTATTATATGGTCCATATACTGAAAGAGCCCTTTTATTGTGATAAAAAGACTATAAAACTGATATAAGCAAATAAACCTCTCTCTCTCTCTCTTCTCTTTTTCTCTCTCTCTCTAGAGCTCTGTTTTGAGGGTTTTGAAAGTTTGAAAAAAATGGATATTCACAAAAATGTGACTGTTTTGTGACTGTTTCGAGTGGGTTCACTGCTCCTTGGGATTTTGTTCCTGAATCCAACAAGGTTTGTTTTGTTTTCTCCCTAATATTTTTTTCCTTTTTATTGTTTTGAATTTTACTCGACTACATTTTGTTGTCCTTGTGCAGTATTTTTTTGTTGATTTTGAGTATTACTAACTTTTATCCCCGCGCAATTGCGAGGGATGTTTTTTTTATAAATATTTAAATAGAATTAACGCGTGTGTGAATTAACGCGCATGCGTTTGAACTAAGTTAATCTAATCATGACATATTTGCAAATATCATGATGTCAATATATGGATAAGGTTCATGACATTAGTCTATCACGGATATTAATTTATAATATAATTTGTATAAATAACATTTGTTCAGGTGCTTCTAAAATCGATTAATATAATCATGACATATTCGCAAATTTTAATATGTATGTAAAATAGGAAAAAAAGACCAAATGTAAAAAAAATACTAAAATGTAAAATAAGGAAAAAGAATCAAAATATAAAAAAAGACCGAAATATAAATAAAAAGGACCAAAATGTAAATAAAAAGGACCAAGATGTAAATAAAAAAGACCAAAATATAAATTAAAAATGTAAAAAAAAAATCGAAATGTAAATAAAGAAGGTCAAAAATGTAAATAAAAAAGATCAAAATATAAATTAAAAAAATATATTTTTTACACACAAGTGCTTGATGACGTAGAGTCTTAGAATTGTAAGAATTTTGTTTGATTTATATATAAGATATAATTTCTTGTGAACAGTTTCGTGATTTTGTCTTGTTTTGGCTAGGTATTTTGAAGTTGGGTTTTACGAAAATGTTTGGGTTAAAAAAGAAATATCAAATATGTGGTATTTTATTTTGGAATTTGAAAGTATGTGCATTATTTTCTGCATTGTTACTTATTATTAGTTTGTTCTTATTTTTGGAGGTTTTATTTGTTAATTTTAGTACAACTATTCGATAATAAAAGAAGGATAGAGAATAATTCGGTAGGTTAGAAGGTGTTCGAATGTCAGGAAGTCAAATATTTCAAATTGCTGCTCGCCTGGCACCTCAAATTATTACTAGCCTAACGACATTGGTCGTCTCTGTCTCTCTCTCTCTCTCTCTCTCTCTCTCTCTCTCTCTCTCTCTCTATATATATATATATATATATATATATATATATATATCTATCTATCTATCTATCTATCTCTCTCTACAAATATTGAAAACAAACCAAGATATTACTGGTGGTACAAAAGATGCTTCCTAAAAAATTGAAAATGTCCGAAAATGACATTTTACGTGACATCAATGCAGGAGACAAACAACCACTACGTGTGTGTTCAGAACGTTATGTTCCGGAGGACAAGGAAGAGGCTCTAAATTCACAAAATTTTGGCCAGGTAATATTTCAATCGCGTGTATTAGGAGACTATATATATATATATAATCTTGCTAAGAAAAATAAAAAAAATTCCAAAACAAATTCATGCACGCAAAATATATTATTGAAATCAACAAAATATAATTTTGAAATTAGAAAAATATCCTGACAAATCTAATATGTTAACATATTTAAAATTTAGAATAAAATTATATATTTTCAACAGTATATTTTGATAAATAAAAAAATTATTTTGTTAATTTCAACAGTATCGTTCGGCCTTTGAATACTTTTTTAGATTTTTTTTATGGATATATATATATATATATATATATATATATATATATATATATATATATATATATATATATATATGGGCTAGGTTCAATGGACAACACTACTGTTTGGCGCACGCGGCCAACATCGTTTATTTCTCATAATATAAATATCAAAATTAAATCTTAACCGTATAGATATGTTTTATATCATCAAGATAGGTCGTAGAATAAATTTTACATCATTTTTATTTTTCAATCTAACAAAATGGATAACATATTTTCACAACCATTCATTTCGATAATTTTTTGGATTTTCAAGAAGGAAAACTCGAAACAATGTAAAACATTATTCTAAGCCTATTTAACAAAATGGATAACATATTTTCATGTATGGATTGTGAGAAATACACGTTGTTGGCCGAGTTGGCTAAACAAGAGTGTTGGCCATTGAATCTAGCCCTACATATATATATATATATATATATATATATATAGCGAGGCTAAACTACTTAATTAAGTACCAACATTTTGGTACTTAATACTTTTTCACCGTTGGATTTGTTTTGAGATTTGTGTTTTTTCATGATGATCATGAAAGTTTGTGCACATCATTAAATGCACAAATCTCGATGCAAATCCAATGGTGAAAAAACATTAAGTACCAACATGTTGGTACTTAATCAAGTAGTTTAGCCTCCCTTATATATATATATATATATATATATATATATATATATATATATATATATATATATATATATATATATATATATATATATATATATATATATATATATATAGACACACACACACACACACACACACACAAAAAGAATCCAAAATGAACATGAATTTTCCGATGATTTTATCTAGCAACAGGAGAATGAGGTTGAGGTTTCGAATTTCGAAAATGTCACTCGACTCCAGGATGATGTAGATGACTTAATTAGAGATATTATTGAAGAATTCAGTTATGTGGAGTCTATGAAAGGTATCAAGTATCGAATGGCACGGCAATTCATCAACAACGGCTACGGCTTAGTTGCTAGGGAAACGCTTGCGGTACTACTGAATTTGCTATGGCGGACATTTCCTCCTTGTAATGAAAAGGATCTTTCGCCAGGAGATCTAATCCCCCATATTTGGATATCAACATTCGCGAATTATCAGCTTCAAAATCCTTTGCCGAAACCTGTTCTCACTTCCCCCAATTCGCTAATAATTACGCGTAAGTTTTATCTGTACATTGTTATTACAAAAATCATACCGATATATCTATAATAGTGTTAACTCATTGTTTTGCTTAGCCAACATCGCAAGGCAATTCTCTATTGTCGTCTTAGGCGGGTCTACTGAAAGGTCTATCTCTCTGAGACCTTTGGAGATACATACCATTCTCGAGAAGGTCAAAATTACGCCACGCCCCGCCTATCTTTCCGATGATAAGAAAAGAAGTTACACATCTTTCGTTGAGAGATGCAGAAAACTAGCCTCGGTACATTAATATTAAGAATTTCGTTTTTATTAGATCGTTTTTCTATAAAAAAAATGTTTATATGCCACAATAGGGTCTCAATGCCTTATGAGTTAGAGGCAATCGTCTCGTCGGTGCTCCAGAGGCCGTCAACCTTTTCTTCCCGCCAAAATCTACTAAGCTAATTCAAAAAAGCACAATTGAATCAGAAATTCTACGTCACGCACATTCTGTACTACCCGAAGAGTTGTCCAATCTAGCAAGTCACAAAATTGTGAAATACACTGAATGTAACAGTGTTAATTGTTATTTCCAGTTGGAGGATGCATAGAGAGGGTGGGAATGAAATATCATCGTCATACTCACAAATCCTTAAACATAACAAAAAATATATATAAAAAATCGCGTATGAGAGAACGTGTGGATTGAAATTGCATAGCGATCCGTCATAAATCATTGATAGACCAGCAATGCGGGATCGTACCAACAAGGAGGAAAGAGAAATCGGTATAGAGCCAGTGTATGTGTGTATATGTATAATTTATTTGGTGGTGAAATTTTTTATATGTATATGGAGATTGGATGATTAATATATATATATATATATATATATATATATATATATATATATATATATATATATATATATATATATATATATATATATATATATATATATATATATCAATGTTTTAAATTACGAT
Organism: Luzula sylvatica; assembly: GCA_946800325.1. Taxonomy (NCBI): domain Eukaryota; kingdom Viridiplantae; phylum Streptophyta; class Magnoliopsida; order Poales; family Juncaceae; genus Luzula; species Luzula sylvatica. The sequence goes on from OX326960.1 coordinate 42,220,428, forward strand.
ATTGCGATCCATTGCGGTCGGGTCTTTTTTGCAGCGGATTGCGTTTGCGGGCGCAATTGCGGCGCAATGAACTTATTGCGGGCAGTCGTTGCGATATTAAATTATGTAAAAATAATAGTTTGTTTAAATATATTTTTTGTTGGGGAATACCCTCGACCCCGGGCCCGCGCAGCGGAATGAAGGCCCGGTCCGATTCCCCGATTCCCGAGATCACGCCATGACTTCGACGGGTACGATGCAAATAAGAAGATTAGATTCATACCAGTGCAAAATTGATTGCACACGAAGGGTTGATTGCTATTCTTCTTTTTCGTGTCACGTTGGTGACAATCCGCGCGTCCCACACCACGCGTCTTTCACCGTTTGTTGACTTCGCCGATTCGCTTGATTTCGTCTCCGACTGAATTCACGCGTCCGAATCGATCACAATCGTGAGAGCCTCAGTTGTTGCTCCTCTACGTGTATCCACCTTGAATCGCAAGACGTCGGTCACGGATGCACCTGCCTAGACGATGCACCGGTGAACTTGCTTAATCGAATTGATTCTCTAAACCGTAAAACACCTTTTCACGGTTTCTCTGTTTTACACCTTTTCACTCTCTAGAAATTTGTCTCACAATTTTTTGGATAATTCTGAATGAATTGCTTAGTTATGAGAGAGAAAGTATCCTATTTATACCTAATAGGATTAGGATTAGCCAAAAGGCATGTATATCCAATATACACCATTTCACACAGAAAACTGCATGAACCTGGTCAGTATTCTGTCCAGACGAAATTGATAAATTTCTCTGACAGAACATCAACCAACTCGAAAGTTGTAGATAATCTCATTATCTACACAACCCAATTTCGCCCAGCCCAATTGGAGTTAGTATGCAAAAGTTATGACTGTTTTACTAACTGTATGTCATACTGTTGCACCCTTTCGGTATTTCACAGAAACGACACTTATACTTCGTTCATATGAAATATATTTCTACATGAAGGTTATAGATAATCTAATTATCTATCTTACCCAATTTGAACCATTCAAATCGGATTTTCCTACTGAAAGTTATGGCTACGAATGTACGACTACATTCGTTTATCCTGGTGTACACTTTTACGGTTGATCCTGAAACTGTATTTCCTTCAGTCTCCCACTCAATTTCAGATCTACCTAAAAGGTACTCATGCATATCCAATACGCACGATTTTAGAGAATATAGCTCGCGTATCAAATACCAAGCTATGCACATCCTATGTGCCAATTTTATGATCAAGCCCGACTTAGTACGACTCGTTGTGTGACCATGTAGGTTCGATTAACGATGGCAGTAGGTTGTTTCCAATGCCTACAAGCTCATGAGCGGGATCTAGTCACTCCATCATAGCTACCCATGTTAAACGAATAATGATTGTGATCATTGTGCCTATCTCGAATAGCGGTTACTAGTTCTCTTGTTTGCGATATCCGTTAATCAAAAGGCATGGTAATAGTCATCCTTATAATTTGATTAACTACACTTATTCCCCGATTCCGAGTTGAATTAACAAATTTCAATCGATATTAACCATTAATATCATTGACTGCGGCCGCAGATTTCGTTAATCGACTCATCGAGCGGCGCCTAAGAGATATCTCTTCCTTTCGGAATAAACAATTCCTATCTTGGAGACTCACATTGAATTCCGTGTTTCGGACAATACCCAATGATGACCTTTTTAACTCCCTGTTACGGTGAGCGTAAGATCATATCAAAGCATTGTGTTACGCACGTAACGCAATCAATGATCTCCTCAAGTTTGAAGAACCCAAAACCCCATCCGTCGCAAGTCCATCTTTAATGACTAAACCATGTCATGGTCTCGCGGCTTCGGTCATATCCAATACATGTAACCTAACATATATCTACGTTCCCGATTCGACAAGCACCTTGTCCCATGATTAGCAAAACATAATCATCTCCTCGGCAAACGTACTAGTGTACGCGTTCAGTTTATTATCTAATAAGTGTGACGGTTTAAGTGTGACGGTTTTGCTGCACATAGTCCTCAACCATGTCGACGTCCACACAAGTTCAAATCAAGGTTCATGTAACAATCATATTACACAACCCCGCACACAGTTTTCATATAAGATAGATGCAAAAATGAAAATTTTTAAAATTCTGAAATTGCATTACTATAAGATAAGTTTGGGGTGATACAACGTTTACTAATCTATTAGACTAATCTCGTCCTACGAAACTATCGTTTTAGATAACTAACTACTCTCTTCCTCCTCTAGGTATCTCAAACCTATAGCTTTCACATGATAATCGTGCTTAGCTTGCGAGAGTGGCTTAGTAAACGGGTCCGCAACATTCCTGTCAGTATCAATCTTTTCAATGATCACATCCTTCCTTTGCAAAATCTCACGGATCAAGTGAAATTTTCTGAGTATGTGTTTGGAGCGGTGATGTGCCCTCGGTTCCTTGGACTGTGCTATTGCGCCCGTATTGTCGCAATACACAACTACATGTTCCGAGATGCTCGGGACTACACCAAGCTCCGACACAAACTTCTTGATCCAAACCGCCTCCTTTGCCGCTTCGGAAGCCGCAATATACTCCGATTCAGTTGTAGAGTCTGCTATCGTGGGTTGTTTGGAACTTTTCCAAACTACCGCTCCACCATTTAGACAAAACACGTATCCGCTTTGTGATCGAAAGTCATCGACACATGTTTGGAAACTGGCGTCGGTATATCCATTAATGACCAACCCGGATGTCTTTCCATCATAAATTAGAAATTGATCCTTAGTTCTTCGTAAGTACTTAAGGATGTTCTTAACCGCGATCCAATGCATATCCCCTGGATTAGATTGGTAATGCGAAACGACGCTCAATGCATAGGACACATTGGGGCGCGTACAAATCATGGCATACATAATTGATCCAACCGCCGAAGCATATGGAACAATACTCATCGCATTCTTATCTTCGCTCGATGTCGGACATTGAGCTTTAGAATACGATATGCCACTCGACATTGGAAGAAGTCCTTTCTTCGAATTTTGCATTGAAAACCGTTTCAACACTTTGTCGATGTACGTGCTTTGACTCAAGCCGAGTAACTTCTTGGATCTATCTCTATAAATCCTCACGCCTAATATATAAGCGGCCTCGCCCAAATCTTTCATAGCGAAACGAGTATTTAAATACTTCTTAACATCCGTAAGCATCGGAATGTCGTTTCCTCTGATTAAGATGCCGTCTACATATAGTACAAGAAATACTACGCGGCTCCCACTAACCTTCTTGTATACACAAGGTTCTTCTACGTTTTTCACGAAATTATATTCTCGTATAACTTCATCGAAACGTATATTCCAACTCCGAGAAGCTTGCTTCAATCCATAAATGGATCGTTGCAACTTGCACACTTCATCCGGACTCTTTGAATCGACAAAACCCTCGGGCTGTGTCATGTACACATCCTCCTCTAAGTTCCCGTTAAGGAATGCGGTTTTGACATCCATTTGCCAAATCTCGTAGTCATAATACGCAGAAATAGCAAGTAAGATCCGTATGGATTTAAGCATTGCTACGGGAGAAAACGTTTCTTCATAGTCTACACCATGAATTTGTTTGAAACCTTTCGCCACAAGCCGTGCTTTATAAGTGTTTACATTCCCATCCATGTCGGTCTTCTTCTTGAAGACCCATTTACATCCCATTGGTTTAACCCCGGGAGGTGGATCAATCAAGTTCCAAACTTGATTATCGTACATGGATTGAATCTCGGATTTCATGGCAGTTTGCCACTTATCGGAATCCTCGCTTTTCATAGCCTCGCGATAAGATATCGGTTCATCATCTATGAATTCGACTTCATCGTCATTTGCCACGATAAAACCATATCGTATAGGCTCTTGACGAATCCTACCCGATCTACGAACTGCGCCTTGTGTACTTGACTCCGGATCCTCAACATTTGAGGAAATCGGATCAACGTTCATCGGTTCAACATTCGTTTGCGGTTCTCGAATTTCTTCGAGATCTATTTCATATCCATCCATTCTTTTAGATATAAATTCCTCTTCAAGGAAAGTACCTCCACGAGCAACAAACACTTTGTTCTCATATGGATGATAGAAATAATATCCCTTTGTTTCATTGGGATAACCAACAAATAAACATTTTTCAGATTTGGGATCGAGTTTATCCGCGATTAATCTGCGGACATAAGCTTCACATCCCCAAATCTTAACATAAGACAATTTCGGAACTTTTCCGGTCCACATCTCATATGGCGTCTTAGGTACCGATTTAGAAGGTATGCGGTTTAATAAGTAAGCCGCTGTCTCTAGGGCATATCCCCAAAACGATTTTGGAAGGGAAGTTTGACTCATCATAGATCGAACCATGTCCAACAAGGTCCGATTCCTCCTCTCGGACACGCCATTCCATTGTGGCGTTCCTGCCGGAGTCCATTGTGGAACTATTCCACAATCTTTTAGATGATCTTCAAACTCATAGCTCAAATATTCGCCACCTCGATCCGATCGAATGCCTTTAATTTTCTTGCCAAGCTGATTTTCAACTTCGTTTTGAAACTCTTTGAACTTTTCAAAGGTCTCCGCTTTAGTACGCATCAAATAGATATATCCATATCTACTATGATCGTCCGTAAACGTAACAAAGTATCGATAGCCTCCTCTTGCCTCGATACTCATTGGTCCACACACATCGGAATGTATGAGTTCCAATAGATCGTTGGGCCGCTCTCCGACCTTGGAGAACGGCGCTTTAGTCATCTTGCCAAGCAAACAAGATTCGCAATTCCCAAATGAATCCAATTCAAATGAGTTTAGCATTCCATCTTTATGGAGTCTAGCAATGCGTTTCTCATTCACATGACCGAGACGACAATGCCAAAAGAAAGTCCGATTATCAACTTTAGGTTTAATCCTTTTCGCATTAACGTTATATATGGACTTATTATTTCCGTGATCGAAATCCAACACATAAAGACCATTTTCTAACAGAACATTTTCATAGATAATAGAATCCTTACATATCGAAAACTCATTATTCCTAATAACGAATTCATAGCCATCATTGGCCAGTTTCGACACACTTATTATGTTCCTACATAACGTTGGTACATAATAACAATTATTTAGTACTAAAATAAGTCCACTAGGCAAAGTCAAATTAACTACTCCTACGGCAAACGCAGCAACTCTTGCTCCATTCCCGACGCGTAGATCGACTTCGCCTTTTTCCAACCTTCGACTATTTTGAAGAACCTGCATATTTCGACAAATATGAGTCCCACAACCGGTATCCAATACCCAATTAGTCATAGTTGAAATATTAACTTCAATAACGTTAATACCTGAGAGGCCGGTCGCTGAAACCGCCTTGCCCTTCTTCACCTCCTCGAGGTAAGACTTGCAATCGCGCTTCCAATGTCCAGCCTTGTGACAATGAAAGCACGTCTCATCCTTGGATTTCTCCTTTCCTTTTTTATTCGGCTATGAACGTTTCTTAGCCGAACTGCCCTTGGACTTTGATCTCTTACGATCCTTATTCTGAATTGTGAGAACATTTCCGGCAACTCTTGCCCTGTTCTCACCGGACGACTTCAACGTCTCCGATTCAAAATTCTTGAGCATTCAGTGAAGCTCAGGGATCGTTTTATCCATCGAATGCATGTGATAGTTAGTCACGAACGGAGAAAACATTAGAGGAAGTGCACACAAGATCAAATCTTGTTGCATAATCTTCGACAATTTCTCTCCTAGCTTCTCAAGACGGTCTATGAGAGCTTGCACCTTCAAAACGTGAGTACTTACCGAAGACCCCGAAGGCATCTTGCAGTTTACTAACTCCTTGAGCGTACTGAACCGTTCAATACGCTCCTGCTCTTGGAACATTTCCTTGAGCATATCGTTTATCGAGTATGCATCCGAGTCCTCAAACTGTTTTTGAAGACTAGCGTCCATACATGCCAACATGAGGCACGTAACGTCATTTGAGTCCTTCCAAAGTTTCTCAAACGCGGCCTTTTCATCGGCCGTAGCATCGGGGCCCGGTTCTACTAGTTCCGTATCCAATACGTGAGTCTTGCCCTCTTGCCTGAGAACTATTCTCAGGTTTCGGTGCCAGTGTAAGTAGTTCCGACCCACTAGCTTTTCCTTTTCTAATACCGATCTAATCGATAAGGTGTTGGTGTTACTAGAAGACATGATCTACAAATGAAGTAAAAGATTGATTACTAACGTTGCGTACTTATCTTATAGGTCTTATATGATGATTATTATATGATAGTGTTATTTTATCGAATCGATAACCCTCATACCGATACGGGACTCCAAGTCCATAACACTCAAGACCCATATTTTACGATCCTCCCACAAGTTGCTTTGGCAGACGAATGGGATCTCGCTATTTAGGTAGGATTATATCCAATCGCATCCAATGCGACTCTTGAACCTTTATAGGATTTCGGTGATGGATCGTATCCAATACAATCCCGGTTCCGTGTGTGCATCCTATCTATGCCCCGAACTTCCAATCAAGTCGGCTTTGGCCTCAACCCTTATTGGCTTGAACGGTTAAGTCACAACCATACTCAGCGTATCGTTCAAATAAACTACTAATAAGTCGGCTTTGGCCTTAACCCTTATCAGTCCCTATTTAACGCTTGCCACCCCGTCGATGACTACAATAACCCATGTCGGCTTTGGCCTTAACCCATGTGAAACGTAGTACTGATCATAGTGGTTGTGAATATGGAAGGCATTTCCATGACTTAAATATTATGAGGGATCATACCATTGTATGTTTCTAAATTCGTGACATAATCCAATTATATCACTATCACAAGATTTTCATAAATGCATATGTATTTATTTGGGAGTCTAATTATTCTAAATAATTATCTAATTATATGCTAGTATGATTGATGCCGATCAAATCGATATAAAGAACTCAAAATTCCAAGTTGTGTAGCCAAAGTTATCACGAAAACAAAATCAGCAACCAGAAACCAGTCCGTTGTAACGCAACATAGTCCGTTACAACGGACCTCCAGTATACTTGGTACTCCGTTACAACGGAAGTCCAGTCCGTTACAACGCTATTTATTCTGGAATTTGGCCAAAATTTGCCAGAAACATGTCCGTTACAACGCAACCTAGGTCTGTTACAACGCTATTTTCTGCAAACCTTCGTCCAAATTTCCAGAGACCAGTCCGTTACAACGCAACATACAGTCCGTTACAACGGACCAACTGCGTAGAGCTCCGTTACAACGGACCCAGTCCGTCACAACGGACTCCAATAGACACCCTTGGCATCTCCGCAACCTCGTATCAGATACAAGGTCCGTTACAACGGACTCCAAGTCCGTTACAACGGAATATGCAGTTTTTCACAGTCCTCCTCACACCCCCGCATCCTATACAGGGTCCGTTACAACGGACTCCAAGTCCGTTATAACGGAATATGTGTTTTTCGCTGAAATTCCCAATTTCCTGTCTCTGCTACAGTGTCCGTTATAACGGACTATGCGATTTTTGCACTGTTCAGTCTGTTTTCGCTCGTTTCCAAAACGATCAATCATGAAACCTTTTCACGATCATTCCTAGATACTCTCAATCAACTATTGATCGATCTCTAGCGAATTTCACTTGTGATTTTAATGGAATTTGACATTCTAAATATGTAACATCATGCAAACGGGTACGAACTTTGATAACCCGTGCGTATATCTAATACACGACTATGATTCGACCCTCGAATCATGGCGATCGCTCAGATACCACTGTTGGGGAATATCCTCGACCCCGGGCCCGCGCAGCGGAATGAAGGCCCGGTCCGATTCCCCGATTCCCGAGATCACGCCATGACTTCAACGGGTACGATGCAAATAAGAAGATTAGATTCATACCAGTGCAAAATTGATTGCACACGAAGGGTTGATTGCTATTCTTCTTTTTCGTGTCACGTTGGTGACAATCCGCGCGTCCCACACCACGCGTCTTCCACCGTTTGTTGACTTCGCCGATTCGCTTGATTTCGTCTCCGACTGAATTCACGCGTCCGAATCGATCACAATCGTGAGAGCCTCAGTTGTTGCTCCTCTACGTGTATCCATCTTGAATTGCAAGACGTCGGTCACGGATGCACCTGCCTAGACGATGCACCGGTGAACTTGCTTAATCGAATTGATTCTCTAAACCGTAAAACACCTTTTCACGGTTTCTTTCTTTTACACCTTTTCACTCTCTAGAAATTTGTCTCACAATTTTCTGGATAATTCTGAATGAATTGCTTAGTTATGAGAGAGAAAGTATCCTATTTATACCTAATAGGATTAGGATTAGCCAAAAGACATGTATATCCAATATACACCCTTTCACACAGAAAACTGCATGAACCTGGTCAGTATTATGTCCAGACGAAATTGATAAATTTCTCTGACAGAAAAACAACCAACACGAAAGTTGTAGATAATCTCATTATAGACACAACCCAATTTGGCCCAGCCCAATTGGAGTTCGTATGCAAAAGTTATGACTGTTTTACTAACTGTATGTCATACTGTTGCACCCTTTCGGTATTTCACAGAAACGACACTTATACTTCGTTCATATGAAATATATTTCTACATGAAGGTTATAGATAATCTAATTATCTATCTTACCCAATTTGAACCATTCAAATCGGATTTTCCTACTGAAAGTTATGGCTACGAATGTACGACTACATTCGTTTATCCTTGTGTACACTTTTACGGTTGATCCTGAAACTGTATTTCCTTCATTTTTCACAATATTTTCTTCTAAAAAGGATAAAAAAGTTGATTGTCCAGGAATATTTTCAGTATAAATAAAAGTTGATCATAAAATTTTCATTAAAATGGCAATTATACGGGATCTTTGGATTTGTATTTTGTTGAAGAATTTTTTGTCGACATCCAAAAATATCAAAACACTATAACTCAAATTTTAAATCGAAACATCAATGAAATACAATGAAAATTATGAAATCCATATATTTATAGATGAAAATGACATATTTTAGAAGTTATGTATGTTATGAGTATATTTTATCAAATATTTTGATAATAAAACATGGAAACTAAGTATTAAATAATCTCAAAAATTATGTTATAAAGTTTATATTAAATAATTCTTGACGAAATTAATTTAACGTGTGTTTCGTGTTTAATTCAGGATAAAAGACAAAATTTCACAAATTCAAGCCCATCATTGCGTTCCTCTCGTCGAGACGAGCGATTTCAATATAAATTTCGTGTAATTTGATGGAAGGATTTGAAAATTACAACGATTTGAATATTATCCCGCAATTTGTACCCGCAATTACCGTAATTTTCCCGCAATTTTCCCGCAATTGCGCCGCAATGGCCGCAATTTTACGAAAACGTAATATACCGCTATATGTTATTGCGAAATTGCGATTCTAAATTTCGGGCCGCAATTTCCGCAATTGCGCCGCAATTTAAAACACTGATATATATATATATATATATATATATATATATATATATATATATATATATATATATATATATATATATATATATATATATGGAGATTGGATGATTAATATATATATATATATATATATATATATATATATATATATATATATATATATATATATATATATATATATGTATATATATGTGGAGAGTGGAGAAATTGGTACTTAATTAAGTAGTTTAGCCTATATATATATATATATATATATATATATATATATATATATATATATATATATATATATATATATATATATTAAAGAATGAGGTTGAGGTTTCGAATTTCGAAAATGTCACTCAACTCCAGGATGATGTGGATGACTTAATTAGTGATATTATTAAAGAATTCGGTTATGTGGAGTCTATTAAAGGATTTCGAAAATATTGGACTGTACCGTTTTTACATTATGAATATGAATAAAGCTTAGAATACATAAGTATTAGAGGTTTATCACACCTTCTAGATTTCCAAAAATTTTCATTTGTACCATTTCCAATAATTACATTTAAACTTTGGTTAAAAAAATAATAATTTTTAATCACATCATTCCAAAAATAGGAATGTCTTTTATAATTCATCTGATCATGCTCTTCATCTATAGGATTTTCAATTAATTTATATCAATCTTAATTTTCCTCATAATTATAATATAGCCGAAGCCATTTAATAAGTAATACTTTATTAAAAATTCCCAGATTTAAAACACATAATCCACCTTTTTCTTTAGGTTGACAAACTATATTCCAATCTACTAGATTATATCCTGTTTTACTATTTCCTTTCCATAAAAAAATTTCCTTGTTTTAACTATTTCATTTAAGACCCATTTTGAAAATTTAAAAACACTAGGAGAATACTCGCGCTACGCGGCGAGCATGTAAATTATGTTTTTTATTGTAATACAATTATATATTTGAATGACAATATTAATAATATCATCTTAAAATAAAGTTATTTGAATTTATTTATTTATGATTATTCATATATATTATAATTATTTTTCATTATGATAGCAAGAAATATTCTTTTTTTAATCAAATAATAATACTTATAATAGTGTCATTATATAATAATATATAATAATAAGATAAGATATAATACAATTTTACGAAAAACAAAACAACAAATATATATCATTATTCACATTATTTCATACAATATCAAATATTAAAATAATGAATCATACAACATATGTAGTACCACATTATTAATTATATAGTAGCAATAATGTTTTATTGATTCAAAATGCAATGAAAAATATAAAATAATATAAAACTTAATAGTGAAAGTAATTTAATAAATAATATCAAAATTTAATTTATAGTAAACATAAATACTAATTATTTTATATCATCTGATTAATTGGTTTTATAACGAAATTCCTGTCACTTAGTTTTTCTAATAATTTAGATAAATAATATAGAATCATCTGCATAAAACAACCTTGTATAAATATTATTAATTGGTTTTATAATGAAATTCCTATCACTTAGTTTTTCTAATAATTTAGATAAAACATCCATTATTAATAAGAAAAGATGTGTAGATGTAGGATCACCTTGTTTTAACCCTCTTTTGAGGTGTATAAATTTACCAGGACTACCATTTAAAATTACTCTAGTTGTTCCTGGCAGGATAGATTTTTTTATCCAATTTATAAATTTATTTCCAAAACCTCTTATTTCCATAATTTTAACTAGAAAATCCCATGACACACTATCAAAAGCTTTATGTATATCAAGTTTTTAAATAATTAAGGGTATTTTTTCCTTTGTGCTAAACACAATACTTCTCTAGCATAAACATAATTTTCTGCAATATTCTACCTTTTAAAAATCCCAATTGATTTTTTGATATCATTTGATTTATATTAGTACTAATTATATTTGATAATATTTTAGAAAAAATTATTTGAACACTTGATATTAGACTAATTGGCCAATAATCTTTAGGCTCTATGACATCTTCTTTTTTAGGGACTAAAGTAATAAAAGATGTATTAAATTTAGATTAACAATTTTTTGCATCATTATTAAATAAGTCCAAAACTTCAGTTTTGACAAGTTCAAAATTATTTTTAAAAAATTCACCAATTAGTCCATCTGGACCAGGGCTGATCATATTATTTTTCCATTCTTTAATAGATTGTTTTAATTCTTCCATTTTGAATGGAGAATCCAAATCAGTTAAATCTGTTGAATTATTTTCATATAATCTTTCAATATTAATATTCCCAAATTCTTTATTATTTACATTTTCTTTTCCCATTAAATCTCTGTAAAGAGAGAAAAATAATTTTGATTTATTTATGTGATCTCTATATTCAATACCATTTTTATCCTTAAGTACAGCTATCATGGAATTGGATTTTTTAATAGTTGCATGTAGCTGAAAAAAATTTGTATTTGCATCACCAAATTTAATCCAATTAAATTTAGAACTTTGTTTCCAATAAATTTTGTTTAAAGCCAATATTGTTTCAATTCTTAATTTAGCTTTTAGTTTTAACCATTTTTCAATTTGAGTTAAGGATCTTATATCTTCCATCTTTTCTGCCCAGAAAATTATTTTTTTACAATTTTCAGTATATAAATTATATTTTATTCTCATTTTCTTATTTAATTCTATTAAACTGTGATTCATTTCCTGTATTTTTAAATAAAAATCATTTAAAGTATTACTTATGTTATTAGTTAAATGTGATCTTATTAAGTTTCGAAATTCTTCTATATATAACCATTTGGATTCAAATCTAAATCCATTAAAGATAGGGTAATTTGTATTTGCCTCATAAAGTATTGGAATATGATATGAGCAAGTGTTTACTCTTGTTGTTAGTTGTGAGTTAGGGTAATTAGCTATCCAATTTTTATCAATTAATATTCTATCTAATCTTTCTTTTGAGACTAAATTTTGCCAAGTAAATAACTTCCTAGATCAATTAATTGCATGTGTGTATTGAATTATTAGTCTTGTGCTCTCTACCGAGGAGATACTACAGAAGGAACAAGTAAAGAAAGAAGATAAGAGCGTACCATTAATTATCAAGGTTACTTCTTTTTTATCTTTATCAATTTCGGTGAAGGAAAAGGGTATATAGGCTCCTTATTGAAAGGAGCTAAGCCCTTCCTTTCATAGAAATTGAATTGATTAGAAGAAAGAATATGTTATATGCTGCAAAAAGCTCAAATAGACATTAATGGCTTCTAAATCCTATTTAGACATTGCGAAAAAGGGTTAAAAGATCCAAAGCAACTTGATTGGAAATTTGTTCAAATTAAAAAGAAAAGAGAACCAAAAAACAAGGATCAGAACCATTTAAACCCTTTCCATCATAGATGCTATAGATGTTTGTCTTCTTCGCATTATGTGGTTCGCAACCATTTAAACCCTTTCCACCTATAAGATGCTTAAATTGCAACTTATTAGGTCATATACAAAAAAATTGTTATCTAAATCCGAGGAATAATACATATAAACTATCAAATTTTGTACCACATCCTAATTCGATACCAAAGCCAATGCATAATGCCCCAAAACCTTCACCTCAAGCTCAAAAGCAAATTGCAGCTAAGCCTTCATCTCAAGCTCCAAAGCGGCGCCAAGCAAAAACCATCACACAAGTGGTACTGGAGCCCTCCAGTTCTGAGAGTATAATAGCTAGTCCAACTATTTACTTACCTTCAAAAAATGAGGAAAATGAACAATCTATATTAGAAGAATTGGATGTTACATTACAAGGCGTACCATTATCCATATGTAGTTATGAAGATCTGAGCAAGGCAGTTTGCAGCTTCGGTGAGTTGTTCAGAGTGGGAGAATTTATTGCAATTAATCCAATTCCATACCTAAAATTTTTTATCAAATCAAAACCTCATCAACAAATACCAGAAAAAATTCATATAATACAAGGCAGAAAGCAATAACTGATTAGGGTTTCACAACACTCACGCCACGTCACTCACACAAGCCAAAAGCTCAAGAACATTTGATAAAGATAAAAGATGTGAAATTGAAAAAAGTTTGGTGGGTTAAGAAGAATTTGCATAACACAATTTGGAGGGTTAAGGAGAACAAAGAAAAAGCAAGTATTGTGGAAGAAAGACCCTCATAGAGTAAAATTATCATCACGGGGCTAAGAAGAGAGGGAGAAGAGCTTTGCTTATCTCTGGATAAGGATTTTAGTCATTGGATAAGACTATTTATTCAAGAGATAAGTGATAAATTTAGTAATGAAAACATAAAAGTAAGCAAGGAAAAGAGAGGAAAAAACATATTAAATTTATGGAGGGAAAATCTCAGTTGGCTTTTGTTCCTGACATAAATGGGTTATCCATACAATTTTTATCGGAACCAATCTCTATGAATGTACCGGAACTGACATGTTGCGAGGTTCCTGTTGTAGATCATTTATCTCCGTTACACTCTCAACAAATCAGTCCAAATTCAATGCTAGAAATTCCTTACAAACTACAGCCCTCAATCCAGTTGACAAGCTTCCAACTTGAAACTTCATCTAATATTCTGATCCAAACTCATGAATCTTCTCATACAAAAACTTCGCAAATCTTAAACAAACCAAATCAATCATTAATCAAAAGGGGATGAATTCCATTTGATTACTCAAATCAATCAATGCCCAAAATTCCTGAGAAATTACTTTCAAAAGGTAATTGTTCCACTTTAAACCTTTCAAAAGAGAAAGCAATCCAGAGAATTGAGGAATTAGAAGGAGAAGATGAGGCAGAGATGGAGGACGAGATTATGAGAGATAAATCGGAAAACATACAAGAACAATGAAAAATTAAGAAAGCCATCAGTAGAGAAAAACAAGTGTTAAGTTCAAGCTTGAAGCAAGGAACATCTCATGAAGAACAAAGGAGAAGTATTCGATTACAGAGCAAGCAATCAGGCTGTTACATTTCTCCATTGGCAAAACACTACAACAGATGGGCTTTTCAGCGACGGGACCCTATTTTCATCGATGGGCCGTCGCAAATATAAGTCACTTTCACCGACGGGCCGTAGCTAAAACAGTATTTCCGACGGTTTTGTTTTCCGATGGCCCGTCGCAAATTACGACGGCCCGTCGGAAGACCTAAACCCGTCGCAGAAGTCCACCGTAGGCCTGTCGGAGAAGCTAAACCCGTCGCAGAAGTCCACCGTCGGCCCGTCGGAGAAGACAAACCCGTCGGTGATGTTCAGCGGCGGCCCATCGGTGATAAAAATCCCGTCGCAGATGTATGCAAAGGAGAAGTATTCGATTACAGAGCAAGCAATCAGGTTGTTACATTTCTCCATTGGCAAAAGCTCAGATGGTCCAGCTCCAATGACAAGTGTTATCCTAGTTCAATATAAAACTTGATTTCATCATCTAAACAAACGAATATGGTAGACATATTTAATATTATTTTGTATAAGACAAAATAAATTTGACTTTGTTTTGATTTTTGAAAATATATTTTACTATAATGTCTATAAAATTCATCATAGATAATGATCACGAAGCGAAGCAAAAGTACGCTCTAGTACATGTTAACTTTTTTGAAGTTGAAGGAATAGATTGAAAGGTCTTCCCAAATATAAAAAATCATGTCTTTAATTATAATTCATCGTATTAAGTCTCTAATTAATAGAACATACATTCATATCGTATTAATTCACTCACTAATGGAAAATACATTCACCACGTATTAATTCACTCATTAATAGAAAATGCATTCACCTCTTTTATTTCTAAAAATAATTTACAAAATTTGAATGAATTATAATCTTAAAGACATTCTTGCTTAAGAATTGGCCTATAAATATATACATTCAATTCAATTTAGAATCATCAACCAAAAGTTCAAAAATTTCTTCAAACCTTAGATAAACTACCTAGAAACAAAATGTCTCATATCAGTGGAGTAGCAATTATTCTTGTCTTATCTTTCTTCATGTGCTCAACATGTAAGATTAACTAACTATTAACATCTTAATTCTCCACATCATTTTCTTAGGGATGTATAAAACTTATAATTTCTTACTTTTTTTTGTTAATTTTGATTCTTAGATCATCTCGTTGAGGCTCAAATGTAATGATTACAAAAGTTGGCATAATCCCCAAGGAGGAAATTATTCTGGTTGTGATGGTTCTCAACAACATCAGGACTGCGCAGATTGGTGTGCGAACTCGAACTGCACTTGCACCAATAACAAACACGGCCACTGTTTAGCTCGTGGTAGCGAAACAGTTTGTCATTGCAATTGTGTCAGTGGAAACAACTGTTAGTTTGTTATAGTAAAATATAATAAATTCATTCATCGAGGGACGAGGGAGATATAGTTATGTCATTGAATTTTCGATTAATATGTATCTTCTTAATTTAAATTTTGGGAAGAATGTGTTCTTTTTATTATTCGTCAAGTACTTTTTAGAAATATCATAATTAAAAAACAAGGAAAAATTACAGAAGATAACACATGAAAAACTTACTTGAACTTCATAAATAAAAATTAAAAAATGTCGTAATTGACCGCTAGCACATACACAATACTTAACCCTTATATTTCAAAGACTCAAATTTTCAATTTTCTCGGAATTTTCCGAATTGAAAAGATTAATACATGCAAAATAAATGCAAGTATAAAGAAAGTACACATGCATTACATAATTATAAAATCTTCCTCAGAAGTGTCTTTAATTAAATACTAAGATAAGCAAATTAATTACTCAATTTTCATTATTTTCTTTAAACATGGAAATTAAAGTTTAACACAAACAAAATACTGATCAATTTAAGTCATCTAACACATGTAATATACTCAAATTGAAGTTTTTTTAAAAAAAAATATTGTAATAGAACACTAAATTATACAAAATAATTAGGAACTGTTCGGATGGTGATACTGCTCGAATTAAAAGTTTTTCTCAAAAAATGTTAAAAACTAAAAAGATCAACACATAAAAAAACTCAATTTTGAAACGTCTCCAAAATCGAGAAATCTATAAATATATTCAATTTTTTGTTTTTGAAAAATGAAAAATTGAAGTTTAATAATACATGCAAAATACTTATTTTTCTATCACATGCATGCTAACAAAAAATTAAACATTCAAACAAAAAACCCAATCATTATTGATAAAAAAAAATAGATTCCAAAATTTTAAAATTATACGGATATAGTTGCTAAATTTATCGGGCCATACCCATTGATTCACCTCCCAGAAAATACATAATTCTTTGAAATTTTTATACGAAAAATGCCAAGCATAATAATTAGGGGTTATATATTCGGTCCTCAAACTCAAAATAACACTCTTGATGAAGTAACAGAAGAGAAGGGATAATTGAATTGATTAGTATTATTAATTGATTCGTTTATCAATTTAACTGACCGTTTAATTAAATTGACACTTCAATTAACATGTAATAATGTTAACATATTATAAATTATTTACGTGTCAATTAAACGTATCAATTAATATTTAATAGAGTCAATTAGAGAGGTTAATTAACTCATTTAACCATTTGTTGTCACCTCATGAAGAGTGTTGAGATGAGTTTGGGAGCCAACTATATTTTACCTAATAATTATACTTATACACCAGATACAACATCTTCAATTACCTAATTAACATATTTATTAGGAATTGTTAATTCGTATGAATGTTAATTATGGATTATTAATTTGGGTGGGTGTTAAAATCATCTTAATTAAGTGTCCTAATTATTAATGAGGATGTTATGGTGAAATCTGGTGAACAGATGTACTCAAATCTTTAATAATTTTTTTTTATTAATCTCAAATCTTTAATAATTCAATTCTTTTAAACACATAAAAAGTAAAATTTAAAATTTAATTAGTTGAATATTTTACAAATAACTATATAAAAATACAGAAAATACATAAACTTGTAAGTATCACTGATTCTTTGGTACTTTTTTTAAGGAAATTTGGAGAGGGTTCAATTAGCCCCTTTCCAAATATTTTTTATTAATCAAATAATAGCTAGTTATTTAAAAAAACACAAAACAATCTATTTACCATAGTCATCTATGATTTGCATGTACTTGTAATTATAATATAATACCCGAAATTATACGATTGTCATCATCTTCGTTTATAACGATATATTTGGATAATTGTAGATATCATCCTTGAGTATCAGATCAAATCAAATAAAAAATTCATTGTAATATACTAATTCAGAGAAATCACGGGCCAAATCTAGAAAAATCAAATCCATACAGCTCTAGAAGATTTAGCAAAGAAAAACAATTTGTCCTTGGTTGTTAAATTTTGTGTAAATTAGATAAATGATGATCCCCTTGCTAGATAACAAACAGATTGTACAAATTGTCACGTCTCAATATTTACCATAGTGGAATATATCCTGAATCCCAACTAGATCAACAATGTTTAACCATAGTGGAACATATCACCTGGTCTCCATGATGCATATAATTGGGGTGTGTGTGTGCAAAAATTACTTTTAGTTCGAATTTTAGAATATGATTTCAAATGAAACAATGGATTCACATGAATTTTATTCTAAGCAATAGTATCTTAAAATACGTGATATTATCATATTTGATCGTCCACAAAAAAAATTTCATTATTGAATTTTCTTTTAATAATACGCAACGAGCGATCGCTTGTTGTGACCAAATTGTGTTACATTTAACTATAAAAGTAAATAAAATTGATAAATTTCCTATACGTCCAAAAAATATTGTCCTTATTGTTATCATTATTTCAACCAAAAAAGGATGTTTTCATTGTTTTTATTGTAGATTGTGTCGTTGTTCTGATTTTTTTTTGGAAGATTCGTCTATTTCGTTTGAGTCAGATCGTTCATGTGGTTGCAATAAGAACGGTATCCCTTATTCTTCTTTCATTTGTGTTGATCGTACCTCGATTATGCCCCCTGAATTGTATCTGATTTTAGTTGTGGCTAGAAATTTTGAAAGTGTGGTTATGATCATGTATTGAAAATTGTAATAAATACAAAATACTCAAACTTCAAGTTCATCTCAAAGAATGCCTGAATTGAGTAAAACATCTACAAGTTTTTTTTTTTTTAAGCTTATGCACTCAAATTCTTAGTTTTTGAATTTTTTTTCCCTCAAAAATCCAGAAATTGAAGCTTAAAACAATCTAAATACTCAGTTTTCGAGTTTTTCTCCAAATCACCGATACTGAAGTCTGACACAAACAAATTATTTTCATTTTTTTTAAAGAAGTCCCACATATACAATACTTGGTTTTTCAAGAAGAATTGACTCAAAAAAACTAAAGTTGATGTCTCAAATGTGCAAAATAATAAAACTTCAAATTTTCTCAAAAGAATTGTCATCTTTGAGCGTTAAAATATGAAAATTCTTAAATTAGTATGTTTTTGAATGTTAATACACTCAAATTACTCAATTTTCGAGTTATACATAAAATGCCAAAACATAAGTATAACAAATGCAAATTATTCAATTTTGAAGTGTCCCCAAAATAATGAAACTGAAGTATTAAACATGCCAAATGCTAAATGTTCAATTTTTTTTTTCCTAATAAAAAACAACCATATGTTAATCTAGTACATGCAAAAAAAAAATTCAGAAAAATATCAAAATTATAGTCTAGCACATACAAAATAAACAAATTTTATGTTTTGAAGGCTCATACAATTTCGAATTTTAAAATTTCTCAAAATGGCCTATAACAAAAGACTTATATATGAAAAATACTCAAATTAAAAGTTTTTCTCAAAAAATGTTAAAAACTAAAAAGGCCAACTATTTTTTCAAAATTTTGTAACGTTTCCAAAATCCAGAAATCTATAAATATACTCAATTTTTGTTTCTGAAAAATGAAAAATTGAAGTTTAAAAATACATGCAAAATAATATTTTTTCTGCATACTAACAAGAAATTAAACATTCAAACAAAAACCCCAATCACTATTGATAAAAAAAAATAGATTCCAAAATTTAAAAATTATACGGATATAGTTGCTAAATTTGTTGGGCCAGACCCATTGGATTCTCCTCCGAGAAATACATAATTTTTTCAAAATTTTATACGAAAAATGCCAAGCATAATAATTAGGGGTCATATATTCAACCCTCAAATTCAAAATAACATTCTTGATGAGGTGACAAAAAAATAATAAGTAAATTGATTAGTATTATTAATTGACTTGATTATTAATTTAACTGAGCGTTTAATTAAATTGACACTTCAATTAACATGTACTAGTGTTAACATATTACAAATTATTTACGTGTCAATCAAACGTATCAATTAATATTTAATAGAGTTAATTAGAGAGGCTAGTTAACCCATTTAACCATTTGTTGTCACTTCATCAAGAATGTTGGGATGAGTTGGAAGGCCAACTATATTTTCCCTAATAATTATACTTATACACCAGATACAACATCTTCAATTTCCTAATTAACATATTTAATTAATATAGTAACTAATAAGTAACATCGAATTAAAACTTATGCAATATTAATTAGAAGTTGTTAATTCGGATGAATGTTAATTATTAATTATTAATTTGAATGGGTGTCAATATCATGTTAATTAACTGTCTTAATTATTAATATGAGGATATTATGGTGAAATCTGGTAAACAGATTTCCTCAAATCTTTAATAATTTTTTTTGATTAATCTCAAATCTTTAATAATTAAATTCTTTTAAGCACATAAAAAGTAAAACATTTAATTTAATTACTTGAATATTTTACATATAACTATATAAAATACAGAAAATACATAAGGATCACTAATTCTTTGGTACTTGAAAGTGGTTTTCAGAGAGAACTGCTTTTGGATTCCTGCTCAGTATTATCTTTTTGTTGGTTTTGAAGGGTACACATAAAATTATGAAAAATAATTATTTTTACGAAGAGTAACTTTTTCTTCTTGTCGTCATGGATGGAGGGTTGGATACTTCTTACAAAATTCTTGCATACCGCTCCTTCAAAATTTGTCGTGTGACCACCGTCCACAGGTCATCCTAATATTTCCTATGTAACGTAATCAATTTAACATAACATGTGTTACTAAAATTTGTCGCGTGACCACCGTCCATAGGTCATCCTAATATTTCCTATGTAACGTAATTAATTTAACAAAACATGTGTTACTAAAATATATCGCGTGACCACCGTCCATAGGTCATCCTAATATTTCCTATGTAACGTAATTAATTTAAAAAAACATGTTACTAAAATTTGATCAAGATATTGTCTGATATGAAATTATACCACCACACACCCCTCTCTATTTCTATTTCTACCATAATCATAACACGATTTTCATCTAGTTAGATTTCTATCCTAGTGTAGTTGTGTTAGCAGATAAATAACCTCTTAATTACAACCGAATATGTTTTTTTACTACAAAACAATGGTAAAATATTTTTATATTATTGATATTATATGAAGTATGAATTTTATGAAATATAGTTTGAATTTATGATATAAATCTCCATTTTAAAAATCGAACAAAACGGTTCATAAAAAAGAAATCATGCCATTAATACGATTGCATGTGGCATGATGTGGACTTCAAAAAAACAAGATGTATGTAGGGGTGTCAACGATGGGGGTATTGTCCGAACCGACCAGAACCGTATTCGAAGAAATAATCTGATTAAAAAAAAAATATCCGATTCCGAAGAGGTCCAGATATGGATACGGTTACACATTTTTTAAACCGGAATCGAATCGATATTCGATTTTGGTGTCGGGACCGGATCCGTGTTCCGGATCCGATTATTTTTTGGATCCGGATATTCGGAACCAGATTCGAGTATCCGAAACCGGATCCGAATCAGTATATTATATATTGTTTTTATGTATTTTATTTGATATTAGTTCAAATATTATATATAAATTAATGATTTGTGAGTAATTTAAAATAACAATCGTAAAATTACGTTCAAATATAATTATATATATCGTTCATATTACAAATTATATATATATTTAGTTAAAAATAAGTTATGTTATCATAACATATTGTCCGGCTTAATATCCGGAAAAAAAATCGTATCCGTATCCGCATTCGACAATATCCGAACCATATCCGTATCCGTTTATTATCCGAACCGGATCCGTATCCGGATAATTTCGTACCCGAATCTCGAGGCGACTCCGATGTATGGTAATGGGAGCGTGAATGCGTAGATTGATAGTGGAACTGAAATGTATGAAAAAAATATTAAACGAGACATTCATATTCTTTTAATTTCCTGTTATAAATTCGATTAATTATGATATGATCCTTAGTATTAATCATCTTTTACTTTAGTTTATGTAGATAAGGAATAATATTATACTAGGTAAAGCAAAAGAAGCACTTTTTTATTCGTGAAAAACTTTTTAAGATTTACAAATAAAATATTATTTTCAGCACAAATAGCACGCCTAAATCATTTTAATTAATCTCCCTTTTTCACCAAACAATCTAACAAGCTATAATAACGAAACACCAATCAAGCTTCGAGGATACAAATTAGATGCTACATACTCCGGCAAAGACGTGCATTGCCAATTATTGATTCATTTACTCGTATGAGTTGGCCATTTTATTATATGGTCCATATACTGAAAGAGCCCTTTTATTGTGATAAAAAGACTATAAAACTGATATAAGCAAATAAACCTCTCTCTCTCTCTCTTCTCTTTTTCTCTCTCTCTCTAGAGCTCTGTTTTGAGGGTTTTGAAAGTTTGAAAAAAATGGATATTCACAAAAATGTGACTGTTTCGAGTGGGTTCACTGCTCCTTGGGATTTTGTTCCTGAATCCAACAAGGTTTGTTTTGTTTTCTCCCTAATATTTTTTTCCTTTTTATTGTTTTGAATTTTACTCGACTACATTTTGTTGTCCTTGTGCAGTATTTTTTGTTGATTTTGAGTATTACTAACTTTTATCCCCGCGCAATTGCGAGGGATGTTTTTTTATAAATATTTAAATAGAATTAACGCGTGTGTAAATTAACGCGCATGCGTTTGAACTAAGTTAATCTAATCATGACATATTTGCAAATATCATGATGTCAATATATGGATAAGGTTCATGACATTAGTCTATCACGGATATTAATTTATAATATAATTTGTATAAATAACATTTGTTCAGGTGATTATAAAATCGATTAATATAATCATGACATATTCGCAAATTTTAATATGTATGTAAAATAGGAAAAAAAGACCAAATGTAAAAAAAAATACTAAAATGTAAAATAAGGAAAAAGAATCAAAATATAAAAAAAGACCGAAATATAAATAAAAATGACCAAAATGTAAATAAAAAGGACCAAGATGTAAATAAAAAAGACCAAAATATAAATTAAAAATATAAAAAAAAAATCGAAATGTAAATAAAGAAGGTCAAAAATGTAAATAAAAAAGATCAAAATATAAATTAAAAAAATATATTTTTTACACACAAGTGCTTGATGACGTAGAGTCTTAGAATTGTAAGAATTTTGTTTGATTTATATATAAGATATAATTTCTTGTGAACAGTTTCGTGATTTTGTCTTGTTTTGGCTAGGTATTTTGAAGTTGGGTTTTACGAAAATGTTTGGGTTAAAAAAGAAATATCAAATATGTGGTATTTTATTTTGGAATTTGAAAGTATGTGCATTATTTTCTGCATTGTTACTTATTATTAGTTTGTTCTTATTTTTGAAGGTTTTATTTGTTAATTTTAGTACAACTATTCGATAATAAAAGAAGGATAGAGAATAATTCGGTAGGTTAGAAGGTGTTCGAATGTCAGGAAGTCAAATATTTCAAATTGCTGCTCGCCTGGCACCTCAAATTATTACTAGCCTAACGACATTGGTCGTCTCTCTCTCTCTCTCTCTCTCTCTCTCTCTCTCTCTATATATATATATATATATATATATATATATATATATATATATCTCTATCTCTCTCTACAAATATTGAAAACAAACCAAGATATTACTGGTGGTACAAAAGATGCTTCCTAAAAAATTGAAAATGTCCGAAAATGACATTTTACGTGACATCAATGCAGGAGACAAACAACCACTACGTGTGTGTTCAGAACGTTATGTTCCGGAGGACAAGGAAGAGGCTCTAAATTCACAAAATTTTGGGCAGGTAATATTTCAATCGCGTGTATTAGGAGACTATATATATATATAATCTTGCTAAGAAAAATAAAAAAAATTCCAAAACAAATTCATGCACGCAAAATATATTATTGAAATCAACAAAATATAATTTTGAAATTAGAAAAATATCCTGACAAATCTAATATGTTAACATATTTAAAATTTAGAATAAAATTATATATTTTCAACAGTATATTTTGATAAATAAAAAAATTATTTTGTTAATTTCAACAGTATCGTTCGGCCTTTGAATACTTTTTTAGATTTTTTTTATGGATATATATATATATATATATATATATATATATATATATATGGGCTAGGTTCAATGGACAACACTACTGTTTGGCCCACGCGGCCAACATCGTTTATTTCTCATAATATAAATATCAAAATTAAATCTTAACCGTATAGATATGTTTTATATCATCAAGATAGGTCGTAGAATAAATTTTACATCATTTTTATTTTTCAATCTAACAAAATGGATAACATATTTTCACAACCATTCATTTCGATAATTTTTTGGATTTTCAAGAAGGAAAACTCGAAACAATGTAAAACATTATTCTAAGCCTATTTAACAAAATGGATAACATATTTTCATGTATGGATTGTGAGAAATACACGTTGTTGGCCGAGTTGGCTAAACAAGAGTGTTGGCCATTGAATCTAGCCCTACATATATATATATATATATATATATATATATATATATATATATATATATATATATATAGCGAGGCTAAACTACTTAATTAAGTACCAACATTTTGGTACTTAATACTTTTTCACCGTTGGATTTGTTTTGAGATTTGTGTTTTTTCATGATGATCATGAAAGTTTGTGCACATCATTAAATGCACAAATCTCGATGCAAATCCAATGGTGAAAAAACATTAAGTACCAACATGTTGGTACTTAATCAAGTAGTTTAGCCTCCCTCATATATATATATATATATATATATATATATATATATATATATATATATATATATATATATATATATATATATATATATATATATAGACACGCACACACACACACACACACACACACACACACACAAAAAGAATCCAAAATGAACATGAATTTTCCGATGATTTTATCTAGCAACAGGAGAATGAGGTTGAGGTTTCGAATTTCGAAAATGTCACTCGACTCCAGGATGATGTAGATGACTTAATTAGAGATATTATTAAAGAATTCAGTTATGTGGAGTCTATGAAAGGTATCAAGTATCGAATGGCACGGCAATTCATCAACAACGGCTACGGTTTAGTTGCTAGGGAAACGCTTGCGGTACTACTGAATTTGCTATGGCGGACATTTCCTCCTGTTAATGAAAAGGATCTTTCGCCAGGAGATCCAATCCCCCATATTTGGATATCAACATTCGCGAATTATCAGCTTCAAAATCCTTTGCCGAAACCTGTTCTCACTTCCCCCAATTCGCTAATAATTACGCGTAAGTTTTATCTGTACATTGTTATTACAAAAATCTTACCGATATATCTATAATAGTGTTAACTCATTGTTTTGCTTAGCCAACATCGCAAGGCAATTCTCTATTGTCGTCTTAGGCGGGTCTACTGAAAGGTCTATCTCTCTGAGACCTTTGGAGATACATACAATTCTCGAGAAGGTCAAAATTACGCCACGCCCCGCCTATCTTTCCGATGATAATAAAAGAAGTTACACATCTTTCGTTGAGAGATGCAGAAAACTAGCCTCGGTACATTAATATTAAGAATTTCGTTTTTATTAGATCGTTTTTCTATAAAAAAAATGTTTATATGCCACAATAGGGTCTCAATGCCTTACGAGTTAGAGGCAATCGTCTCGTCGGTGCTCCAGAGGCCGTCAACCTTTACTTCCCGCCAAAATCTACTAAGCTAATTCAAAAAAGCACAATTGAATCAGAAATTCTACGTCACGCACATTCTGTACTACCCGAAGAGTTGTCCAATCTAGCAAGTCACAAAATTGTGAAATACACTGAATGTAACAGTGTTAATTGTTATTTCCAGTTGGAGGATGCATAGAGAGGGTGGGAATGAAATATCATCGTCATACTCACAAATCCTTAAACATAGCAAAAAATATATATATATAATCGCGTATGAGAGAACGTGTGGATTGAAATTGCATAGCGATCCGTCATAAATCATTGATAGACCGGCAATGCGGGATCGTACCAACAAGGAGGAAAGAGAAATCGGTATAGAGCCAGTGTATGTGTATGTATATGTATAATTTATTTGGTGGTGAAATTTTTTATATGTATATGGAGATTGGATGATTAATGTATATATATATATATATATATATATATATATATATATATATATATATATATATATATATATATATATATATATATTTATCAATGTTTTAAATTATGATATTGCGATCCATTGCGGTCGGGTCTTTTTTGCAGTGGATTGCGTTTGCGGGCGCAATTGCGGCGCAATGAACTTATTGCGGGCAGTCGTTGCGATATTAAATTATGTAAAAATAATAGTTTGTTTAAATATATTTTTCACAATATTTTCTTCTAAAAAGGATAAAAAAGTTGATTGTCCAGGAATATTTTCAGTATAAATAAAAGTTGATCATAAAATTTTCATTAAAATGGCAATTATACGGGATCTTTGGATTTGTATTTTGTTGAAGAATTTTTTGTCGACATCCAAAAATATCAAAACACTATAACTCAAATTTTAAATCGAAACATCAATGAAATACAATGAAAATTATGAAAGCCATATATTTATAGATGAAAATGACATATTTTAGAAGTTATGTATGTCATGAGTATATTTTATGAAATATTTTGATAATAAAACATGGAAACTAAGTATTAAATAATCTCAAAAATTATGTTATAAAGTTTATATTAAATAATTCTTGACGAAATTAATTTAACGTGTGTTTCGTGTTTAATTCAGGGTAAAAGACAAAATTTCACAAATTCAAGCCCATCATTGCGTTCCTCTCGTCGAGACGAGCGATTTCAATATAAATTCCGTGTAATTTGATGGAAGGATTTGAAAATTACAACGATTTGAATATTATCCCGCAATTTGTACCCGCAATTACCGTAATTTTCCCGCAATTTTTCGAAAACGCAATATACCGCTATATGTTATTGCGAAATTGCGATTCTAAATTTCGGGCCGCAATTTCCGCAATTGCGCCGCAATTTAAAACACTGATATATATATATATATGGAGATTGGATGATTAATATAGATATATATATATATATATGGAGAGTGGAGAAATTGGTACTTAATTAAGTAGTTTAGCCTATATATATATATATATATATATATATATATATATATATATATATATATATATATATATATATATATATATATATTAAAGAATGAGGTTGAGGTTTCGAATTTCGAAAATGTCACTCAACTTCAGGATGATGTGGATGACTTAATTTGTGATATTATTAAAGAATTCGGTTATGTGGAGTCTGTTAAAGGATTTCGAAAATATTGGACTGTACCGTTTTTACATTATGAATATGAATAAAGCTTAGAATACATAAGTATTAGAGGTTTATCACACCTTCTAGATTTCCAAAAATTTGCATTTGTACCATTTCCAATAATTACATTTAAACTTTGGTTAAAAAAATAATAATTTTTAATCACATCATTCCAAAAATAGGAATGTCTTTTATAATTCATCTGATCATGCTCTTCAATTAATTTATATCAATCTTAATTTTCCTCATAATTATAATATAGCCGAAGCCATTTAATAAGTAATACTTTATTAAAAATTTCCAGATTTAAAACACATAATCCACCTTTTTCTTTAGGTTGACAAACTATATTCCAATCTACTAGATTATATCCTGTTTTACTATTTCCTTTCCATAAAAAAATTTCCTTGTTTTATCTATTTCATTTAAGACCCATTTTGAAAATTTAAAAACACTAGGAGAATACTCGCGCTACGCGGCGAGCATGTAAATTATGTTTTTTATTGTAATACAATTATATATTTGAATGACAATATTAATAATATCATCTTAAAATAAAGTCATTTGAATTTATTTATTTATGATTATTTATGTATATTATAATTATTTTTCATTATGATAGCAAGAAATATTCTTTTTTTAATCAAATAATAATACTTATAATAGTGTCATTATGTAATAATATATAATAATAAGATAAGATATAATACAATTTTACGAAAAACATAACAACAAATATATATCATTATTCACAATATTTCATACAATATCAAATATTAAAATAATGAATCATACAACATATGTAGTAACACATTATTAATTATATAGTAGCAATAATGTTTTATTGATTCAAAATGCAATGAAAAATATAAAATAATATAAAACTTAATAGTGAAAGTAATTTAATAAATAATATCAAAATTTAATTTATAGTAAACATAAATACAAATTATTTTATATCATATGATTAATTGGTTTTATAATGAAATTCCTATCACTTAGTTTTTCTAATAATTTAGATAAATAATATAGAATCATCTGCATAAAACAACCTTGTATAAATATTATTAATTGGTTTTATAATGAAATTCTTATCACTTAGTTTTTCTAATAATTTAGATAAAACATCCATTATTAATAAGAAAAGATGTGTAGATGTAGGATCACCTTGTTTTAACCCTCTTTTGAGGTGTATAAATTTACCAGGACTACCATTTAAAATTACTCTAGTTGTTCCTGGCAGGATAGATTTTTTTATCCAATTTATAAATTTATTTCCAAAACCTCTTATTTCCATAATTTTAACTAGAAAATCCCATGACACACTATCAAAAGCTTTATGTATATCAAGTTTTTAAATAATTAAGGGTATGTTTTCCATTGTGCTAAACACAATACTTCTCTAGCATAAACATAATTTTCTGCAATATTCTACCTTTTAAGAATCCCAATTGATTTTTTGATATCATTTGATTTATATTAGTACTAATTATATTTGATAATATTTTAGAAAAAATTATTTGAACACTTGATATTAGACTAATTGGCCTATAATCTTTAGGCTCTATGACATCTTCTTGTTTAGGGACTAAAGTAATGAAAGATGTATTAAATTTAGATTAACCATTTTTTGCATCATTATTAAATAAGTCCAAAAGTTTAGTTTTGACAAGTTCAAAATTATTTTTAAAAAATTCACCAATTAGTCCATCTGGACCAGGGCTGATCTTATTATTTTTCAATTCTTTAATAGATTGTTTTAATTCTTCCATTGTGAATGGAGAATCCAAATCAGTTAAATCTGTTGAATTATTTTCATATAATCTTTCAATATTAATATTCCCAAATTCTTTATTATTTACATTTTCTTTTCCCATTAAATCTCTGTAAAAAGAGAAAAATAATTTTGATTTATTTATGTGATCTCTATATTCAATACCATTTTTATCCTTAAGTACAGCTATCATGGAATTGGATTTTTTAATAGTTGCATGTAGATGAAAAAAATTTGTATTTGCGTCACCAAATTTAATCCAATTAAATTTAGAACTTTGTTTCCAATAAATTTTGTTTAAAGCCAATATTGTTTCAATTCTTAATTTAGCTTTTAGTTTTAATCATTTTTCAATTTGAGTTAAGGATCTTATATCTTCCATCTTTTCTGCCCAAAAAATTATTTTTTTACAATTTTCAGTATATAAATTATATTTTATTCTCATTTTCTTATTTAATTCTTTTAAACTGTGATTCATTTCCTGTATTTTTAAATAAAAATCATTTAAAGTATTACTTATGTTATTAGTTAAATGTGATCTTATTAAGTTTTGAAATTCTTCTATATATAACCATTTGGATTCAAATCTAAATCCATTAAAGATAGGGTAATTTGAATTTGCCTCATAAAGTATTGGAATATGATATGAGCAAGTGTTTACTCTTGTTGTTAGTTGTGAGTTAGGGTAATTAGCTATCCAATTTTTATCAATTAATATTCTATCTAATCTTTCTTTTGAGACTAAATTTTGCCAAGTAAATAACTTCCTAGATCAATTAATTGCATGTGTGTATTGAATTATTAGTCTTGTGCTCTCTACTGAGGAGATACTACAGAAGGAACAAGTAAAGAAAGAAGATAAGAGCGTACCATTAATTATCAAGGTTACTTCTTTTTTATCTTTATCAATTTCAGTGAAGGAAAAGGGTATATAGGCTCCTTATTGAAATGAATTGATTAGAAGAAAGAATATGTTATATGCTGCAAAAAGCTCAAATAGACATTAATGGCTTCTAAATCCTATTTAGACATTGCGAAAAAGGGTTAAAAGATCCAAAGCAACTTGATTGGAAATTTGTTCATATTAAAAAGAAAAGAGAACCAAAAAACAAGGATCAGAACCATTTAAACCCTTTTCATCATAGATGCTATAGATGTTTGTCTTCTTCGCATTATGTGGTTCGCATTATGTGGCTTATTGCCGAGAACCTATAAGATGCTTAAATTGCAACTTATTAGGTCATATACAAAAAAATTGTTATCTAAATCCGAGGAATAACACATATAAACTATCAAATTTTGTACCACATCCTAATTCGATACCAAAGCCAATGCATAATGCCCCAAAACCTTCACCTCAAGCTCAAAAGCAAATTGCAGCTAAGCCTTCATCTCAAGCTCCAAAGCGGCGCCAAGCAAAAACCATCACACAAGTGGTACTGGAGCCCTCCAGTTCTGTGAGTATAATAGCTAGTCCAACTATTTACTTACCTTCAAAAAATGAGGAAAATGAACAATCTATATTAGAAGAATTGGATGTTACATTACAAGGCGTACCATTATCCATATGTAGTTATGAAGATCTGAGCAAGGCAGTTTGCAGCTTCGGTGAGTTGTTCAGAGTGGGAGAATTTATTGCAATTAATCCAATTCCATACCTAAAATTTATTATCAAATCAAAACCTCATCAACAAATACCAGAAAAAATTCATATAATAAAAGGCAGAAAGCAATAACTGATAAGGGTTTCACAACACTCACGCCACGTCACTCACACAAGCCAAAAGCTCAAGAGAGTAAAATTATCATCACGGGGCTAAGAAGAGAGGGAGAAGAGCTTTGCTTATCTCTGGATAAGGATTTTAGTCATTGGATAAGACTATTTATTCGAGAGATAAGTGATAAATTTAGTAATGAAAACATAAAAGTAAGCAAGGAAAAGAGAGGAAAAAAACATATTAAATTTAGGGAGGGAAAATCTCAGTTGGCTTTCGTTCCTGACATAAATGGGTTATCCATACAATTTTTATCGGAACCAATCTCTATGAATGTACCGGAACTGACATGTTGCGAGATTCCTGTTGTAGATCATTTATCTCCGTTACACTCTCAACAAATCAGTCCAAATTCAATGCTAGAAATTCCTTACAAACTACAGCCCTCGATCCAGTTGACAAGCTTCCAACTTGAAACTTCATCTACTATTCTGATCCAAACTCACGAATCTTCTCATACAAAAACTTCGCAAATCTTAAACAAACCAAATCAATCATTAATCAAAAGGGGATGAATTCCATTTGATTACTCAAATCAATCAATGCCCAAAATTCCTGAGAAATTACTTTCAAAAGGTAATTGTTCCACTTTAAACCTTTCAAAAGAGAAAGCAATCCAGAGAATTGAGGAATTAGAAGGAGAAGATGAGGCAGAGATGGAGGACGAGATTATGAGAGATAAATCGGAAAACATACAAGAACAATGAAAAATTAAGAAAGCCATCAGTAGAGAAAAACAAGTGTTAAGTCCAAGCTTGAAGCAAGGAACATCTCATGAAGAGCAAAGGAGAAGTATTCGATTACAGAGCAAGCAATCAGGCTGTTACATTTCTCCATTGGCAAAACACTACAACAGATGGGCTTTTCAGCGACGGGACTCTATTTTCATCGATGGGCCGTCGCAAATATAAGTCACTTTCACCGACGGACCGTAGCTAAAACAGTATTTCCGACGGTTTTGTTTTCCGATGGCCCGTCGCAAATTACGACGGCCCGTCGGAAGACCTAAACCCGTCGCAGAAGTCCACCGTAGGCCCGTCGGAGAAGCTAAACACGTCGCAGAAGTCCACCGTCGGCCCGTCGGGGAAGACAATCCCGTCGGTGATGTTCAGCGGCGGCCCATATCGGTGATAAAAATCCCGTCGCAGATGTATGCAAAGGAGAAGTATTAGATTACAGAGCAAGCAATCAGGTTGTTACATTTCTCCATTGGCAAAAGCTCAGATGGTCCAGCTCCAATGACAAGTGTTATCCTAGTTCAATATAAAACTTGATTTCATCATCTAAACAAACGAATATGGTAGACATATTTAATATTATTTTGTATAAGACAAAATAAATTTGACTTTGTTTTGATTTTTGAAAATATATTTTACTATAATGTCTATAAAATTCATCATAGATAATGATCACGAAGCGAAGCAAAAGTACGCTCTAGTACATGTTAACTTTTTTGAAGTTGAAGGAATAGATTGAAAGGTCTTCCCAAATATAAAAAATCATGTCTTTAATTATAATTCATCGTATTAAGTCTCTAATTAATAGAACATACATTCATATCGTATTAATTCACTCACTAATGGAAAATACATTCACCACGTATTAATTCACTCATTAATAGAAAATGCATTCACCTCTTTTATTTCTAAAAATAATTTACAAAATTTGAATGAATTATAATCTTAAAGACATTCTTGCTTAAGAATTGGCCTATAAATATATACATTCAATTCAATTTAGAATCATCAACCAAAAGTTCAAAAATTTCTTCAAACCTTAGATAAACTACCTAGAAACAAAATGTCTCATATCAGTGGAGTAGCAATTATTCTTGTCTTATCTTTCTTCATGTGCTCAACATGTAAGATTAACTAACTATTAACATCTTAATTCTCCACATCATTTTCTTAGGGATGTATAAAACTTATAATTTCGTACTTTTTTTTGTTAATTTTGATTCTTAGATCATCTCGTTGAGGCTCAAATGTAATGATTACAAAAGTTGGCATAATCCCCAAGGAGGAAATTATTCTGGTTGTGATGGTTCTCAACAACATCAGGACTGCGCAGATTGGTGTGCGAACTCGAACTGCACTTGCACCAATAACAAACACGGCCACTGTTTAGCTCGTGGTAGCGAAACAGTTTGTCATTGCAATTGCGTCAGTGGAAACAACTGTTAGTTCGTTATAGTAAAATATAATAAATTCATTCGTCGAGGGACGAGGGAGATATAGTTATGTCATTGAATTTTCGATTAATATGTATCTTCTTAATTTAAATTTTGGGAAGAATGTGTTCTTTTTATTATTCGTCAAGTACTTTTTAGAAATATCATAATTGAAAAACAAGGAAAAATTACAGAAGATAACACATGAAAAACTTACTTGAACTTCATAAATAAAAATTAAAAAATGTCGTAATTGACCGCTAGCACATACACAATACTTAACCCTTATATTTCAAAGACTCAAATTTTCAATTTTCTCGGAATTTTCCGAATTGAAAAGATTAATACATGCAAAATAAATGCAAGTATAAAGAAAGTACACATGCATTACATAATTATAAAATCTTCCTCAGAAGAGTCTTTAATTAAATACTAAGATAAGCAAATTAATTACTCAATTTTCATTATTTTCTTTAAACATGGAAATTAAAGTTTAACACAAACAAAATACTGATCAATTTAAGTCATCTAACACATGTAATATACTCAAATTGAAGTTTTTAAAAAAAAAATATTGTAATAGAACACTAAATTATGCAAAATAATTAGGAACTGTTCGGATGGTGATACTGCTCGAATTAAAAGTTTTTCTCAAAAAATGTTAAAAACTAAAAAGATCAACACATAAAAAAACTCAATTTTGAAACGTCTCCAAAATCCAGAAATCTATAAATATATACAATTTTTTGTTTTTGAAAAATGAAAAATTGAAGTTTAATAATACATGCAAAATACTAATTTTTCTATCACATGCATGCTAACAAAAAAATAAACATTCAAACAAAAACCTCAATCATTATTGATAAAAAAAAAATAGATTCCAAAATTTTAAAATTATACGGATATAGTTGCTAAATTTATCGGGCCATACCCATTGATTCACCTCCCAGAAAATACATAATTCTTTGAAATTTTTATACGAAAAATGCCAAGCATAATAATTAGGGGTTATATATTCGGTCCTCAAACTCAAAATAACACTCTTCATGAAGTAACAGAGAAGGGATAATTGAATTGATTAGTATTATTAATTGATTCGTTTATCAATTTAACTGACCGTTTAATTAAATTGACACTTCAATTAACATGTACTAATGTTAACATATTATAAATTATTTACGTGTCAATTAAACGTATCAATTAATATTTAATAGAGTCAATTAGAGAGGTTAATTAACTCATTTAACCATTTGTTGTCACCTCATCAAGAGTGTTGAGATGAGTTTGGGAGCCAACTATATTTTACCTAATAATTATACTTATACACCAGATACAACATCTTCAATTACCTAATTAACATATTTAATTAATATAATAAGTAATAAGTAACATCGAATTAAAAAAAGTATGCAATATTAATTAGGAATTGTTAATTCGTATGAATGTTAATTATGGATTATTAATTTGGATGGGTGTTAAAATCATCTTAATTAAGTGTCCTAATTATTAATGAGGATGTTATGGTGAAATCTGGTGAACAGATGTACTCAAATCTTTAATAATTTTTTTTTATTAATCTCAAATCTTTAATAATTCAATTCTTTTAAACACATAAAAAGTAAAATTTAAAATTTAATTAGTTGAATATTTTACAAATAACTATATAAAAATACAGAAAATACATAAACTTGTAAGTATCACTGATTCTTTGGTACTTTTTTTTAAGGAAATTTGGAGAGGGTTCAATCAGCCCCTTTCCAAATATTTTTTATTAATCAAATAATAGCTAGTTATTTAAAAAATCACAAAACAATCTATTTACCATAGTCATCTATGATTTGCAAGGGGACATCTCGATCTTCACATAATCATCTATGATTTGGTTTATATAATGAGCAAATCTTTTGGAGTAATGATAGGGACACAAATACCAACCACAAATATGACACAAATGCCTAAGTTTGTATTTGATTTATGATTCATATATGCATAATTGACATTACAAATTTAGACATTTGTGTCATATTTGTGGTTGGTATTTGTGATCCTATCATTACTCAATCTTTTGTATATATTGCAAATCTTTTATATATTATCCCACGTTTTGGTTTCGAAAAACTAAAAAAAAAGAATCTGGAAGGAACTTCTCTAAGTATGCATGTACTTATAAATTATAATATAATACCCGAAATTATACGATTGTCATCATCTTCGTTTATAACGATATATTTGGATAATTGTAGATATCATCCTTGAGTATCAGATCAAATCAAATCAAAAATTCAATGTAATATACTAATTCAGAGAAATCACGGGCCAAATCTAGAAAAATCAAATCCATACAGCTCTAGAAGATTTAGCAAAGAAAAACAATTTGTCCTTGGTTGTTAAATTTTGTGTAAATTAGATAAATGATGATCCCCTTGCTAGATAACAAACAGATTGTACAAATTGTCACGTCTCAATATTTACCATAGTGAAATATATCCTGAATCCCAACTAGATCAACAATGTTTAACCATAGTGGAACATATCACCTGGTCTCCATGATGCATATAATTGGGGTGTGTGTGTGCAAAAATTACTTTTAGTTCGAATTTTAGAATATGATTTCAAATGAAACAATGGATTCACATGAATTTTATTCTAAGCAATAGTATCTTAAAATACGTGATATTATCATATTTGATCGTCCACAAAAAAAATTTCATTATTGAATTTTCTTTTAATAATACGCAACGAGCGATCGCTTGTTGTGACCAAATTGTGTTACATTTAACTATAAAAGTAAATAAAATTGATAAATTTCCTATACGTCCAAAAAATATTGTCCTTATTGTTATCATTATTTCAACCAAAAAAGGATGTTTTCATTGTTTTTATTGTAGATTGTGTCGTTGTTCTGATTTTTTTTTGGAAGATTCGTCTATTTCGTTTGAGTCAGATCGTTCATGTGGTTGCAATAAGAACGGTATCCCTTATTCTTCTTTCATTTGTGTTGATCGTACCTCGATTATGCCCCCTGAATTGTATCTGATTTTAGTTGTGGCTAGAAATTTTGAAAGTGTGGTTATGATCATGTATTGAAAATTGTAATAAATACAAAATACTCAAACTTCAAGTTCATCTCAAAGAATGCCTGAATTGAGTAAAACATCTACAAGTTTTTTTTTTTTTAAGCTTATGCACTCAAATTCTTAGTTTTTGAATTTTTTTTCCCTCAAAAATCCAGAAATTGAAGCTTAAAACAATCTAAATACTCAGTTTTCGAGTTTTTCTCCAAATCACCGATACTGAAGTCTGACACAAACAAATTATTTTCATTTTTTTTAAAGAAGTCCCACATATACAATACTTGGTTTTTCAAGAAGAATTGACTCAAAAAAACTAAAGTTGATGTCTCAAATGTGCAAAATAATAAAACTTCAAATTTTCTCAAAAGAATTGTCATCTTTGAGCGTTAAAATATGAAGATACTTAAATTTGTATGTTTTTGAATGTTAATACACTCAAATTACTTAATTTTCGAGTTATACATAAAATGCCAAAACATAAGTATAACAAATGCAAATTATTCAATTTTGAAGTGTCCCCAAAATAATGAAACTGAAGTATAAAACATGCCAAATGCTTAATTTTCAATTTTTTTTTTCCTAATAAAAAACAACCATATGTTAATCTAATACATGCAAAAAAAAAAATTCAGAAAAATATCAAAATTATAGTCTAGCACATACAAAATAAACAAATTTTATGTTTTGAAGGCTCATACAATTTCGAATTTTAAAATTTCTCAAAATGGCCTATAACAAAATACTTATATATGAAAAATACTCAAATTAAAAGTTTTTCTCAAAAAATGTTAAAAACTAAAAAGGCCAACTATTTTTTCAAAATTTTGTAACGTTTCCAAAATCCAGAAATCTATAAATATACTCAATTTTTGTTTCTGAAAAATGAAAAATTGAAGTTTAATAATACATGCAAAATAATATTTTTTCTGCATACTAACAAGAAATTGAACATTCAAACAAAAACCCCAATCACTATTGATAAAAAAAAATAGATTCCAAAATTTAAAAATTATACGGATATAGTTGCTAAATTTGTTGGGCCAGACCCATTGGATTCTCCTCCGAGAAATACATAATTTTTTCAAAATTTTATTCGAAAAATGCCAAGCATAATAATTAGGGGTCCTATATTCAACCCTCAAATTCAAAATAACATTCTTGATGAGCTGACAAAAAAATAATAAGTAAATTGATTAGTATTATTAATTGACTTGATTATTAATTTAACTGAGCGTTTAATTAAATTGACACTTCAATTAACATGTACTAATGTTAACATATTACAAATTATTTACGTGTCAATCAAACGTATCAATTAATATTTAATAGAGTTAATTAGAGAGGCTAGTTAACCCATTTAACCATTTGTTGTCACTTCATCAAGAATGTTGGGATGAGTTGGAAGGCCAACTATATTTTCCCTAATAATTATACTTATACACCAGATACAACATCTTCAATTTCCTAATTAACATATTTAATTAATATAGTAACTAATAAGTAACATCGAATTAAAACTTACGCAATATTAATTAGAAGTTGTGAATTCGGATGAATGTTAATTATTAATTATTAATTTGAATGGGTGTCAATATCATGTTAATTAACTGTCTTAATTATTAATATGAGGATATTATGGTGAAATCTGGTAAACAGATTTCCTCAAATCTTTAATAATTTTTTTTGATTAATCTCAAATCTTTAATAATTAAATTCTTTTAAGCACATAAAAAGTAAAAAATTTAATTTAATTACTTGAATATTTTACATATAACTATATAAAATACAGAAAATACATAAGGATCACTAATTCTTTGGTACTTGAAAGTGGTTTTCAGAGAGAACTGCTTTTGGATTCCTGCTCAGTATTATCTTTTTGTTGGTTTTGAAGGGTACACATAAAATTATGAAAAATAATTATTTTTACGAAGAGTAACTTTTTCTTCTTGTCGTCATGGATGGAGGGTTGGATACTTCTTACAAAATTCTTGCATACCGCTCCTTCAAAATTTGTCGTGTGACCACCGTCCACAGGTCATCCTAATATTTCCTATGTAACGTAATTAATTTAACATCACATGTGTTACTAAAATTTGTCGCGTGACCACCGTCCATAGGTCATCCTAATATTTCCTATGTAACGTAATTAATTTAACAAAACATGTGTTACTAAAATTTATCGCGTGACCACCGTCCATAGGTCATCCTAATATTTCCTATGTAACGTAATTAATTTAAAAAAACATGTTACTAAAATTTGATCAAGATATTGTCTGATATGAAATTATACCACCACACACCCCTCTCTATTTCTATTTCTACCATAATCATAACACGATTTTCATCTAGTTAGATTTCTATCCTAGTGTAGTTGTGTTAGCAGATAAATAACCTCTTAATTACAACCGAATATGTTTTTTTACTACAAAACAATGGTAAAATATTTTTATATTATTGATATTATATGAAGTATGAATTTTATGAAATATAGTTTGAATTTATGATATAAATCTCCATTTTAAAAATCGAACAAAACGGTTCATAAAAAAGAAATCATGCCATTAAGACGATTGCGTGTGGCATGATGTGGACTTCAAAAAAAACAAGACGTATGTAGGGGTGTCAACGATGGGGGTATTGTCCGAACCGACCAGAACCGTATTCGAAGAAATAATCTGATTCAAAAAAAAATATCCGATTCCGAAGAGGTCCAGATATGGATACGGTTACACATTTTTTAAACCGGAATCGAATCGATATTCGATTTTGGTGTCGGGACCGGATCCGTGTTCCGGATCCGATTATTTTTTGGATCCGGATATTCGGAACCAGATTCGAGTATCCGAAACCGGATCCGAATCAGTATATTATATATTGTTTTTATGTATTTTATTTGATATTAGTTCAAATATTATATATAAATTAATGATTTGTGAGTAATTTAAAATAACAATCGTAAAATTACGTTCAAATATAATTATATATATCGTTCATATTACAAATTATATATATATTTAGTTAAAAATAAGTTATGTTATCATAACATATTGTCCGGCTTAATATCCGGAAAAAAAATCGTATCCGTATCCGCATTCGACAATATCCGAACCATATCCGTATCCGTTTATTATCCGAACCGGATCCGTATCCGGATAATTTCGTACCCGAATCTCGAGGCGACTCCGATGTATGGTAATGGGAGCGTGAATGCGTAGATTGATAGTGGAACTGAAATGTATGAAAAAAATATTAAACGAGAAATTCATATTCTTTTAATTTCCTGTTATAAATTCGATTAATTATGATATGATCCTTAGTATTAATCATCTTTTACTTTAGTTTATGTAGATAAGGAATAATATTATACTAGGTAAAGCAAAAGAAGCACTTTTTTATTCGTGAAAAACCTTTTAAGATTTACAAATAAAATATTATTTTCAGCACAAATAGCACGCCAAAATCATTATAATACGTATCCGAATCTCGGACAAGTAATATGGATATGGATCTGTTGCGACTACTATCCGAACTGTTGGCATCCCAAGATGCATGGGCGCATGGCGCATCAGTCTTAAGAGGCTACATACGCCTATATACCGGATTATCTCTTCTCTGTCTCTATTATTTTTTCTCTTATTTTGCATCCTCATCTCATTGTTGTACACTTGTACTTAATATATATTTCCTCATGGCTATGGCGAATCTTATATTTGATAGCCTGCTGTATATGTAATTAATGCATGATATTCACCAATCTTTGTCTCCTTCGGAAATTTCAGCGGTCACCGCACCACAAATCCATTGCATCTTTTTTCCTTAGCCTCTCCGAGAGGGCCCTTTCTCAATTCCCTTTCACGTGTCATGCACGACCCCCTCATCTCTCCTCGAGCAACCCTTTATATACACACCAAGAAGAAAACAAGAGGACCAAAGAAAAATGGCTGAATCATCTAACAATGGAGCGGTGGTGGTAGTGGTGGTGGCGATCTTAGCAGTAATATTACTCTTTCTTCCATTAATTCTCCCTCCTTTACCTCCTCCTCCCTTTCTCTTCATGTTCATCCCCGTTTTCCTCATCGTTTTGCTCGCCTTTCTTGCTTTCATCCCCCCCAATTCCATCGAGAGTTCCTCCACCTATCCCCAATGATAAACATCTCCAAGAAATCTAGAACTTGTGTTCTCTCAATGAATGATCAAGATCAATTATTACAAGCAAACCATCTCTCTCACAATCTAGCGACAAATTCTAGCCAATCATTATATATATTTATATAGAGGAAAAGAAATATTTTTATTGGTCGGAGGGAGGCTGAGGTGTCGAAAGGCAATAGAGAACAAGACCTGCGACGAGAACGGTTGCTCCTGCGACGAAACCTTTAGGGAGACTCGAGGCGACTCCGATGTACGGTAATGGGAGCGTGAATGCGTAGATTGATAGTGGAACTGAAATGTACCAGAAAAAATTAAATGAGGTATTCATATTCATTTTTATTCGTGAATAATATTATACTAGGTAAAGCAAAAGAAGCACTTTTTTATTCGTGAAAAACCTTTTAAGATTTACAAGTAAAACATTATTTTCCGCACAAATAGCACGCCTAAATCATTTTAATTAATCTCCCTTTTTCACCAAACAATCTAACAAGCTATAATAACGAAACACCAATCAAGCTTCGAGGATACAAATTAGATGCTACATACTCCGGCAAAGACGTGCATTGCCAATTATTGATTCATTTACTCGTATGAGTTGGCCATTTTATTATATGGTCCATATACTGAAAGAGCCCTTTTATTGTGATAAAAAGACTATAAAACTGATATAAGCAAATAAACCTCTCTCTCTCTCTCTTCTCTTTTTCTCTCTCTCTCTAGAGCTCTGTTTTGAGGGTTTTGAAAGTTTGAAAAAAATGGATATTCACAAAAATGTGACTGTTTCGAGTGGGTTCACTGCTCCTTGGGATTTTGTTCCTGAATCCAACAAGGTTTGTTTTGTTTTCTCCCTAATATTTTTTTCCTTTTTATTGTTTTGAATTTTACTCGACTACATTTTGTTGTCCTTGTGCAGTATTTTTTTGTTGATTTTGAGTATTACTAACTTTTATCCCCGCGCAATTGCGAGGGATGTTTTTTTATAATTATTTAAATAGAATTAACGCGTGTGTGAATTAACGCGCATTCGTTTGAACTAAGTTAATCTAATCATGACATATTTGCAAATATCATGATGTCAATATATGGATAAGGTTCATGACATTAGTCTATCACGGATATTAATTTATAATATAATTTGTATAAATAACATTTGTTCAGGTGCTTCTAAAATCGATTAATATAATCATGACATATTCGCAAATTTTAATATGTATGTAAAATAGGAAAAAAAGACCAAATGTAAAAAAAATACTAAAATGTAAAATAAGGAAAAAGAATCAAAATATAAAAAAAAGATCGAAATATAAATAAAAATGACCAAAATGTAAATAAAAAGGACCAAGATGTAAATAAAAAAGACCAAAATATAAATTAAAAATGTAAAAAAAAAATCGAAATGTAAATAAAGAAGGTCAAAAATGTAAATAAAAAAGATCAAAATATAAATTAAAAAAATATATTTTTTACACACAAGTGCTTGATGACGTAGAGTCTTAGAATTGTAAGAATTTTGTTTGATTTATATATAAGATATAATTTCTTGTGAACAGTTTCGTGATTTTGTCTTGTTTTGGCTAGGTATTTTGAAGTTGGGTTTTACGAAAATGTTTGGGTTAAAAAAGAAATATCAAATATGTGGTATTTTATTTTGGAATTTGAAAGTATGTGCATTATTTTCTGCATTGTTACTTATTATTAGTTTGTTCTTATTTTTGGAGGTTTTATTTGTTAATTTTAGTACAACTATTCGATAATAAAAGAAGGATAGAGAATAATTCGGTAGGTTAGAAGGTGTTCGAATGTCAGGAAGTCAAATATTTCAAATTGCTGCTCGCCTGGCACCTCAAATTATTACTAGCCTAACGACATTGGTCGTCTCTCTCTCTCTCTCTCTCTCTCTCTCTCTCTCTCTCTCTCTCTCTCTCTCTCTCTCTCTCTCTCTCTCTCTCTCTCTCTCTCTATATATATATATATATATATATATATATCTCTACAAATATTGAAAACAAACCAAGATATTACTGGTGGTACAAAAGATGCTTCCTAAAAAATTGAAAATGTCCGAAAATGACATTTTACGTGACATCAATGCAGGAGACAAACAACCACTACGTGTGTGTTCAGAACGTTATGTTCCGGAGGACAAGGAAGAGGCTCTAAATTCACAAAATTTTGTCCAGGTAATATAGACACACACACACACACACACACACAAAAAGAATCCAAAATGAACATGAATTTTCCGATGATTTTATCTAGCAACAGGAGAATGAGGTTGAGGTTTCGAATTTCCAAAATGTCACTCGACTCCAGGATGATGTGGATGACTTAATTAGAGATATTATTAAAGAATTCAGTTATGTGGAGTCTATGAAAGGTATCAAGTATCGAATGGCACGGCAATTCATCAACAACGGCTACGGCTTAGTTGCTAGGGAAACGCTTGCGGTACTACTGAATTTGCTATGGCGGACATTTCCTCCTGGTAATGAAAAGGATCTTTCGCCAGGAGATCCAATCCCCCATATTTGGATATCAACATTCGCGAATTATCAGCTTCAAAATCCTTTGCCGAAACCTGTTCTCACTTCCCCCAATTCGCTAATAATTACGCGTAAGTTTTATCTGTACATTGTTATTACAAAAATCTTACCGATATATCTATAATAGTGTTAACTCATTGTTTTGCTTAGCCAACATCGCAAGGCAATTCTCTATTGTCGTCTTAGGCGGG
Source organism: Luzula sylvatica (assembly GCA_946800325.1). Classification (NCBI taxonomy): domain Eukaryota; kingdom Viridiplantae; phylum Streptophyta; class Magnoliopsida; order Poales; family Juncaceae; genus Luzula; species Luzula sylvatica. The sequence goes on from OX326960.1 coordinate 42,263,310, forward strand.
TCTACTGAAAGGTCTATCTCTCTGAGACCTTTGGAGATACATACCATTCTCGAGAAGGTCAAAATTACGCCACGCCCCGCCTATCTTTCCGATGATAAGAAAAGAAGTTACACATCTTTCGTTGAGAGATGCAGAAAACTAGCCTCGGTACATTAATATTAAGAATTTCGTTTTTATTAGATCGTTTTTCTATAAAAAAAATGTTTATATGCCACAATAGGGTCTCAATGCCTTACGAGTTAGAGGCAATCGTCTCGTCGGTGCTCCAGAGGCCGTCAACCTTTTCTTCCCGCCAAAATCTACTAAGCTAATTCAAAAAAGCACAATTGAATCAGAAATTCTACGTCACGCACATTCTGTACTACCCGAAGAGTTGTCCAATCTAGCAAGTCACAAAATTGTGAAATACACTGAATGTAACAGTGTTAATTGTTATTTCCAGTTGGAGGATGCATAGAGAGGGTGGGAATGAAATATCATCGTCATACTCACAAATCCTTAAACATAACAAAAAATATATATATAAAATCGCGTATGAGAGAACGTGTGGATTGAAATTGCATAGCGATCCGTCATAAATCATTGATAGACCAGCAATGCGGGATCGTACCAACAAGGAGGAAAGAGAAATCGGTATAGAGCCAGTGTATGTGTATGTATATGTATAATTTATTTGGTGGTGAAATTTTTTATATGTATATGGAGATTGGATGATTAATGTAGATATATATATATATATATATATATATATATATATATATATATATATATATATATATATATATATATATATATATATATATATATATATATATCAATGTTTTAAATTACGATATTGCGATCCATTGCGGTCGGGTCTTTTTTGCAGCGGATTGCGTTTGCGGGCGCAATTGCGGCGCAATGAACTTATTGCGGGCAGTCGTTGCGATATTAAATTATGTAAAAATAATAGTTTGTTTAAATATATTTTTCACAATATTTTCTTCTAAAAAGGATAAAAAAGTTGATTGTCCAGGAATATTTTCAGTATAAATAAAAGTTGATCATAAAATTTTCATTAAAATGGCAATTATACGGGATCTTTGGATTTGTATTTTGTTGAAGAATTTTTTGTCGACATCCAAAAATATCAAAACACTATAACTCAAATTTTAAATCGAAACATCAATGAAATACAATGAAAATTATGAAAGCCATATATTTATAGATGAAAATGACATATTTTAGAAGTTATGTATGTCATGAGTATATTTTATCAAATATTTTGATAATAAAACATGGAAACTAAGTATTAAATAATCTCAAAAATTATGTTATAAAGTTTATATTAAATAATTCTTGACGAAATTAATTTAACGTGTGTTTCGTGTTTAATTCAGGGTAAAAGACAAAATTTCACAAATTCAAGCCCATCGTTGCGTTCCTCTCGTCGAGACGAGCGATTTCAATATAAATTCCGTGTAATTTGATGGAAGGATTTGAAAATTACAACGATTTGAATATTATCCCGCAATTTGTACCCGCAATTACCGCAATTTTCCCGCAATTTTCCTGCAATTGCGCCGCAATGGCCGCAATTTTTCGAAAATGCAATATACCGTTATATGTTATTGCGAAATTGCGATTCTAAATTTCGGGCCGCAATTTCCGCAATTGCGCCGCAATTTAAAACACTGATATATATATATATATATATATATATATATATATATATATATATATATATATATATATATATATATGGAGATTGGATGATTAATATAGATATATATATATGGAGAGTGGAGAAATTGGTACTTAATTAAGTAGTTTGGCCTATATATATATATATATATATATATATATATATATATATATATATATATATATATATATATATATATATATATATATATATATATATATATATATATATATATATATATATATTAAAGAATGAGGTTGAGGTTTCGAATTTCGAAAATGGCACTCAACTCCAGGATGATGTGGATGACTTAATTAGTGATATTATTAAAGAATTCGGTTATGTGGAGTCTGTTAAAGGATTTCGAAAATATTGGACTGTACCGTTTTTACATTATGAATATGAATAAAGCTTAGAATACATAAGTATTAGAGGTTTATCACACCTTCTAGATTTCCAAAAATTTGCATTTGTACCATTTCCAATAATTACATTTAAACTTTGGTTAAAAAAATAATAATTTTTAATCACATCATTCCAAAAATAGGAATGTCTTTTATAATTCATCTGATCATGCTCTTCATCTATAGGATTTTCAATTAATTTATATCAATCTTAATTTTCCTCATAATTATAATATAGCCGAAGCCATTTAATAAGTAATACTTTATTAAAAATTCCCAGATTTAAAACACATAATCCACCTTTTTCTTTAGGTTGACAAACTATATTCCAATCTACTAGATTATATCCTGTTTTACTATTTCCTTTCCATAAAAAAATTTCCTTGTTTTATCTTATTTCATTTAAGACCCATTTTGAAAATTTAAAAACACTAGGAGAATACTCGCGCTACGCGGCGAGCATGTAAATTATGTTTTTTATTGTAATACAATTATATATTTGAATGACAATATTAATAATATCATCTTAAAATAAAGTTATTTGAATTTATTTATTTATGATTATTCATATATATTATAATTATTTTTCATTATGATAGCAAGAAATATTCTTTTTTTAATCAAATAATAATACTTATAATAGTGTCATTATATAATAATATATAATAATAAGATAAGATATAATACAATTTTACGAAAAACATAACAACAAATATATATCATTATTCACAATATTTCATACAATATCAAATATTAAAATAATGAATCATACAACATATGTAGTAACACATTATTAATTATATAGTAGCAATAATGTTTTATTGATTCAAAATGCAATGAAAAATATAAAATAATATAAAACTTAATAGTGAAAGTAATTTAATAAATAATATCAAAATTTAATTTATAGTAAACATAAATACAAATTATTTTATATCATATGATTAATTGGTTTTATAATGAAATTCCTATCACTTAGTTTTTCTAATAATTTAGATAAATAATATAGAATCATCTGCATAAAACAACCTTGTATAAATATTATTAATTGGTTTTATAATGAAATTCCTATCACTTAGTTTTTCTAATAATTTAGATAAAACATCCATTATTAATAAGAAAAGATGTGTAGATGTAGGATCACCTTGTTTTAACCCTCTTTTGAGGTGTATAAATTTACCAGGACTACCATTTAAAATTACTCTAGTTGTTCCTGGCAGGATAGATTTTTTTATCCAATTTATAAATTTATTTCCAAAACCTCTTATTTCCATAATTTTAACTAGAAAATCCCATGACACACTATCAAAAGCTTTATGTATATCAAGTTTTTAAATAATTAAGGGTATTTTTTCCTTTGTGCTAAACACAGTACTTCTCTAGCATAAACATAATTTTCTGCAATATTCTACCTTTTAAAAATCCCAATTGATTTTTTGATATCATTTGATTTATATTAGTACTAATTATATTTGATAATATTTTAGAAAAAATTATTTGAACACTTGATATTAGACTAATTGGCCTATAATCTTTAGGCTCTATGACATCTTCTTTTTTAGGGACTAAAGTAATAAAAGATGTATTAAATTTAGATTAACCATTTTTTGCATCATTATTAAATAAGTCCAAAAGTTCAGTTTTGACAAGTTCAAAATTATTTTTAAAAAATTCACCAATTAGTCCATCTGGACCAGGGATGATCTTATTATTTTTCCATTCTTTAATAGATTGTTTTAATTCTTCCATTGTGAATGGAGAATCCAAATCAGTTAAATCTGTTGAATTATTTTCATATAATCTTTCAATATTAATATTCCCAAATTCTTTATTATTTACATTTTCTTTTCCCATTAAATCTCCGTAAAAAGAGAAAAATAATTTTGATTTATTTATGTGATCTCTATATTCAATACCATTTTTATCCTTAAGTACAGCTATCATGGAATTGGATTTTTTAATAGTTGCATGTAGATGAAAAAAATTTGTATTTGCATCACCAAATTTAATCCAATTAAATTTAGAACTTTGTTTCCAATAAATTTTGTTTAAAGCCAATATTGTTTCAATTCTTAATTTAGCTTTTAGTTTTAACCATTTTTCAATTTGAGTTAAGGATCTTATATCTTCCATCTTTTCTGCCCAGAAAATTATTTTTTTACAATTTTCAGTATATAAATTATATTTTATTCTCATTTTCTTATTTAATTCTTTTAAACTGTGATTCATTTCCTGTATTTTTAAATAAAAATCATTTAAAGTATTACTTATGTTATTAGTTAAATGTGATCTTATTAAGTTTTGAAATTCTTCTATATATAACCATTTGGATTCAAATCTAAATCCATTAAAGATAGGGTAATTTGTATTTGCCTCATAAAGTATTGGAATATGATATGAGCAAGTGTTTCCTCTTGTTGTTAGTTGTGAGTTAGGGTAATTAGCTATCCAATTTTTATCAATTAATATTCTATCTAATCTTTCTTTTGAGACTAAATTTTGCCAAGTAAATAACTTCCTAGATCAATTAATTGCATGTGTGTATTGAATTATTAGTCTTGTGCTCTCTACTGAGGAGATACTACAGAAGGAACAAGTAAAGAAAGAAGATAAGAGCGTACCATTAATTATCAAGGTTACTTCTTTTTTATCTTTATCAATTTCAGTGAAGGAAAAGGGTATATAGGCTCCTTATTGAAAGGAGCTAAGCCCTTCCTTTCATAGAAATTGAATTGATTAGAAGAAAGAATATGTTATATGCTGCAAAAAGCTCAAATAGACATTAATGGCTTCTAAATCCTATTTAGACATTGCGAAAAAGGGTTAAAAGATCCAAAGCAACTTGATTGGAAATTTGTTCATATTAAAAAGAAAAGAGAACCAAAAAACAAGGATCAGAACCATTTAAACCCTTTTCATCATAGATGCAATAGATGTTTGTCTTCTTCGCATTATGTGGTTCGCATTATGTGGCTTATTGCCGAGAACCTATAAGATGCTTAAATTGCAACTTATTAGGTCATATACAAAAAAATTGTTATCTAAATCCGAGGAATAATACATATAAACTATCAAATTTTGTACCACATCCTAATTCGATCCAAAGCCAATGCATAATGCCCCAAAACCTTCACCTCAAGCTCAAAAGCAAATTGCAGCTCAGCCTTCATCTCAAGCTCCAAAGCGGCGCCAAGCAAAAACCATCACACAAGTGGTACTGGAGCCCTCCAGTTCCGAGAGTATAATAGCTAGTCCAACTATTTACTTACCTTCAAAAAATGAGGAAAATGAACAATCTATATTAGAAGAATTGGATGTTACATTACAAGGCGTACCATTATCCATATGTAGTTATGAAGATCTGAGCAAGGCAGTTTGCAGCTTCGGTGAGTTGTTCATAGTGGGAGAATTTATTGCAATTAATCCAATTCCATACCTAAAATTTATTATCAAATCAAAACCTCATCAACAAATACCAGAAAAAATTCATATAATAAAAGGCAGAAAGAAATAACTGATTAGGGTTTCACAACACTCACGCCACGCCAGTCACACAAGCCAAAAGCTCAAGAACATTTGATAAAGATAAAAGATGTGAAATTGAAAAAAGTTTGGAGGGTTAAGAAGAATTTGCATAACACAATTTGGAGGGTTAAGGAGAACAAAGAAAAAGCAAGTATTGTGGAAGAAAGACCCTCAGAGAGTAAAATTATCATCACGGGGCTAAGAAGAGAGGGAGAAGAGCTTTGCTTATCTCTGGATAAGGATTTTAGTCATTGGATAAGACTATTTATTCAAGAGATAAGTGATAAATTTAGTAATGAAAACATAAAAGTAAGCAAGGAAAAGAGAGGAAAAAAACATATTAAATTTAGGGAGGGAAAATCTCAGTTGGCTTTTGTTCCTGACATAAATGGGTTATCCATACAATTTTTATCGGAACCAATCTCTATGAATGTACCGGAACTGACATGTTGCGAGGTTCCTGTTGTAGATCATTTATCTCCGTTACACTCTCAACAAATCAGTCCAAATTCAATGCTAGAAATTCCTTACAAACTACAGCCCTCGATCCAGTTGACAATCTTCCAACTTGAAACATCATCTAATATTCTGATCCAAACTCATGAATCTTCTCATACAAAAACTTCGCAAATCTTAAACAAACCAAATCAATCATTAATCAAAAGGGGATGAATTTCATTTGATTACTCAAATCAATCAATGCCCAAAATTCCTGAGAAATTACTTTCAAAAGGTAATTGTTCCACTTTAAACCTTTCAAAAGAGAAAGCAATCCAGAGAATTGAGGAATTAGAAGGAGAAGATGAGGCACAGATGGAGGACGAGATTATGAGAGATAAATCGGAAAACATATGAGAACAATGAAAAATTAAGAAAGCCATCAGTAGAGAAAAACAAGTGTTAAGTTCAAGCTTGAAGCAAGGAACATCTCATGAAGAGCAAAGGAGAAGTATTCGATTACAGAGCAAGCAATCAGGCTATTACATTTCTCCATTGGCAAAACACTACAACAGATGGGCTTTTCAGCGACGGGACCCTATTTTCATCGATGGGCCGTCGCAAATATAAGTCACTTTCACCGACGGGCTGTAGCTAAAACAGTATTTCCGACGGTTTTCTTTTCCGATGGCTCGTCGCAAATTACGACTGCCCGTCGGAAGACCTAAACCCGTCGCAGAAGTCCACCGTAGGCCCGTCGCAGAAGCTAAACCCGTCGCAGAAGTCCACCGTCGGCCCGTCGGAGAAGACAAACCCGTCGGTGATGTTCAGCGGCGGCCCATCGGTGATAAAAATCCCGTCGCAGATGTATGCAAAGGAGAAGTATTCGATTACATAGCAAGCAATCAGGTTGTTACATTTTTCCATTGGCAAAAGCTCAGATGGTCCAGCTCAAATGACGAGTGTTATCCTAGTTCAATATAAAACTTGATTTCATCATCTAAACAAACGAATATGGTAGACATATTTAATATTATTTTGTATAAGACAAAATAAATTTGACTTTGTTTTGATTTTTGAAAATATATTTTACTATAATGTCTATAAAATTCATCATAGATAATGATCACGAAGCGAAGCAAAAGTACGCTCTAGTACATGTTAAACTTTTTTGAAGTTGAAGGAATAGATTGAAAGGTCTTCCCAAATATAAAAAATCATGTCTTTAATTATAATTCATCGTATTAAGTCTCTAATTAATAGAACATACATTCATATCGTATTAATTCACTCACTAATGGAAAATACATTCACCACGTATTAATTCACTCATTAATAGAAAATGCATTCACCTCTTTTATTTCTAAAAATAATTTACAAAATTTGAATGAATTATAATCTTAAAGACATTCTTGCTTAAGAATTGGCCTATAAATATATACATTCAATTCAATTTAGAATCATCAACCAAAAGTTCAAAAATTTCTTCAAACCTTAGATAAACTACCTAGAAACAAAATGTCTCATATCAGTGGAGTAGCAATTATTCTTGTCTTATCTTTCTTCATGTGCTCAACATGTAAGATTAACTAACTATTAACATCTTAATTCTCCACATCATTTTCTTAGGGATGTATAAAACTTATAATTTCTTACTTTTTTTGTTAATTTTGATTCTTAGATCATCTCGTTGAGGCTCAAATGTAATGATTACAAAAGTTGGCATAATCCCCAAGGAGGAAATTATTCTGGTTGTGATGGTTCTCAACAACATCAGGACTGCGCAGATTGGTGTGCGAACTCGAACTGCACTTGCACCAATAACAAACACGGCCACTGTTTAGCTCGTGGTAGCGAAACAGTTTGTCATTGCAATTGCGTCAGTGGAAACAACTGTTAGTTCGTTATAGTAAAATATAATAAATTCATTCATCGAGGGACGAGGGAGATATAGTTATGTCATTGAATTTTCGATTAATATGTATCTTCTTAATTTAAATTTTGGGAAGAATGTGTTCTTTTTATTATTCGTCAAGTACTTTTTAGAAATATCATAATTAAAAAACAAGGAAAAATTACAGAAGATAACACATGAAAAACTTACTTGAACTTCATAAATAAAAATTAAAAAATGTCGTAATTGACCGCTAGCACATACACAATACTTAACCCTTATATTTCAAAGACTCAAATTTTCAATTTTCTCGGAATTTTCCGAATTGAAAAGATTAATACATGCAAAATAAATGCAAGTATAAAGAGAGTACACATGCATTACATAATTATAAAATCTTTCTCAGAAGAGTCTTTAATTAAATACTAAGATAAGCAAATTAATTACTCAATTTTCATTATTTTCTTTAAACATGGAAATTAAAGTTTAACACAAACAAAATACTGATCAATTTAAGTCATCTAACACATGTAATATACTCAAATTGAAGTTTTTATAAAAAAAATATTGTAATAGAACACTAAATTATGCAAAATAATTAGGAACTGTTCGGATGGTGATACTGCTCGAATTAAAAGTTTTTCTCAAAAAATGTTAAAAACTAAAAAGATCAACACATAAAAAAACTCAATTTTGAAACGTCTCCAAAATCCAGAAATCTATAAATATATTCAATTTTTTGTTTTTGAAAAATGAAAAATTGAAGTTTAATAATACATGCAAAATACTTATTTTTCTATCACATGCATACTAACAAAAAAATAAACATTCAAACAAAAACCCTAATCATTATTGATAAAAAAAAATAGATTCCAAAATTTTAAAATTATACGGATATAGTTGCTAAATTTATCGGGCCATACCCATTGATTCACCTCCCAGAAAATACATAATTCTTTGAAATTTTTATACGAAAAATGCCAAGCATAATAATTAGGGGTTATATATTCGGTCCTCAAACTCAAAATAACACTCTTGATGAAGTAACAGAGAAGGGATAATTGAATTGATTAGTATTATTAATTGATTCGTTTATCAATTTAACTGACCGTTTAATTAAATTGACAATTCAATTAACATGTACTAATGTTAACATATTATAAATTATTTACGTGTCAATTAAACGTATCAATTAATATTTAATAGAGTCAATTAGAGAGGTTAATTAACTCATTTAACCATTTGTTGTCACCTCATCAAGAGTGTTGAGATGAGTTTGGGAGCCAACTATATTTTACCTAATAATTATACTTATACACCAGATACAACATCTTCAATTACCTAATTAACATATTTAATTAATATAATAAGTAATACGTAACATCGAATTAAAAAAAGTATGCAATATTAATTAGGAATTGTTAATTCGTATGAATGTTAATTATGGATTATTAATTTGGATGGGTGTTAAAATCATCTTAATTAAGTGTCCTAATTATTAATGAGGATGTTATGGTGAAATCTGGTGAACAGATGTAGTCAAATCTTTAATAATTTTTTTTTATTAATCTCAAATCTTTAATAATTCAATTCTTTTAAACACATAAAAAGTAAAATTTAAAATTTAATTAGTTGAATATTTTACAAATAACTATATAAAAATACAGAAAATACATAAACTTGTAAGTATCACTGATTCTTTGGTACTTTTTTTTAAGGAAATTTGGAGAGGGTTCAATCAGCCCCTTTCCAAATATTTTTTATTAATCAAATAATAGCTAGTTATTTAAAAAAACACAAAACAATCTATTCACTACTAGAAATCTGATTTTTAGTGACGGGATTTTGATTTTCTATGAGGGGTTGTCACAATAAGCTAGTTTTCTGTGAAGGTCCGCACATCCAGTCACTAATGTTGAGTTATTTGTGACAGTTCCATTTTCCTCTCACTGAAAGTGCTATCTTTGGTGACGGGTTTGTTTTTTCCCTCACTAAACATTACATTTCAGTGACAATATTTGAGAGCCCGTCACTGCTGTTTTTTTTATTCTTATTTTTCATTCAGCCTTGTGAGAAATGAGAAGTCTAATACCGCCCCACCCTTTCTCTTTTCCTCAGACCAATCCTTCAACACTAACTCTAACCCTAACCCTAACCAATCTCGAGCACTTCTTTGCTCAAACTGGAAGCTCCTCCCGTGACTCTTACTCCTCTCGAGCACTTTTTGTCCCGAACCAGAATTTTCGCCCTCTCTATTTGAACCCTATCTCGAAGCTTAAATGTCCTGCTTTGCTCTCTCTAGCCGCCAGCATCCATGACCATATGGCGAATCTGATGCTTAAGCTCATGGCTCTGATTCAGGTTTCATACGTGAGCATCTGATGCAGCGCCAAAAGTCCCAGTAGCTTCATTCGTTGCTTACTCTCCTTATCCGACTCTTAAGGTCTTTCTCAGATTTAAGGTTTCAATATATCTCTTTGTTTGTTGATTTGTTCTATTATTAAACTGATTCATCTCTATTAATTCTAATTTTTGTTGTCTAAAAGATCAAGTTTTTCTATGAAATATTTCTCAAATTGAACAGTCAAATTCTATTATTTCTGTACGATTTATTGTCTTTCTTTGATGCTATTGAGCGCATTGAATTTTCGATTAATATGATATGGTCCTTATTTTTGCAAATTGTTATTAGGAATTGCAGGGCTTTGATTCCTCTCCATGCTTGGAAGTTTTTGCAATTTGTTGACATTTTGGTACAGTGGTAATTGCCTAATCAATCTTTTTTTATTTGCTAATAATTTGCGTTTAATTGAAGCCTATTTGATCTAATTATTTATGTTTTCTTTCCATTAGTGTTTGTTCCTCTACACTGTATCTTTCCTGTGCTAGAAATACGATGACATAAACGATGTTTTTTCTGAGAAGGCTTTAATTGAGGGCAACAAATTAATTAATCGATGACATTATCGATGGGAAGACCTTGCTACAAGAATCGCTTGGGAATATTGTTTCGATCGACGTAGACAAGCAGCGGAAAATTGGAAATTGTATGGGTATATATGACATTGGCAATTTTATTGGGATATATATGATAATTTGGGATTTTACTTTGGTTATTGGGATGTTTTTATTTTTATTCAGGTTCGAAAAGAAGCAGCGGAAAATGCAATTTGATCACGAGGTATAAAAATAATTCAACAAGGAAGACCCCCTTTTTCTGTCGCATTTTGGATCTTTTTCTATACTGGTAAGCTTCTGATTTTGATTTTGATTACAAAATGATTTTGATTTCTTATACCCTAGCCATTTTCGAAATTAAGTTTAATAATTGGGTTTTGACAGTTTATTAAGGTGCTAATTGGGTTTTGACAGTTTATTAAGGTGCTAATTGGGTTTTGACAGTTTATTAAGGTGCTAATTGGGTTTTGACAGTTTATTAAGGTGCTAATTGGGTTTTCGGTACTTTCCTTTCATCACTGCTTAATATTAGTATCTTGCTCTACTAACCCTCTGACGCCCTCTTCTCTGTCAGTGCTAGCAAGGAGGAATGGATGGCTCGCCACCTGGAGCTGGTTCATCGGCTACTCCTTCCCCCTCTTCCATCACTCACGGCTTGGCTCTCGCCGGATATGACCATCTCCTTTTCTCCTAATGAAGTATGATGTTTTTTTTTTCACTTGTTGCCTAGTCAATTGCAAATTTTTTTTTTTTGGATAATTAATTGTTAGTTTAGAGTGACTTCCTGGAATTACCCTCTGACACCCTTTTCTCTTGTTTTAAAGGTTGGATAATTACATATATACCCTTATTAAGTGTCAAATGTCATGTAATTTATTAATTTTGATTTTTTTGGGGCAGGTAGGAGGAATATGGACAATGGATAGTCGCGAGCCAAATAAGTCCCTTAGAAGTAATTGCCGAATTCATGCGATAGATTAGGATGCAATAAGTATACTAGGGAGCTAAATAAGCCGTAATACACAAAGTATATTAGGGAGCAATAAGTATACTAGTTTTATTAAGATTTGTTGCTCAACTTGAATATATGAATTTTTCTTTATTAAATTGGAATCAAGTAATTAATTTGTAATTTTTCATTTGCTGGTATTTTAATTGGTATTTTTTTTTTAATTTGTAATTTGACTTTCAGTGACGGTAACCGTCACTAAAGGCCTTGCAAATACCCTTCCTGAAACAACCTTTTTGTGACGGTGAAAAACACTCACTGAAAGTTATAGTAGTGACGGTCCGAACACACCGTCACTGAAACCTTGGCGGACCGTCACAGAAACCTTTCAGTGACGGGACCGTCACAGAAGGGTACCTTTTAGCCACCGAGGTATCAGTGACGGTTTTTTGAGCTTTTTGTGACCGATTTACACCGTCACTAAAAACAAGATTTCTAGTAGTGATTAAGCAAGATGATATTAACAGTGACGGATCTATTAAGGTACTAGGAGAGGAGCAACACCTCTCTTCCCCACTAAATATTTGAGCGTTAGTATATATATATGATTATGCTAATGTATTTTACAATAAAATTGAAAAATTATGTATTATTGGCCCACCAAAAAGTTTTGAAATTTTTTCACAACAGCATCTCCGAGATTATCGCCCTCCCATTGGTACTGGACAAAATCCGCCACTAAATATTAGCATGAACACGTATAAAATCTCATTGAATTACGTTACACCCATACAAAAAATGCAATCCCAAAGAAACATCATTTAGAAAAGACCCATTCAGTAATTTATAATTTAGAAAAGGCCCATTTTTGGAAAATTGGGCTTCTTTATAAGATCTAAATTGGACCTGATCCATTTACAGACCTCAATGGGCCATCTAGTATATTATTGTGATTTGTAGAAACACAAAATTACATGGCTAATACTTATTCTTTTTCTTTTTCTTTTTCCGAAAGACACCAACAAGCGGAAAATTATTTGTTTTTTTTTTTTTTTTTTTTTTGATGAAAACCCGTAGGTACAATTATTTATTTTTAGCTAAATTAGTACGTATCTATTGTGATAATTTATGCAATCTAGCCCAAGGAAAATATTCTAAAGAATCTAGACAAATTTTGTGTAATTTTTTGTGCCGTTAGAAGATCAATTTCTTAAGCGCGACATGTTATTTTCTTGGATTAGGAACTTAATCTAATGCTAGTTACAAGCAGTTTTGCAAGGGGACATCTCGATCTTCACATAATCATCTATGATTTGGTTTATATAATGAGCAAATCTTTTGTATATATTGCAAATCTTTTATATATTATCCCACGTTTTGGTTTCGAAAAACTAAAAAAAAAAAATCTGGAAGGAACTTCTCTAAGTATGCATGTACTTATAAATTATAATATAATACCCGAAATTATACGATTGTCATCATCTTCGTTTATAACGATATATTTGGATAATTGTAGATATCATCCTTGAGTATCAGATCAAATCAAATACAAAATTCAATGTAATATACTAATTCAGAGAAATCACGGGCCAAATCTAGAAAAATCAAATCCATACAGCTCTAGAAGATTTAGCAAAGAAAAACAATTTGTCCTTGGTTGTTAAATTTTGTGTAAATTAGATAAATGATGATCCCCTTGCTAGATAACAAACAGATATTGTACAAATTGTCACGTCTCAATATTTACCATAGTGGAATATATCATGAATCCCAACTAGATCAACAATGTTTAACCATAGTGGAACATATCACCTGGTCTCCATGATGCATATAATTGGGGTGTGTGTGTGCAAAAATTACTTTTAGTTCGAATTTTAGAATATGATTTCAAATGAAACAATGGATTCACATGAATTTTATTCTAAGCAATACTATCTTAAAATACGTGATATTATCATATTTGATCGTCCACAAAAAAAATTTCATTATTGAATTTTCTTTTAATAATACGCAATGAGCGATCGCTTGTTGTGACCAAATTGTGTTACATTTAACTATAAAAGTAAATAAAATTGATAAATTTCCTATACGTCCAAAAAATATTGTCCTTATTGTTATCATTATTTCAACCAAAAAAGGATGTTTTCATTGTTTTTATTGTAGATTGTGTCGTTGTTCTGATTTTTTTTTGGAAGATTCGTCTATTTCGTTTGAGTCAGATCGTTCATGTGGTTGCAATAAGAACGGTATCCCTTATTCTTCTTTCATTTGTGTTGATCGTACCTCGATTATGCCCCCTGAATTGTATCTGATTTTAGTTGTGGCTAGAAATTTTGAAAGTGTGGTTATGATCATGTATTGAAAATTGTAATAAATACAAAATACTCAAACTTCAAGTTCATCTCAAAGAATGCCTGAATTGAGTAAAACATCTACAAGTTTTTTTTTTTTTTTAAGCTTAGGAACTCAAATTCTTAGTTTTTGAATTTTTTTTTCCTCAAAAATCCAGAAATTGAAGCTTAAAACAATCTAAATACTCAGTTTTCGAGTTTTTCTCCAAATCACCGATACTGAAGTCTGACACAAACAAATTATTTTCATTTTTTTTAAAGAAGTCCCACATATACAATACTTGGTTTTTCAAGAAGAATTGACTCAAAAAAACTAAAGTTGATGTCTCAAATGTGCAAAATAATAAAACTTCAAATTTTCTCAAAAGAATTGTCATCTTTGAGCGTTAAAATATGAAAATACTTAAATTTGTATGTTTTTGAATGTTAATACACTCAAATTACTCAATTTTCGAGTTATACAAAAAATGCCAAAACATAAGTATAACAAATGCAAATTATTCAATTTTGAAGTGTCCCCAAAATAATGAAACTGAAGTATAAAACATGCCAAATGCTAAATTTTTAATTTTTTTTTTCCTAATAAAAACAACCATATGTTAATCTAATACATGCAAAAAAAAAATTCAGAAAAATATCAAAATTATAGTCTAGCACATAGAAAATAAGCAAATTTTATGTTTTGAAGGCTCATACAATTTCGAATTTTAAAATTTCTCAAAATGGCCTATAACAAAAGACTTATATATGAAAAATACTCAAATTAAAAGTTTTTCTCAAAAAATGATAAAAACTAAAAAGGCCAACTATTTTTTCAAAATTTTGAAACGTTTGCAAAATCCAGAAATCTATAAATATACTCAATTTTTGTTTCTGAAAAATGAAAAATTGAAGTTTAATAATACATGCAAAATAATATTTTTTCTGCATACTAACAAGAAATTAAACATTCAAACAAAAACCCCAATCACTATTGATAAAAAAAAATAGATTCCAAAATTTAAAAATTATACGGATATAGTTGCTAAATTTGTTGGGCCAGACCCATTGGATTCTCCTCCGAGAAATACATAATTTTTTCAAAATTTTATACGAAAAATGCCAAGCATAATAATTAGGGGTCATATATTCAACCCTCAAATTCAAAATAACATTCTTGATGAGGTGACAAAAAAATAATAAGTAAATTGATTAGTATTATTAATTGACTTGATTATTAATTTAACTGATCGTTTAATTAAATTGACACTTCAATTAACATGTACTAATGTTAACATATTACAAATTATTTACGTGTCAATCAAACGTATCAATTAATATTTAATAGAGTTAATTAGAGAGGCTAGTTAACCCATTTAACCATTTGTTGTCACTTCATCAAGAATGTTGGGATGAGTTCGAAGGCCGACTATATTTTCCCTAATAATTATACTTATACACCAGATACAACATCTTCAATTTCCTAATTAACATATTTAATTAATATAGTAACTAATAAGTAACATCGAATTAAAACTTATGCAATATTAATTAGAAGTTGTTAATTCGGATGAATGTTAATTATTAATTATTAATTTGAATGGGTGTCAATATCATGTTAATTAAGTGTCTTAATTATTAATATGAGGATATTATGGTGAAATCTGGTAAACAGATTTCCTCAAATCTTTAATGATTTTTTTTGATTAATCTCAAATCTTTAATAATTAAATTCTTTTTAAGCACATAAAAAGTAAAAAATTTAATTTAATTACTTGAATATTTTACATATAACTATATAAAATGCAGAAAATACATAAGGATCACTAATTCTTTGGTACTTGAAAGTGGTTTTCAGAGAGAACTGCTTTTGGATTCCTGCTCAGTATTATCTTTTTGTTGGTTTTGAAGGGTACACATAAAATTATGAAAAATAATTATTTTTACGAAGAGTAACTTTTTCTTCTTGTCGTCATGGATGGATGGTTGGATACTTCTTACAAAATTCTTGCATACCGCTCCTTCAAAATTTGTCGTGTGACCACCGTCCACAGGTCATCCTAATATTTCCTATGTAACGTAATTAATTTAACATAACATGTGTTACTAAAATTTGTCGCGTGACCACCGTCCATAGGTCATCCTAATATTTCCTATGTAACGTAATTAATTTAACAAAACATCTTACTAAAATTTGATCAAGATATTGTCTGATATGAAATTATACCACCACACACCCCTCTCTATTTCTATTTCTACCATAATCATAACACGATTTTCATCTAGTTAGATTTTGATGTGAGGCAATTAAGGCACAAATTTAATGCTTAATTTGGGGATTTTAGCCCTTGTGAAGAACAATTATATATACTTTATTAATCATATTTGAGATAACATGAATATTTCTTCACTAAGTGTGTTTTATTGCTTAATCACAGGTATTAGAAGGAATTTCTGGGAATTTGGAGAGTGTAGTTGTCTCCAACACGTCGAGAGGAGTGAAAACGATATATTACATCGATATATTCGGTACATGAATGAGACGGGAGGCAAACAATTATCATGATGAAAACTTACACAAAAGTTTACACGAAAACCACTCAACCCTTAGCCATTATCCTGCCCACCTACCTTTGATGGGAATTACTTCCTTACCCCCAATCCTCTCCACCAACTCGTGGCCAATAAGAAGACTCCATGAGTGCTATAAATAGGACCTCAAAGGCCACGAGTTTGGTACGCTCTTTTACGCCCATTCTCTCTCTCTCTCTCTCTCTCTCTCTCTCTCTCTCTCTCTCTCCCTCTTAAGCGAGTCCAAGAATTTTCAAGAACACGCAAGAATTGCAACTACGAACGATAATTTTCTAAGATCGATCACCGAATAGAAGCTTACTTCATTCGGTGAATCGGTTTACACTTCGACGAAGATCGAGTTGCGAGGATTGAGGTGGAGCTTTCTT
Organism: Luzula sylvatica; assembly: GCA_946800325.1. NCBI lineage: Eukaryota > Viridiplantae > Streptophyta > Magnoliopsida > Poales > Juncaceae > Luzula > Luzula sylvatica. Next base: position 42,280,452 of record OX326960.1, read on the forward strand.
CATCCGAATCTACGCAAGCAAGGAGTCGAGAATACGCTATTCCACTCGGGAGCTTTCTTCCAATTAGACTTCTTGCAATCTCGAGTTCACTCAACCGGTACGGAGCTTTCTTCGATTGGCGAGTGGATCGGTACGAAAGGAAACGTTGTGTGCGACGACTAGCTTTCTAGCATCTCAAGCAACGGAGAAGGCATCCAAGACGAGACTCGAAGCTTTCTTCATCTCTCTAGGTGTTTTCTTTCCTTTCTTGCAATTCTTGTAGTTTAAATTCGAATTGGATTTGTGAAAAGAATTATCGATTTAATGAATCTTTAGTTTCTTGTTTACTTGAATCGAATCTTTGTTCTAAAACTTGTTCTTTTACTTAAGCTTTTGCTCTCAATTTCTGCCTTAAAACTTAGTTTAATCTCACTTAATTCAATCTCAAAACAAACCTTTAATTCAAGTCTCAAATCAAATACTCAAACTCAGTTCCAGAAACTACTCCGTTATAACGGAACATAAACTGCGTTACAACGGACCTTTCGGTTTGTACCTGACTTTCAGTCTGTTGGTACTCCGTTGTAACGCACTTTACTTCCGTTGTAACGGACTCACCAGGATTTCCATTCAAATAGTTCAACATTAGTGCGTTGTAACGGAAATAGTAGTCCGTTGTAACGGATTAACCAATCCGTTGTGACGCTGTTGCTGTCCGTTATAACGGACTTCCACTTTCGTTGTAACGGAACTTACTCCGTTGTAACGGACATTCATATCAATCTCCACGTTAGACACAACCCTAATGTCTGTTGTAACGGAACTTGATTCCGTTGTAACGGACTATCTTCTGTGAATTTTCTTCGTTGTTTATCATCCATTTTGATCCAAATTTTGACGCAATTGCTCTCCGTGGAACGAATCTATACATTTGCCACTGTACAAACTTAGATTACAAATTTTGTTGATTGTTCGGGGTTTTACCACAACGACATATTAAACACGCCGAAAACCCGCTCATCAAATGGCGCCGCTGCCGGGGAGCGGTGTTTAAGTCAATATTTTAGATCGAAACTTGAGATTTAAATTCATAAATTTATTTACTCACTTCTTTGTTTCTTTTGTAACAATCTAGGTGAAGGAAGAAAGCTTTATGCACAATACAAGATCGCGAAAAGACGAATTACTTCCATTTGTCAAGGAAATCGAAAGAAGGAACAAGAGCTCTAAGAAGAGCAAGGAACCGACACAAGAAGATCAAGACGAACCTCAACTTCAAACTCAAACTTTTTCTTCTCTCTCTACTCATTTAAATTCAAATATGGGTTATGAAACAAGAGCTCCAAGGCCAAAAACCTTGAGAGAATTAGTAGCACCTAGAAATGTGGAGGATAATTATAATTTTATTAGGCCCAATATTCCGAATTTCAAAGCGGATCCGAGCATTATAGGCTCATTGCCTATTTTTCATGGGAAAGCCACGGAAAACCCTCATAAACACTTAAAAGATTTCAAGATTCAACTAAATATATATTCGAATTATGAAGCTTTTAGTGACATTCTTCTTCTTCTTTTTCCTTACTCATTAGGTGAAGGACCCAAAGATTGGTTCTACACGCTTAGAGGCCCTCTCGCATTCAACGAAGTAGCAAACCTCTTCAAGGAAAGGTACTTTTCGGCCTCTCGATTGGCGGCTATAAGGCGAGAACTTTTGGCAATAACGCAAAAACCGAACGAAACATTCCACGAATACTACGATCGATTCATGCGTTTGAAGGAAGAATGCCCAAGCCACAATGTCGAGGTCCAATTCCTCTACGAACAATTCATTAACGGGCTAGGATACTCGGAGAACCAATTCCTCAACGCATCCGCGGGGGGAAGTATCGCAAACAAAGATCTCGAAGAGATTAAGAAGCTACTCGAAGTGATGGCAACCAATTCTCAATCAAGAAGGAACGTCGAATACCGAGTTAATGCGTGTAGCGACCTCAATGTCGACATGCTTAACGACAGCTTGAGATCATCATGAAGGCTTTGGGCAAGGAGGAAACAAAAAAATGTGGGGTTTGCCTCGCAAATACCCACCACACCGATGAGTGCCCGAGTGTGATCGAAGATGCAAATGCCGTTTACAAGAAATTCGACGCTTCGAACTCGTATAATCCGAATCTCCGCAACCATCCTAACTTTAGTTGGTCGAATCCCAACAATGCTCAACCCGATCCGTACCGACAAGCGGTTGCAAAACCGGCCACGTACCAACATCCAAATGCGACTCAAACGGTTCAAAAACCAACTCCAACTCAAGATCCAAATCAAGATATCAAAACGATGATGGAAGGGATGATGAGTATGATGACCTCAATGAAACAAGAATTGAAACAAGACAATAAACAAAACATGGACTCGATGAAGCAAGAATTGAAGCAAGAGATCTCAAGTGTAAGGCAAAAGGTTTCGAACACGAATCGCCATGTGGGCAACTTGGAGACTCAAATCAATCAAATTGCCACTCGAGTAAACGTAATCGAATCCCAAGGTACATCTCGATTACAATCTCAATCTTTAGCACCCCTTGAGCAAAGGCATGTGAACGCAATATCGCTCCGAAGCGGTAAGGAGATTGGTGAGAGCTCGAGACAAGCTAAGGAGGTGCAAGAAGAAAAAGAAATGGAGGTACCGGTACCGAAGGAGAAGCCTTCACAAGCTAAGGAAGTACCATTCGAAGCAAATGAACCCGAATCGACTCAAGTCAAGCCACCTTTCCCGAGTCGTCTCCCAAAGCTAAGGAAGTACCATTCGAAGCAAATGAACCCGAAATGGAGGTACCTTTCCCGAGTCGTCTCCCGTTGTGACGCTGTTGCTGTCCGTTATAACGGACTTCCACTTTCGTTGTAACGGAACTTACTCCGTTGTAACGGACGTTCATATCAATCTCCACGTTAGACACAACCCTAATGTCCGTTGTAACGGAACTTGATTCCGTTGTAACGGACTATCTTCTGTGAATTTTCTTCGTTGTTTATCATCCATTTTGATCCAAATTTTGACGCAATTGCTCCCCGTGGAACGAATCTATACATTTGCCACTGTACAAACTTAGATTACAAATTTTGTTGATTGTTCGGGGTTTTACCACAACGACATATTAAACACGCCGAAAACCCACTCATCAGATTTCTATCCTAGTGTAGTTGTGTTAGCAGATAAATAACCTCTTAATTACAACCGAATATGTTTTTTTACTACAAAACAATGGTAAAATATTTTTATATTATTGATATTATATGAAGTATGAATTTTATGAAATATAGTTTGAATTTATGATATAAATCTCCATTTTAAAAATCGAACAAAACGGTTCATAAAAAAGAAATCATGCCATTAAGACGATTGCGTGTGGCATGATGTGGACTTCAAAAAAACAAGATGTATGTAGGGGTGTCAACGATGGGGGTATTGCCCGAACCAACCAGAACCGTATTCGAAGAAATAATCTGATTCAAAAAAAAATATCCGAATCCGAAGAGGTCCAGATATGTATACGGTTACACATTTTTTAAACCGGAATCGAATCGATATTCGATTTTGGTGTCGGGACCGGATCCGTGTTCCGGATCCGATTATTTTTTGGATCCGGATATTCGGAACCAGATTCGAGTATCCGAAACCGGATCCGAATCAGTATATTATATATTGTTTTTATGTATTTTATTTGATATTAGTTCAAATATTATATATAAATTAATGATTTGTGAGTAATTTAAAATAACAATCGTAAAATTACGTTCAAATATAATTATATATATTGTTCATATTACAAATTATATATATATTTAGTTAAAAATAAGTTATGTTATCATAACATATTGTCCGGCTTAATATCCGAAAAAAAAATCGTATCCGTATCCGCATTCGACAATATCCGAACCATATCCGTATCCGTTTATTATCCGAACCGGATCCGTATCCGGATAATTTCGTACCCGAATCTCGAGGCGACTCCGATGTATGGTAATGGGAGCGTGAATGCGTAGATTGATAGTGGAACTGAAATGTATGAAAAAAATATTAAACGAGACATTCATATTCTTTTAATTTCCTGTTATAAATTCGATTAATTATGATATGATCCTTAGTAGTAATCATCTTTTACTTTAGTTTATGTAGATAAGGTATAATATTATACTAGGTAAAGCAAAAGAAGCACTTTTTTATTCGTGAAAAACCTTTTAAGATTTACAAATAAAATATTATTTTCAGCACAAATAGCACGCCAAAATCATTATAACTAGCTTTGCACCCGCGCAAATGCGCGGGGCATATTTTTTATTATTTTTTATGTGCATTGTTGTTTTAGTGTTTTGTATTTTCTTGTATTGGTATGTGAAAGTTTTCATGTATGTGTTACAAACAAAGGTCATATGCATTCAAAAGAAATTAAATAAATCGATGATTTGTTATTTTTTAGGATCCGGCTTTCCTAAAAAATAAGTATATTTCTATTATTTTGATCAATATATGTCCAAAAAAACATCATCAGTGATTTGTTATTTTTTCCAAGGTTCAGATATAAACTCTCTTTTTTTCCATGTAAACTATTTTTTATCAGCAATTTGAATCTCATTTTTCGAAACTCTTTATCATCCAGCTATTTTTTTTTAAGAAAATAAATAATTTTTTGTACTAATAAAATAAATACATTAAAGATAATTTGTTTCGTTATGTCATCCCCTGGAATCTTCGTTATTATATATTGGGATTTGTCACCTCAGTAGAAATGGACCAATTGAGATCATTTATAGAGAATAATATTTATTTTTTAGGATCCGGCTTTCCTAAAAAATAAATATATTTCTATTATTTTGATCAATATATGTCCCAAAAAACATCATCGGTGACTTGTTATTTTTTCAGTCTTATTCTCATACATTGCGTCGACAGAAACAAATTATTCATCATTTCATTTTTTTTTGCAGGCTTATCTTCATGAAAGGAGAGTATTTTATCATAAAATGAGTATTTGTATGTCATGAACATTTCTTTGTAAATTAGAACTAATTAATTTATGTGCAACCTTTTGTTTAAGGCAGGAACAATATTAGGATTTGTCACCTCAGTAGAAATTGATCCATTGAGATCATTTATAGAGAATAATATTTATTTTTTAGGATCCGGCTTTCCTAAAAAATAAATATATTTCTATTATTTTGATCAATATATGTCCCAAAAAACATCATCGGTGACTTGTTATTTTTTTCAGTCTTATTCTCATACATTGCATCGACAGAAACAAATTATTCATCATTTAATTTTTTTTGCAGGCTTATCTTCATGAAAGGAGAGTATTTTATCATAAAATGAGTATTTGTATGTCATGAACATTTCTTTGTAAATTAGAACTAATTAATTTATGTGCAACTTTTTGTTTAAGGCAGGAACAATATTGGGATTTGTCACCTCAGTAGAAATGGACCCATTGAGATCATTTATAGAGAATAATATTTATTTTTTAGGATCCGGCTTTCCTAAAAAATAAATATATTTCTATTATTTTGATCAATATATGTCCCAAAAAACATCATCGGTGACTTGTTATTTTTTTCAGTCTTATTCTCATGCATTGCATCGACAGAAACAAATTATTCATCATTTCATTTTTTTGCAGGCTTATCTTCATGAAAGGAGAGTATTTTATCATAAAATGAGTATTTGTATGTCATGAACATTTCTTTGTAAATTAGAACTAATTAATTTATGTGCAACCTTTTGTTTAAGGCAGGAACAATATTAGGATTTGTCACCTCAGTAGAAATGGATCCATTGAGATCATTTATAGAGAATAATATTTATTTTTTAGGATCCGGCTTTCCTAAAAAATAAATATATTTCTATTATTTTGATCAATATATGTCCCAAAAAACATCATCGGTGACTTGTCTTATTCTCATACATTGCATCGACAGAAACAAATTATTCATCATTTCATTTTTTTTGCAGGCTTATCTTCATGAAAGCAGAGTATTTTATCATAAAATGAGTATTTGTACGTTATTTTATTTTTTTTATTTCGTACTTGTGTTTGTATTGTTGAATTGTGTCTCATGTTTTTTTTTCACAAACACTCTCGTATACTCACTCGTGCATTTATTTAATCAATATCGATAGTTCATATTGGCATGGTATTCGCGTTTATATTTTTTGGATGTATTAATATTTTGTGTTTCGCATTTCTTTTAGGTTTTGCTTCCAATGTGTTTTATGTTCTCATTTTTGTACTCGTAATTGCGTTTGTAATTGATTTCGTATCTTGTTTTCATGTCAATGGATTTACCGTTACTTATATTCGTATTTTCTTTTTGAAATTTAATTTGCTGGAAAAGATATAAAAGTCATTAATCATTATGGAAATATATTATAGTCATGAATCATTTTGATTGATTTTGATTGTTCTTCTTGTTTAGCTTTTATCGCTGCATAATTTTTTTCTCGAATTGTCATTTAATAGGCAATGTTAAACAAACACATATTTTCGAAAAGAATATCAAGTCATTGCAAAGGAGTTTTATTTTATATGTATTTCAAGCAACAAAAATAACAATTGACAAAAACCCAAATTTTTTACTTGTGTTTGTGCTTTGAACTTGTATTTCATGTTCATGTTTCGCAATTATTTCGTGTATATATTTGTATATACGTCTCTATTTCGTGTATGTATTCGATTGTGCTTTGTCACTTAAGCTTTGTAAGTCTTGATATTGTTTCGTAGATAAGTTATAGTCACGGGATACAAATCAGGTAAATGGTGCTTGTTTTCGATGATAATGATGATATGATGATATGTTATGATCATGATGATAATGTGATGAGATGATGATGATATGATGATTATGTTGAGATGATGATGATGATAATATGTTATGATGATGGGGAGATAATGATGATGATGATATGTTGTGATCATGATGATAATAATGATGAGGTGATGAAAAATATGTACATGAGTAAACTCGGAGGTGCTAAAGTTGTATGCTTATTTTGTGATTAAATATCTACATGAATAATATGACTCAAGAGTAAATTTGAATTTGTATTTGTATGTATTTTAATTTTCGCTATAATGTATTGGTTTATTTATTCTCCAATGCTTCCATACCCGTATTCACGTTTGTACTCGTGCTCATTTTTTTTTTTTTAATGTATATTTCTCTTTGCACATTGTTCTTCTCATTTGTATTCTTGATTCATAGTTGTTCGTTGATAACCGTCTTTGTGCTCGTGTTCATGTTCGCAGATATGTTTGGTGTTCCTATTCCGCACGTGTCTTCGTACTTTTTTTTGGATTATGTGCCAAATTGTGCCAATTATTTGTGTGTTAATATTTTGTAGTCATATACAGATTTTTCATTTGTATACATTTGTTAGCAGGATAATCATTAGATTTTGATGATACGGTGATGATGATTGTTATATGATATGTACTTGTGTTATTATGTATATTTCTCTTTGCACATTGGTCATCTCATTTGTATTCGTAATTTATAGTTCATAGTTCATGATAGTGTTTGTGCTCGTGTTGATGTTCGCAGTTATATTTACAATTCATACTTGTATTTGTAATCGTATTAATATTTGTGTTTGTGCTTGTACTCATATTCGTATTTCATATTTGTATTTAACATAATTTTTTCTATTTCATATACGCACTTGCGAGGTATTTCGTGTTTCATATTCGGTATTTAGTATTTTGTTCTTTGTATATCTTTTTGTTTGATTGTCGGCATTATTTTCTAATTTGTGTAGCTAGTAGTCACGTTACTTTTTCGTATATGTATATTCAGTTTATATTCATGATCTTTTTCATATTTTGTACTGTATATTTCTCTTTGCAAATGATCTTTTTCATTTATATTCATGATTCAACAATCGTTATTGATCTCTTTCATTTCTATGCATGTTTATATTTCTCATTTCTTCATTCGTAATTTATAATTTGCTTTCGTATTGGTGTTCATATGGGTATTCGTTTTTCATATATTCATATTTGCATTTGTATCGTATTTCCATTTGTATTGGCACTCGTATTTTTTTTTCGTATTTCGTCATACGTATTTCATAGTTCGTATTTTTTTTTTTAATTCTAATTTTCTATTTCATGTTTCATTTTTTCCAATTTAGCATATTACAATCCTTTTTATATTTATTGTGTTCGTATTTTTTAGTTGTATATGTCTGGGCTTTTCGTTTTTTATTTGTATTTGCCTTTTTATTTGTCTTTGAATTTGTCTCGTATTTTGTTGTTTTTATTGGTATTACTACTCATTTGTATTTGTATTTTGTTGTTCGTATTGTATTGGTATTTGTTTTTTCATTGTCAAATTCGCATGTCGTATTCATATTATTGTTCGTAGATCATATTTCACACTTCTCATTTCATAATTCATAATTAGTATTTCAGTTCTCGTATTTGTATTATGTAGTTTGCAAATAGCATTAGTTTCGTATTTTTCATAATTTTCATATTGATTTACTAAAAATCGTCTATCGTATTGATTTACTAAAAATTGTCAAATATGTGTGGTTATTTCGTCACGAACAATATGATTTGAAAGCGGATTTTTTGTATTTTAATTTTCACGAAGAAGAAACAATCCAAGAGTTTCGAACAAAATAAGAAAATTCAAATGTTGCAACATATTATTTCCTTTATATTTTACAAAAAAAATTCTATCCATGCTTTTACGTTCGTAGTTATATACTTTGTGTACTATATTTCTCTTTGCAAATGATATCTTTCATTTATATTCATGATTCAACAATCGTTATTGATCTCTTTCATTTCTATGCATGTTTATATTTCTCATTTCTTCATTCATAATTTGTAATTTGCGTTCGTATTGGTGTTCATATGGGTATTCGTTTTTCATATATTCATATTTGCATTTGTATCGTATTTCCATTTGTATTGGCACTCGTATTTTTTTTCATATTTCGTCATACGTATTTCATAGTTCGTAATTTATTTTTTAATTCTAATTTTCTATTTCATTTTTCATTTTTTCCAATTTAGCATATTACAATCTGTTTTATATTTATTGCGTTAGTATTTTTTATTTGTATATGTCTTGGCTTTTCGTTTTTTATTTGTATTTGCCTTTTCATTTGTATTTGTATTTGTCTCGTATTTTGTTGTTTTTATTGGTATTACTACTCATTTGTATTTGTATTTTGTTGTTTGTATTGTATTGGTAATGATATTGGTATTTGTTTTTCGTTGTCAAATTCGCATATCGTATTCATATTATTGTTCGTAAATCATATTTCGCACTTCTCATTTCATAATTCGTAATTAGTATTTCATTTCTCGTATTTGTATTATGTAGTTTGCAAATAGCATTAGTTTCATATTTTTCATAATTCCTTATACAAATAGCAATTACAAACATCATATAATTTACCTATCAGAAACTTCTTGTGTTCGTTGTTTCCAAATATCATGTGTTTTTTGTTTGGCAGTTTTTTTTTCATATTTGTATTGCCGAGTCGTTATTCATATCCGTCTTGATTTAAAAGAAATTGATATATTGTTATAAAAATTATGAGAAGCGCATGATGATGATAATTATGATGTTAATGATGAGATGATCATGATGGTCATGATGAAATGATGAGATGATGATCATGATGATTATGATGAGATGATGATCATGATGAGATGATAGATGAGATGATGACATGATAATGTTTGATGATAGATGAGATGATGATGAGAGAAACCTCACGCATGAGACAAACGAAGAGAGGCACGACGTCGCTGCCGTAGAAGTCGTCGTCGTCATGGGCAGCCGTCGTGATGAAGCCCCAAAATTACGGGTACCTTGTTTCTTACGTTGATACCGTACCGGTACCACCAACGTTCGACACGTCGTTTCCCTTTATGGTTCATCATGTCCTCCATCATCCGAAAGGAAAATTTACGTTGTAGTCCCCTTATTTTTGAAAATTAAGTTTCAGTCCCAATGATATTTAAGAGGGACAAAAATGTAAAATTACCCGTGGGGAATTTTATTCTATGCCATCTGGTTTATCATGTCCATCATCTGAAATGAAATATTACATTTCAGTCCCTGTATTTCTGAAAATTAAGTTTTGACCCCAATGATACATAGAGGGACTAAAATGTAAAATTACCCCAAGGATTTCTTATTCTATGCCATTTGGTTATTGACTGGTATGGGACAGGGGTAAATGGTACCACTCGAATTATTTTTGAATAAAGAATAAAATTATAATTTAGTTTATTTACTATGGAAAGAAAAATAAAACGAAATGATTTAAATTAAATTACCTCCACACTTGACAGAAGTTCGCTGTTCGGGTGGATCTTCGAAATTCCCTACAAAATATTCATTAATTAAAATTGAAAATTATAAAAAATATTAAGAAGTTAGGGTTTTACCTGGTTGGCCCAGTCAGGTTTCTCGATTACATCTGGGTCATGATTACTTATGGAAAAAAGATTACTTATGGAAAAAAAGATTATTCGAAATATACATAAGTAATAATTACTTATGGAAAAAAGATTTATTCGAAATCCTTACTATCTGGTCCACCGAGTTGAGTAATGGCATCGACAAAATGATCATCAGGATCCGAGCCTTTGTTTTCTGCTGCCACCTTGATCGATTGGATTATTTACGTTCGACCCCCCAAAACTCCCATATTTCTGAGCTGGTCCCTGCCTTGACCACTTTGAAAAATGACCAAACGAAAATTGTGTAATATAGTATTTTACTTATCGCAAAAAAATTCGAGCAATTTTTCCTATCTTACTTATAGATCTCCTATCTTACTTTTAAGATTTGTGATGTGAACAAATACACATCTGAACTGCAATTCCAATTCTGGAAAAAAAAAAGACAAAAAAAATTGCAATTGAAAGAAAAAAGAAGAAAATAAAAAGAATAAGCCAGCAAAAATTACCTCACCACGATGGATCCAAAAAGCCTCCATGGATACTCAACACTTGGACCCTAAAATCTGAAGCCGAAGCATTGGTACCGGTACCGATCAGCGAAAGTTGACCCGGAACGTCATCGATATTTCCTATTTTTCTCTTCCCCGAATTTCCTTATCGTTTGAAAGGTCAATCACAGCCAACAAATGCACATGTATTTCTGCAAAAGAAAAAGGAAAAAGAATTGCAAATAAAAGAAAGGGAAAGAAACAGAAAAAGATTAGAAGAATAAAATATACCTTTGTACACACGAACGAAAAGTTCTCGATGTAAACTTGTTACTTTTGCCCAAAAATGCGAAATTGTAGAACCGGTACCTGTACCGATTAATGAAACCTGACTCGGATCGTGATCGTCCTTGACGCATCGAGTCATTTTTCCTGACTTTTCTTTTCTTTTGCTGACTTTTCTAAACCCTAAATCATCGTCAACAAACACACATGCAAGCGTTAATCTAAGTTGAAGGAAGAATGAAGTAAAAAAAATTGGAAACGCAAACCAAACGAAAACAGAAGAAAAAAATAGGGTACCTCAGCACAGTGGAACAAAAAGGGTTCTATCGAAAAATAGTGGTCGTGCTGCCATATCGAACGGCTAGGGTTTCCTCTCGGTGGCCGTTTTGGCTTGTGTAAGATTTGAGAGAAAGAAAACGACCTAAGACCTCTCTTCTATCTTCTGTTGCCGATGCTCGATCTAGGGTTTCGTGAATTTTGGCCTTAAACGTGCAAACCACACATGCGCCAGGAAAAAATTAAGTAATTACTACACAATTTAGCTTTTTATTATTTAGAGTTTAGAGTTTAGCTTTGGTACCGGCTTCTCGCACTGTATCGCCCTTAATTATCTTAATTATTTTCTCAGAGCTTCTCTTTTTGTATGTCGTTATATGCGCTCGCTTTGGCTTCTTTTTCTCTCTCGGAGCCTCGTCCAGTTGAGCCATCTCAATCTATAGTCGCAAACGAAATTTAATCAAATCGACAATAATAAAAAAAGATTTTTCGAGTTATGAAATTAATTGAGATAAAAGTATTTATACGTATTAAGGCATGAATAATTCACAAAGAAGTACCATTTCGAGCTTGTCGATGTCAGACTCATGCTCATCTTCAATCGTTCGAATATTTCGAGATTGTGTACGTGAAGTCGCCATCAGGGGCTTATTCTTTTTTCTCCATTTTTTTGCATAACCTACAATTAAGGCATTTAGACGAACACATGTTAGACACGATAAACAAATACATTTTCAGTAAATTAGACAAGGAAAAACGAAGCTGCCAAGAATCAAAACTTAGATTTCGTTCGATATATGTATAAACACTCTACCAACAGTCAGTACAGTCCAAATTACATATTCAATCGCAATTTTCAGAAGTAATTTGAAACCCTAACACATTTGATAACTCTTATTAACCAAAAAATGTCGTATTAAGTAAATTCAAACAACACACAAACCGAATGTGCAAAACTTCCCAAGAATCGAATCAAAGAACAAAGAAAAGAAAAATCAGAAACCAAAATAAGTAGAAATGAAGGAACCATGCCTGATTCTAGAACCGTGGCTGCATGAGTAGACCCTTTCCCTCTTTTCTTTTCTTCGTTTGTGTGTAAAGAGAAATCGCTCAAATCGCAAATATTCAGGAGCGCCATCGCCAGCCGCTCAAATCGCAAATAGTCAAATAGCAACGGCATGGCGAGCGGTTGTTGGCATGGCCCATCATCAGCACTCATTTAGGTCTCTCGCCATGAACCGACGCATCGCGTTCGCCATGAATCGGCAAGGTTAGGGTTAGGGTTTCTATCGTTAGGGTTAGGGTTGTTTTTTCGTTCGAGAGAGAGAGGAACAGAGAGAGACACATCTGCAGGGGAGAGGAGAAATTATATAAACTATAAATAAATAGAATGAATTGCAGGGAAAAAATTTCAGAAGAACAAAACACATTTTTCTTTTACTTTTTAACCTACTGACGTGGCTTAACGTAAAAACGGGAATTTACTTAAAAATATATATAATAAAGGAGGACGCAGATTGTACCAGGAACAAATTAGGTAATCAAGGAGGACTAAAATGTATATAAAACCAGTCCCGTTCAAACAATACGAATAGTACATAAATTAATAAGTGATGAATTAAACGGAAATAACATACCAGTTCTCGCATTTAGCATCGGTATTCAGATCCGGTATTCGGATGCTGTTACAGCCCTAATCTCCAGCCCTAATCTCCTATTTAGCAGTCCATGCATTTATATCTAATCGCAAAAAGAATGGCACGTACTTTCATCTTCTAGGAAGTAGTCTGGTTCCATGTGCAATTTGATAAAAACCAAAACCTGAACCTGACAAATTAAAAATTAACCTCAATAACATTTGCAATGCGGAAAACTGAAAAGGCCAGAGCTAAAACCCAAATCGAAACTGAAACCCGGATCTAAAAAACTAAAACCCAAATTGGTGCAGATATTCGTTGTGCTGTACGCTTTTCAGATTTGACTTGTCCGTAACCAGTCGAAATTAAATAATTAAATACGAAATTGAACAAATTGAACAAATGTTTCTGGGTTATACATACCTAATTTTTCAACTATGGTTTGCGAAAAGATTGATGAAATCCAAATCTAGATAAACCAACTAATCAGGAATCGAATCAAGATTGCAATTGGTAAAATACTGAAATTGAGCAACATAAAATACCAAAAGTTAGCACAAAAAAAATATCTCCAAACAACTCAACCTAAAAGTCGAAAAAATTAATACAAAATAGCAAATTTAAACAAAAAATTACTAACCATCTTTAACGAAAAGGTCTTGGCAAGGACAGTAAACATGAATCGAGCAGAAATTTGAGCTCTTCCTCTTCCCCTCGCCCTTGTTGTCTCTCCCGTCAAATCTAGACTGCAAACGAAGAAACAATGACAAAATAAGTAGAAAAATAGACACCGATTAAGGAAAAAAAGACAGATCTTACCATAAAATCGAATAGAAAAATTAGGGTTCGAGGAGCTGGAGAAATTGAAGTAGAAGGACGCGACATCTCCGCCACAGCAACTGCCGTCATCCTCGACCGCCGTCGCCATCATTTCGCCCTTATTTTCGCCCGCTATCGCCTGCTAGAGTTTCCCCTAATTTCAGCCGCATTTTTTTTGCTAAATCGAAACCCTAATTCGACGTTTTAGGGTTTAACATCGCGTCGAAGTACTCGTCATCGGCGACGGCCAGTACCCCTCTCCTTTCTCTCTCGCCAGAATTCGCAAAACCATAGAATCGCCATGGGTATGGCTCTCGCAAGATCGGGCCGACGGGCTGGGAAAAAATGAACAGAGAGAGAAGAAAAGGGTATATATTATGTGTAATTTTTGTGGCAACATTTAAATGAACACGGAGCACGGTGGACCGGTATTAAAAATATGTATTTGTTAATAGGTGCACACGAACCAGGTTCATTCAAATTTGAAGCAAATCCAGCCATTCAAATCGAATCAGAGGGATGAGAATTATCTGGTGACGTGGAGGCCTGTGGAAGCAGCAAATTATTTAACTTTATACATAACAAATAAAAAGGACCAAAATGTAAATAAAAAAGGACCAAAATGAAATGTAAGTTTCTAAACTTAAAAGGACAAAAATGTAAATAGAAAGGATCAAAATGTAGTTTTTTCGATTAAAAAGGACCCAAATGTAAATAAAAAGGACCAAAATGTAATTAATTTTTTTTCAAAGAGGCCCCTGGACCAAAGTGTAATTTTTCAAACTTGAAAGGACCAAATGTAAATAAAAAGGACCAAAATGTAAATAAAAAAGGACCAAAATGTAAATAAAAAAGGACCAAAATATAATTTTTTCAAATAAAAAGGACCAAAATGTGAAAAAAATATTTTTTTTTACAAAGAGGCCCCTGATGACGTGGCTGCACAGATTTCTCCCATTTCTCTTAACTTTATACATAAGAATAATAGAAAATACGTATCCAAAATCATCAGTCTTAAGAGGCTACATACGCCTATATACCGGATTCTCTCTTCTCTGTCTCTATTATTTTTTCTCTTATTTTGCATCCTCATCTCATTGTTGTACACTTGTACTTAATATATATTTCCTCATGGCTATGGCGAATCTTATATTTGATAGCCTGCTGTATATGTAATTAATGCATGATATTCACCAATCTTTGTCTCCTTTGGAAATTTCAGCGGTCACCGCACCACAAATCCATTGCATCTTTTTTCCTTAGCCTCTCCGAGAGGGCCCTTTCTCAATTCCCTTTCACGTGTCATGCACGACCCCCTCATCTCTCCTCGAGCAACCCTTTATATACACACCAAGAAGAAAACAAGAGGACCAAAGAAAAATGGCTGAATCATCTAACAATGGAGCGGTGGTGGTAGTGGTGGTGGCGATCTTAGCAGTAATATTACTCTTTCTTCCATTAATTCTCCCTCTTTTACGAAAATGTTTGGGTTAAAAAAGAAATATCAAATATGTGGTATTTTATTTTGGAATTTGAAAGTATGTGCATTATTTTCTGCATTGTTACTTATTATTAGTTTGTTCTTATTTTTGGAGGTTTTATTTGTTAATTTTAGTACAACTATTCGATAATGAAAGAAGGATAGAGAATAATTCGGTAGGTTAGAAGGTGTTCGAATGTCAGGAAGTCAAATATTTCAAATTGCTGCTCGCCTGGCACCTCAAATTATTACTAGCCTAACGACATTGGTCGTCTCTCTCTCTCTCTCTCTCTCTCTCTCTCTCTATATATATATATATATATATATATATATATATATATATATATATATACAAATATTGAAAACAAACCAAGATATTACTGGTGGTACAAAAGATGCTTCCAAAAAATTGAAAATGTCCGAAAATGACATTTTACGTGACATCAATGCAGGAGACAAACAACCACTACGTGTGTGTTCAGAACGTTATGTTCCGGAGGACAAGGAAGAGGCTCTAAATTCACAAAATTTTGTCCAGGTAATATTTCAATCGCGTGTATTAGGAGACTATATATATATATATATATATATATATATATATAATCTTGCTAAGAAAAATAAAAAAAATTCCAAAACTAATTCATGCACGCAAAATATATTATTGAAATCAACAAAATATAATTTTGAAATTAGAAAAATATCCTGACAAATCTAATATGTTAACATATTTAAAATTTAGAATAAAATTATATATTTTCAACAGTATATTTTGATAAATAAAAAAATTATTTTGTTAATTTCAACAGTATCGTTCGGCCTTTGAATACTTTTTTAGATTTTTTTTATGGATATATATATATATATGGGCTAGGTTCAATGAACAACACTACTGTTTGGCCCACGCGGCCAACAACGTTTATTTCTCATAATATAAATATCAAAATTAAATCTTAACCGTATAGATATGTTTTATATCATCAAGATAGGTCGTAGAATAAATTTTATATCATTTTTATTTTTCAATCTAACAAAATGGATAACATATTTTCACAACCATTCATTTCGATAATTTTTTGGATTTTCAAGAAGGAAAACTCGAAACAATGTAAAAAATTATTCTAAGCCTATTTAACAAAATGGATAACATATTTTCATGTATGGATTGTGAGAAATACACGTTGTTGGCCGAGTTGGCTAAACAAGAGTGTTGGCCATTGAACCTAGCCCCATATATATATATATATATCAATGTTTTAAATTGCGATATTGCGGTCCATTGCGGTCGGGTCTTTTTTGCAGCGGATTGCGTTTGCGGGCGCAATTGCGGAGCAATGAACTTATTGCGGACAGTCGTTGCGATATTAAATTATGTAAAAATAATAGTTTGTTTAAATATATTTTTCACAATATTTTCTTCTAAAAAGGATAAAAAAGTTGATTGTCCAGGAACATTTTCAGTATAAATAAAAGTTGATCATAAAATTTCCATTAAATTTGCAATTATACGGGATCTTTGGATTTGTATTTTGTTGAAGATTTTTTTATCGACATCCAAAAATATCAAAACACTATAACTCAAATTTTAAATCGAAACATCAATGAAATACAATTAAAATTATGAAAGCCATATATTTATAGATGAAAATGACATATTTTAGAAGTTTTGTATGTTATGAGTATATATCAAATATTTTGATAATAAAACATGGAAACTAAGTATAAAATAATCACAAAAATTATGTTATAATATTTATATTAAATAATTCTCGACGAAATTAATTTAACGTGTGTTTCATGCTTAATTCAGGGTAAAAGACAAAATTTCACAAATTCAAGCCCATCATTGCGTTCCTCTCGTCGAGACGAGCGATTTCAATATAAATTTCGTGTGAAAAGAAGGATTTGAAAATTACAACGATTTGTATATTATCCCGCAATTTGTACCCGCAATTACCGCAATTTTCCCGCAATTTTTCCGCAATTGCGCCGCAATGGCCGCAATTTTTCGAAAACGCAATATACCGCTATATGTTATTGCGAAATTGCGATTCTAAATTTCGGGCCGCAATTTCCGCAATTGCGTTGCAATTGCGCCGCAATTTAAAACACTGATATATATATATATATATATATATATATATATATATATATAGGGAGGCTAAACTACTTAATTAAGTACCAACATTTTGGTACTTAATACTTTTTCACCGTTGGATTTGTTTTGAGATTTGTGTTTTTTCATGATGATCATGAAAGTTTGTGCACATCATTAAATGCACAAATCTCGATGCAAATCCAATGGTGAAAAAACATTAAGTACCAACATGTTGGTACTTAATCAAGTAGTTTAGCCTCCCTCATATATATATATATATATATATATATATATATATATATATATATATATATATATATATATATATATATATATATATATACACACACACACACACACAAAAAGAATCCAAAATGAACATGAATTTTCCGATGATTTTATCTAGCAACAGGAGAATGAGGTTGAGGTTTCGAATTTCGAAAATGTCACTCGACTCCAGGATGATGTGGATGACTTAATTAGAGAGATTATTAAAGAATTCAGTTATGTGGAGTCTATGAAAGGTATCAAGTATCGAATGGCACGGCAATTCATCAACAACGGCTACGGCTTAGTTGCTAGGGAAACGCTTGCGGTACTACTGAATTTGCTATGGCGGACATTTCCTCCTGGTAATGAAAAGGATCTTTCGCCAGGAGATCCAATCCCCCATATTTGGATATCAACATTCGCGAATTATCAGCTTCAAAATCCTTTGCCGAAACCTGTTCTCACTTGCCCCAATTCGCTAATAATTACGCGTAAGTTTTATCTGTACATTGTTATTACAAAAATCATACCGATATATCTATAATAGTGTTAACTCATTGTTTTGCTTAGCCAACATCGCAAGGCAATTCTCTATTGTCGTCTTAGGCGGGTCTACTGAAAGGTCTATCTCTCTGAGACCTTTGGAAATACATACCATTCTCGAGAAGGTCAAAATTACGCCACGCCCCGCCTATCTTTCCGATGATAAGAAAAGAAGTTACACATCTTTCGTTGAGAGATGCAGAAAACTAGCTTCGGTACATTAATATTAAGAATTTCGTTTTTATTAGATCGTTTTTCTATAAAAAAAAATGTTTATATGCCACAATTATAGGGTCTCAATGCCTTACGAGTTAGAGGCAATCGTCTCGTCGGTGCTCCAGAGGCCGTCAACCTTTTCTTCCCGCCAAAATCTACTAAGCTAATTCAAAAAAGCACAATTGAATCAGAAATTCTACGTCACGCACATTCTGTACTACCCGAAGAGTTGTCCAATCTAGCAAGTCACAAAATTGTGAAATACACTGAATGTAACAGTGTTAATTGTTATTTCCAGTTGGAGGATGCATAGAGAGGGTGCGAATGAAATATCATCGTCATACTCACAAATCCTTAAACATAACAAAAAATATATATAAAAAATCGCGTATGAGAGAACGTGTGGATTGAAATTGCATAGCGATCCGTCATAAATCATTGATAGACCAGCAATGCGGGATCGTACCAACAAGGAGGAAAGAGAAATCGGTATAGAGCCAGTGTATGTGTATGTATATGTATAATTTATTTGGTGGTGAAATTTTTTATATGTATATGGAGATTGGATGATTAATGTATATATATATGGAGAGTGGAGAAATTGGTACTTAATTAAGTAGTTTAGCCTATATATATATATATATATATATATATATATATATATATATATATATATATAGAGAGAGAGAGAGAGAGAGAGAGAGAGAGGATGGCTAAGATACTTAATTAAGTATAATGAGTTTGGTACTTATGACTTTTTGACCATTAGATTTGCTTTGAGATTTGTGCATTTAATGATTATCATAATGTTGGGTAATATCCCCGGCCCCGGGCCCGCGCAGCGGATATGTAGGCCCGGTCCGATTCCCCGATTCCCGATTCCCGAGATCACGCCACGACTTCGAGGGTACGATGCAAATAGAAGGTTAGATCCATACCAGTTCCAAATTGATGGAACACGAAGGGTTGATCGCTGCCTCCTATTCCTTCGGTCACGTTGGTGACTTTACGCGCGTCCCATACCGTGCGTCCTTCACCGTTCGTTCCCGTTCTTCGATCCTTCGGTTCGATCACAACGGAGAGCCCCAAGTGTTGCTCCTCCACACGTATCCACCTTGAGTCGGAAGACGCCGGACACGGATACACCTGCCTAGACGATGTATCGGTGCACTTGCTTGATCTCGATCGATTCTCTATTAATCTCTCTTCGTGCCTTTTCACTCACAAAAGATCAAATCTGAATTTGCTCTTTTTCTTGTGTCTTGGGCAGAATATTGCTTTGAATTACTTCTGAATTCCTTAGTGAAGATGAGAGAGAAAATCCTATTTATACCTAATAGGATAAGGATTAGCCAAAAGGCATGTATATCCAATATACACCCTTTCACACAGAAAACTGTATGAACCTGTTCAGTATTCTGTCCAGACGAAATTGATAAATTTCTCTGACAGAAAATCAACCAACACGAAAGTTGTAGATAATCTTATTATCTACTCAACCCAATTTGGCCCAGCCCAATTGGAGTTCGTATGCAAAAGTTATGACTGTTTTACTAACTGTATGTCATACTGTTGCACCCTTTCGGTATTTCACAGAAACGACACTTATACTTCGTTCATATGAAATATATTTCTATATGAAGGTTGTAGATAATCTCATTATCTATCTAATCCAATTTGAACCATTCTAATTGGATTTTCCCACTGAAAGTTATGGCCACGAATGTACGACTACATTCGTTTATCCTTGTGTACACTTTTACGGTTGATCCGAAACTGTATTTCTTTCAGTCTCCCACTCAATTTCAGATCTACCTAAAAGGTACTCATGCATATCCAATACGCACGATTTTAGAGAATATAGCTCGCGTATCAAATACCAAGCTATGCACATCCAATGTGCCGATTTTATGATCAAGCCCGACTTAGTACGACTCGTTGTGTGACCATGTAGGTTCGACTTAACGATGGCAGTAGGTTGTTTCCAATGCCTACAAGCTCATGAGCGGGATCTAGTCACTCCATCATAGCTACCCATGTTAAACGAAAAATGATTGTGATCATTGTGCCTATCTCGAATAGCAGTTACTAGTTCTCTTGTTTACGATATCCGTTAATAAAAAGGCACGGTAATAGTCATCCTTATAATTTGATTAACTATACTTATTCCCCGATTCCGAGTTGAGTTAACAAATTTCAATCGATATTAACCATTAATATCATTGACTGTGGCCACAGTTTTCGTTAATCGACTCATCGAGCGGCGCCTAAGAGATATCTCTTCCTTTCGGAATAAACAATTCCTATCTTGGAGACTCACATTGAATTCCGTGTTTCGGACAATACCCAATGATGACCCTTTTAACTCCCTGTTACGGTGAGCGTAAGATCATATCAAAGCATTGTGTTACGCACGTAACGCAATCAATGATCCCCTCAAGTATGAAGAATCTAAAACCCCATCCGTCGCAAGTCCATCTATAATGACTAAACCATGTCATGGTCTCGCGGCTTCGGTCATATCCAATATATGTAACCTAACATATATCTACGTTCCCGATTCGACAAACTCCTTTGTCCCATGATTAGCAAAACATAATCATCTCCTCGGCAAACGTACTAGTGTACGCGTTCAGTCTATTATCTAATAATAGAAATGCTTCTCTCTTAAGCAAGCTGATCCGCGACTAGGGATGTTTAGAAATGACACTTTAAGTGTGACGGTTTTGCTGCACATGGTCCTCAACCATGTCGACGTCCACACAAGTTCAAATCAAGGTTCATGTAACAATCATATTACACAACCCAGCACACAGTTTTCATATAAGATATATGCAAAATGAAAAAATTTTAAAATTCTGAAATTGCATTACTATAAGATAAGTTTGGGGTGATACAACGTTTACTAATCTATTAGACTAATCTCGTCCTACGAAATTATCGTTTTAGATAACTAACTACTCTCTTCCTCCTCTAGGTATCTCAAACCTATAGCTTTCGCATGATAATCGTGCTTAGCTTGCGAGAGTGGCTTAGTAAACGGGTCCGCAACATTCCTGTCAGTATCAATCTTCTCAATGATCACATCCTTCCTTTGCAAAATCTCACGGATCAAGTGAAATTTTCTGAGTATGTGCTTGGAGCGGTGATGTGCCCTCGGTTCCTTGGACTGTGCTATTGCGCCCGTATTGTCGCAATACACAACTACAGGTTCCGAGATGCTCGGGACTACACCAAGCTCCGACACAAACTTCTTGATCCAAACTGCCTCCTTTGCCGCTTCGGAAGCCGCAATATACTCCGATTCAGTTGTAGAGTCTGCTATCGTGGGTTGTTTGGAACTTTTCCAAACTACCGCTCCACCATTTAGACAAAACACGTATCCGCTTTGTGATCGAAAGTCATCGACACATGTTTGGAAACTGGCGTCGGTATATCCATTGATGACCAACCCGGATGTCTTTCCACCATAAATTAGAAATTGATCCTTAGTTCTTCGTAAGTACTTAAGGATGTTCTTAACCGCGATCCAATGCATATCCCCTGGATTAGATTGGTAACGCGAAACGACGCTCAATGCATACGACACATCGGGGCGCGTACAAATCATGGCATACATAATTGATCCAACCGCCGAAGCGTATGGAACAATACTCATCGCATTCTTATCTTCGCTCGATGTCGGACATTGAGCTTTAGAATACGATATGCCACTCGACATTGGAAGAAGTCCTTTCTTCGAATTTTGCATTGAAAACCGTTTCAACACTTTGTCGATGTACGTGCTTTGACTCAAGCCGAGTAACTTCTTGGATCTATCTCTATAAATCCTCACGCCTAATATATAGGCGGCCTCGCCCAAATCTTTCATAGCGAAACGAGTATTTAAATACTTCTTAACATCCGTAAGCATCGGAATGTCGTTTCCTATGATCAAGATGTCGTCTACATATAGTACAAGAAATACTACGCGGCTCCCACTAACCTTCTTGTAAACACAAGGTTCTTCTACGTTTTTCACGAAATTATATTCTCGTATAACTTCATCGAAACGTATGTTCCAACTCCGAGAAGCTTGCTTCCATCCATAAATGGATCGTTGCAATTTGCACACTTTATTCGGACTCTTCGAATCGACAAAACCCTCGGGCTGTGTCATGTACACATCCTCTTCTAAGTTCCCGTTAAGGAATGCGGTTTTGACATCCATTTGCCAAATCTCGTAGTCATAATACGCAGAGATAGCAAGTAAGATCCGTATGGATTTAAGCATAGCTACTGGTGAAAACGTTTCTTCATAGTCGACACCATGAATTTGTTTGAAACCTTTCGCCACAAGCCGTGCTTTATAAGTGTTCACATTCCCATCCATGTCAGTCTTCTTCTTGAAAACCCACTTACATCCCACTGGTTTAACCCCGGGAGGTGGATCAATCAAGTTCCAAACTTGATTATCGTACATGGATTGAATCTCGGATTTCATGGCAGTTTGCCACTTATCGGAATCCTCGCTTTTCATAGCCTCGCGATAAGATGTCGGTTCATCATCTATGAATGCGACTTCATCGTCATTTGCCACGATAAAACCATATCGTATAGGCTCTTGACGAATCCTACCCGATCTACGAATTGCGCCTTGTGCACTTGACTCCGGATCCTCAACATTTGAGGAAACCGGATCAACGTTCATCGGTTCAACGTTTCTTTGCGGTTCTCGAATTTCTTCGAGATCTATTTCATATCCATCCATTCTTTTAGATATAAATTCCTCCTCTAAGAAGGTACCTCCACGAGCAACAAACACTTTGTTCTCGTATGGATGATAGAAATAATATCCCTTTGTTTCCTTGGGATAACCTACAAATAAACATTTTTCAGATTTGGGATCGAGTTTATCCGCGATTAATCTGCGGACATAAGCTTCACATCCCCAAATCTTAACGTAAGACAATTTCGGAATTTTTCCGGTCCATATCTCATATGGTGTCTTATGTACCGATTTAGAAGGTATGCGGTTTAATAAGTAAGCCGCTGTCTCTAGGACATATCCCCAAAACGATTTTGGAAGGGAAGTTTGACTCATCATGGATCGAACCATGTCCAACAAGGTTCGATTCCTCCTCTCGGACACGCCATTCCATTGTGGCGTTCCTGCCGGAGTCCATTGTGGAACTATTCCACAATCTTTTAGATGATCTTCAAACTCATAGCTCAAATATTCGCCACCTCGATCCGATCGAATGGCTTTAATTTTCTTGCCAAGCTGATTTTCAACTTCGTTTTGAAACTCTTTGAACTTTTCAAAGGTCTCCGCTTTCGTACGCATCAAATAAATATATCCATATCTACTATGATCGTCCGTAAACGTAACAAAGTATCGATAGCCTCCTCTTGCCTCGATGCTCATCGGTCCACACACATCGGAATGTATGAGTTCCAATAGATCGTTGGACCGCTCTCCGACCTTGGAGAACGGCGCCTTAGTCATCTTGCCAAGCAAACAAGATTCACAATTCCCAAATGAATCCAATTCAAATGAGTCTAGCATTCCATCTTTATGGAGTCTAGCAATGCGTTTCTCATTCACATGACCGAGACGACAATGCCAAAAGAAAGTCCGATTATCAACTTTAGGTTTAATCCTTTTTGCATTAACGTTATATATAGACTTATTATTTCCGTGATCGAAATCCAACACATAAAGACCATTTTCTAATAGAACATTTCCATAGATAATAGAATCCTTACATATCGAAAACTCATTATTCCTAATAACGAATTCATAGCCATCATTGGCCAGTTTCGACACACTTATTATGTTCTTACATAATGTCGGTACATAATAACAATTATTTAGTACTAAAATAAGTCCACTAGGTAAAGTCAAATTAACTACTCCTACGGCAAACGCAGCAACTCTTGCTCCATTCCCGACGCGTAGATCGACTTCACCCTTTTCCAACCTTCGACTATTTTGAAGAACCTGCATATTTCGACAAATATGAGTCCCACAACCGGTATCCAATACCCAATTAGTCATAGTTGAAATATTAACTTCAATAACGTTAATACCTGAGAGGCCGGTCGCTGAAACCGCCTTGCCCTTCTTCACCTCCTCGAGGTAAGACTTGCAATCGCGCTTCCAATGTCCAGCCTTGTGACAATGAAAGCACGTCTCATCCTTGGATTTCTCCTTTCCCCTTTTATTCGGCTTCGAACGTTTCTTAGCCGAACCGCCCTTGGACTTTGATCTCTTACGATCCTTATTCTGAATTGTGAGAACATTTCCGGCAACTCTTGCCCTGTTCTCTCCGGACGACTTTAACGTCTCCGATTCAAAATTCTTGAGCATTCCGTGAAGCTCAGGGATCGTCTTATCCATCGAATGCATGTGATAGTTAGTCACGAACGGAGAAAACATTGGAGGAAGTGCACACAAGATCAAATCTTGTTGCATAATCTTCGACAATTTCTCTCCTAGCTTCTCAAGACGGTCTATGAGAGCTTGCACCTTCAAAACGTGAGAGCTAACCGAAGACCCCGAAGGCATCTTGCAGTTTACCAACTCTTTGAGCGTACTGAACCGTTCAATACGCTCCTGCTCTTGGAACATTTCCTTGAGCACAACGTCTATGATGTGCGCATCCGAGTCCTCAAACTGCTTTTGAAGACTAGCGTCCATACATGCCAACATGAGGCACGTAACATCATTTGAGTCCTTCTTAAGTTTCTCAAACGCGGCCTTTTCTTCGGCCGTAGCATCGGGGCCCGGTTCCACTAGTTCCGTATCCAATACGTGACTCTTGCCCTCTTGCCTGAGAACTATTCTCAGGTTTCGGTGCCAGTCAAAGTAGTTCCGACCCACTAGCTTATCCTTTTCTAAAGTCGATCTAATCGACATGGTGTTGGTGTTACTAGAAGACATATTCTACAAATGAAATAAAAGATTGATTACTAACGTTGCGTACTTATCTTATAGGGCTTATATGATGATTATATAATAGTGTTATTTTATCGAATCGATAACCCTCATACCGATACGGGACTCCAAGTCCATAACACTCAACACCCATATTTTACGATCCTCCCACAAGTTGCTTTGGCAGACGAATGGGATCTCGCTATTTAGGTAGGATTATATCCAATCACATCCAATGCGACTCTTGAACCTTTATAGGATTTCGGTGATGGATCGTATCCAATACAATCACAGTTCCGTGTGTGCATCCTATCTATGCCCCGAACTTCCAATCAAGTCGGCTTTGGCCTCAACCCTTACTGGCTAGAACGGTTAAGTCACAACCATACTCATCGTATCGTTCAAATAAACTACTAATAAGTCGGCTTTGGCCTTAACCCTTATCAGTCCCTATTTAACGCTTGCCACCCCGTCGATGACTACAATAACCCATGTCGGCTTTGGCCTTAACCCATGTGAGACGTAGTACCGATCATAGTGGTTGTGAATATGGAAGGCATTTCCATGACTTAAATATTATGAGGGATCATGCCATTGCATGTTTCTAAATCCGTGACATAATCCAATTATATCACTATCACAAGATTTTCATAAATGCATATGTATTTATTTGGGAGTCTAATTATTCTAAATAATTATCTAATTATATGCTAGTATGATTGATGCCGATCAAATCGATATAAAGAACTCAAAATTCCAAGTTGTGTAGCCAAAGTTATCACGAAAACAAAATCAGCAACCAGAAACCAGTCCGTTGCAACGCAACATAGTCCGTTGCAACGGACCTCCTGTATACTTGGCACTCCGTTACAACGGAATACCAGTCCGTTACAACGCTATTTATTCCGGAGTTTGGCCAAAATTGCCAGAAACATGTCCGTTGCAACGCAACCTTGGTCCGTTACAACGCTATTTTCTGCAAACCTTTGTCCAAATTTCCAGAAACCTGTCCGTTACAACGCAACATATAGTCCGTTGCAACGGACAAAACTGCGTAGACATCCGTTATAACGGACCCAGTCCGTTACCACGGACTCCAATAGACACCATTGGCATCCCCGCAACCTCGTATCTGATACAGGTTCCGTTACAACGGACTTCAAGTCCGTTGCAACGGAATATGCGTTTTTCACAGTTCTCTTCACACCCCCGCATCCTATACAGGGTCCGTTGCAACGGACTCCAAGTCCGTTATAACGGACTATGCGATTTTTGAACTGCTGTTTTCGCTCATTTCCAAAACGATCAATCATGAAACCTTTTCACGATTATTCCTAGATACTCTCAATCAACTATTGATCGATCTCTAGCGAATTTCACTTGTGATTTTAATGGAATTTGACATTCTAAATATGTAACATCATGCAAACGGGTACGAACTTTGATAACCCGTGCGTATATCTAATATACGACTATGATTCGACCCTCGAATCGATGGCGATCGCTCTGATACCACTGTTGGGTAATATCCCCGGCCCCGGGCCCGCGCAGCGGATATGTAGGCCCGGTCCGATTCCCCGATTCCCGATTCCCGAGATCACGCCACGACTTCGAGGGTACGATGCAAATAGAAGGTTAGATCCATACCAGTTCCAAATTGATGGAACACGAAGGGTTGATCGCTGCCTCCTATTCCTTCGGTCACGTTGGTGACTTTACGCGCGTCCCATACCGTGCGTCCTTCACCGTTCGTTCCCGTTCTTCGATCCTTCGGTTCGATCACAACGGAGAGCCCCAAGTGTTGCTCCTCCACACGTATCCACCTTGAGTCGGAAGACGCCGGACACGGATACACCTGCCTAGACGATGTATCGGTGCACTTGCTTGATCTCGATCGATTCTCTATTAATCTCTCTTCGTGCCTTTTCACTCACAAAAGATCAAATCTGAATTTGCTCTTTTTCTTGTGTCTTGGGCAGAATATTGCTTTGAATTACTTCTGAATTCCTTAGTGAAGATGAGAGAGAAAATCCTATTTATACCTAATAGGATAAGGATTAGCCAAAAGGCATGTATATCCAATATACACCCTTTCACACAGAAAACTGTATGAACCTGTTCAGTATTCTGTCCAGACGAAATTGATAAATTTCTCTGACAGAAAATCAACCAACACGAAAGTTGTAGATAATCTTATTATCTACTCAACCCAATTTGGCCCAGCCCAATTGGAGTTCGTATGCAAAAGTTATGACTGTTTTACTAACTGTATGTCATACTGTTGCACCCTTTCGGTATTTCACAGAAACGACACTTATACTTCGTTCATATGAAATATATTTCTATATGAAGGTTGTAGATAATCTCATTATCTATCTAATCCAATTTGAACCATTCTAATTGGATTTTCCCACTGAAAGTTATGGCCACGAATGTACGACTACATTCGTTTATCCTTGTGTACACTTTTACGGTTGATCCGAAACTGTATTTCTTTCACATAAACTGATATGGAAATAATTAATGATGAGTATATATAGCATTAAAAAACACAAATCTCAAAGCAAATCTAATGGTTAAAATATCCTAAGTACCGAACCAATAATACTTAATTGAGTATCTTAGCCATCCTCTATATATATATATATATATATATATATATATATATACATATATATATATATATATATATATATATATATATATATATATATTAAAGAATGAGGTTGAGGTTTCGAATTTCGAAAATGTCACTCAACTCCAGGATGATGTGGATGACTTAATTAGAGATATTATTAAAGAATTCGGTTATGTGGAGTCTATTAAAGGATTTCGAAAATATTGGATTGTACCGTTTTTACATTCTGAATATGAATAAAGCTTAGAATACATAAGTATTAGAGGTTTATCACACCTTCTAGATTTCCAAAAATTTGCATTTGTACCATTTCCAATAAT
Source organism: Luzula sylvatica (assembly GCA_946800325.1). Taxonomy (NCBI): domain Eukaryota; kingdom Viridiplantae; phylum Streptophyta; class Magnoliopsida; order Poales; family Juncaceae; genus Luzula; species Luzula sylvatica. The sequence goes on from OX326960.1 coordinate 42,308,897, forward strand.
TACATTTAAACTTTGGTTAAAAAAATAGGAATGTCTTTTATAATTCATCTGATCATGCTCTTCATCTATAGGATTTTCAATTAATTTATATCAATCTTAATTTTCCTCATAATTATAATATAGCCGAAGCCATTTAATAAGTAATACTTTATTAAAAATTCCCAGATATAAAACACATAATCCACCTTTTTATTTAGGTTGACAAACTATATTCCAATCTACTAGATTATATCCTGTTTTACTATTTCCTTTCCATAAAAAAATTTCCTTGTTTTATCTATTTCATTTAAGACCCATTTTGAAAATTTAAAAACACTAGGAGAATACTCGCGCTACGCGGCGAGCATGTAAATTATGTTTTTCATTGTAATACAATTATATATTTGAATGACAATATTAATAATATCATCTTAAAATAAAGTTATTTGAATTTATTTATTTATGATTATTCATATATATTATAATTATTTTTCATTATGATAGCAAGAAATATTCTTTTTTTAATCAAATAATAATACTTATAATAGTGTCATTATATAATAATATATAATAATAAGATAAGATATAATACAATTTTACGAAAACCATAACAACAAATCTATATCATTATTCACAATATTGCATGCAATATCAAATATTAAAATAATGAATCATACTACATATGTAGTAACACATTATTAATTATATAGTAGCAATAATGTTTTATTGATTCAAAATGCAATGAAAAATATAAAATAATATAAAACTTAATAGTGAAAGTAATTTAATAAATAATATCAAAATTTAATTTATTGTAAACATAAATACAAATTATTTTATATCATATGATTTTTTTGTATTTTACATTTTGTAAAATAACAATACAATTTGATATGTGTTTATAAGTTTAAAAAGTTATCTAGATGGATACACTTTTTTTTTAATTCTATTATTTTTTGAAAAAATTTTGTTTGCTTAAAAACACTAATATAATCTACTTAATATTATATGAGATTCTTATTTTTATAATTTTTTTAAAAAATAAATAATAATACCTAAAATTTTAATTATGCAAATAAAATTCTTAAAGATATATTTTGTAAATATGTATTTTTTTTGCATTGTATTTTCTTACATAATATATTTACAAATTGAAATTTTGAAAAACAGTATGTATGAACTATGCTAATATGGATGTCAAAATAAAGAGAAAAATAAAATGAATATATTTGATGGTTTTATAAAATTAAATTTCCAAAATAATACTAATATATGTTGTATTTTTTATAATATTACATATTACATTATTAGTATTTCATATATAAACTTTTCATATTCCATTGCATTCACATTTGATCATGTAATCTTATGTGAAATGTTAAACAATTGATTAGACTTGGTCTAATATGATTCTAACCAATAATAATAGGCCACATCATAAATGTAGGATGATGTGGTTTTCTAAGAATGCTTAAAACATGGTGTAAAATAATAACACATAAATGACTACACAAAATATGATCTTCAAAAAATCTAATAAAAAATTAATGATTGAGATTAAACCACATCACTACATCTAATGGTTCAAATTAATACTTAAAAGTAATAATACAAAATGCATATATTAAATAATCAAATATAATATTAATGCATATGATGAAGCCACATCACACAATCTAATGGTTAATAATCAAGATAAGCATGATGATGTAGCTTAATGAGGAGACTCAAAGATAGGTGCAAAATAAGGGGGTTGGTAAATTAAAATAATAAATAGGAATAGATGTTAAAACAGAATTCATAAGGATTAATCTCCCTGCCTTACTTAAGATACCCCCTTTCCAACCATTTAATTTACTTGTAATTTTATCAATTATTTTTAAATAATCATTTTTAGATGGTCTTTTATAATGTAATGGCAACCCTAGGTAATTAATTGGGAGACTTCCAATATTACAACATAATTCTTTTGATATGGAATTCATTTGCTCTTCATCTACATTACAACATAATTCAAAGATAGGTCGCGTATTGCCATAGTCGGACCATCCCTTTTAAAAAAATTGTTTACTTAAATTAATATGCATTCACCTTATATGAAAACTGTGTGCGGGTTGTGTAATATGATTGTTACATGAACCTTGATTTGAACTTGTGTGGACGTCGACATGGTTGAGGACCATGTGCAGCAAAACCGTCACACTTAAAGTGTCATTTCTAAACATCCCTAGTCGCGGATCAGCTTGCTTAAGAGAGAAGCATTTCTATTATTAGATAATAGACTGAACGCGTACACTAGTACGTTTGCCGAGGAGATGATTATGTTTTGCTAATCATGGGACAAGGTACTTGTCGAATCGGGAACGTAGATATATGTTAGGTTACATGTATTGGATATGACCGAAGCCGCGAGACCATGACATGGTTTAGTCATTATAGATGGACTTGCGACGGATGGGGTTTTAGGTTCTTCAAACTTGAGGGGATCATTGATTGAGTTACGTGCGTAACACAATGCTTTGATACGATCTTACGCTCACCGTAACAGGGAGTTAAAAGGGTCATCATTGGGTATTGTCCGAAACACGAAATTCAATGTGAGTCTCCAAGATAGGAATTGTTTATTCCGAAAGGAAGAGATATCTCTTAGGCGCCGCTCGATGAGTCGATTAACGAAAACTGTGGCCACAGTCAATGATATTAATGGTTAATATCGATTGAAATTTGTTAACTCAACTCGGAATCGGGGAATAAGTGTAGTTAATCAAATTATAAGGATGACTATTACCATGTCTTTTGATTAACGGATATCGCAAACAAGAGAACTAATAACCGCTATTCGAGATAGGCACAATGATCACAATCATTATTCGTTTAACATGGGTAGCTATGATGGAGTGACTAGATCCCGCTCATGAGCTTGTAGGTATTGGAAACAACCTACTGCCATCGTTAAGTCGAACCTACATGGTCACACAACGAGTCGTACTAAGTCGGGCTTGATCATAAAATTGGCACATTGGATGTGCATAGCTTGGTATTTGATACGCGAGCTATATTCTCTAAAATCGTGCGTATTGGATATGCATGAGTACCTTTTAGGTAGATCTGAAATTGAGTGGGAGACTGAAGGAAATACAGTTTCAGGATCAACCGTAAAAGTGTACACAAGGATAAACGAATGTAGTCGTACATTCGTGGCCATAACTGTTAGTGGGAAAATCCGATTTGAATGGTTCAAATTGGGTTAGATACATAATTAGATTATCTATAACCTTCATGTAGAAATATATTTCATATGAACGAAGTATAAGTGTCGTTTATGTGAAATACCGAAAGGGTGCAATAGTATGACATATAGTTAGTAAAACAGTCATAACTTTTGCATACGAACTCCAATTGGTCTGGGCCAAATTGGATTGTGTAGATAATGAGATTATCTACAACTTTCATGTTGGGTGATTTTCTGTCAGAGAAATTTATCAATTTCGTCTGGACAGAATACTGAACAGGTTCATGCACTTTTCTGTGTGAAAGGATGTATATTGGATATACATGCCTTTTGGCTAATCCTAATCCTATTAGATATAAATATGATACTTTCTCTCTCATCCATATCAGACTATTGAGATTATCATTCTGCCCAATACACAAGAAAAAGAGAAAATTCAGATTTGATCTTTCGTGAGTGAAAAGGTGCGAAGAGAGAGAAATAGAGAATCGATTAGATCGAGCAAGTTCGCCGGTGCATCGTCTAGGAAGGTGTATCCGTGACCGACGTCTTACAAATCAACGTGGATACAAGTAGAGGAACGACGTTTGTGGTTCTTCGATTGTGATCGACTCGAGTGAGAAAGACGGTGGAGACGCTTGGACGCACGAAGACGAAGTCGAGTGAACCGGCGTAGTTAACGAGTGGTGAAAGACGCGTGGTATGGGACGCGCGGATTGTCACCAACGTGACAGGAGGAATATAAGGCGGCGATCAACCCTTCGTGTGCCATCAATTTGGCACTGGTATAGATCTATCCTTCTATTTGCATCGTACCCTCGAAGTCATGGCGTGATCTTGGATTTAGGGAACCGGACCGGGCCTTCATATCCGCTGCGCGGGCCCGGGGTCGGGTGAATTCCCAACAAGCTGTACTTAAGGATAAAAATGGTATTAAATATTAAGAGAATTAAATTTATCTTAAACTTATTTGGACAAGAGTCAGGGTTAAAAATGAATTTTATTAAATCTGAAGTTATAGGGTTGAATGTAGATGAAGAGCAAATGAATTCCATATCAAAAGAATTATGTTGTAATATTGGAAGTCTCCCAATTAATTACCTAGGGTTGCCATTACATTATAAAAGACCATCTAAAAATGATTATTTAAAAATAATTGATAAAATTACAAGTAAATTAAATGGTTGGAAAGGGGGTATCTTAAGTAAGGCAGGGAGATTAATCCTTATGAATTCTGTTTTAACATCTATTCCTATTTATTATTTTAATTTACCAACCCCCTTATTTTGCAGTCTCCTCATTAAGCCACATCATCATGCTTATCGCTCTATGACATCTTCTTTTTTAGGGACTAAAGTAATAAAAGATGTATTAAATTTAGATTAACCATTTTTTGCATCATTATTAAATAAGTCCAAAAGTTCAGTTTTGACAAGTTCAAAATTATTTTTAAAAAATTCACCAATTAGTCCATCTGGACCAGGGCTGATCTTATTATTTTTCCATTCTTTAATAGATTGTTTTAATTCTTCCATTGTGAATGGAGAATCCAAATCAGTTAAATCTGTTGAATTATTTTCATATAATCTTTCAATATTAATATTCCCAAATTCTTTATTATTTACATTTTCTTTTCCCATTAAATCTCTGTAAAAAGAGAAAAATAATTTTGATTTATTTATGTGATCTCTATATTCAATACCATTTTTATCCTTAAGTATAGCTATCATGGAATTGGATTTTTTAATAGTTGCATGTAGATGAAAAAAATTTGTATTTGCATCACCAAATTTAATCCAATTAAATTTAGAACTTTGTTTCCAATAAATTTTGTTTAAAGCCAATATTGTTTCAATTCTTAATTTAGCTTTTAGTTTTAACCATTTTTCAATTTGAGTTAAAGATCTTATATCTTCCATCTTTTCTGCCCAGAAAATTATTTTTTTACAATTTTCAGTATATAAATTATATTTTATTCTCATTTTCTTATTTAATTCTTTTAAACTGTGATTCATTTCCTGTATTTTTAAATAAAAATCATTTAAAGTATTACTTATGTTATTAGTTAAATGTGATCTTATTAAGTTTTGAAATTCTTCTATATATAACCATTTGGATTCAAATCTAAATCCATTAAAGATAGGGTAATTTGTATTTGTCTCATAAAGTATTGGAATATGATATGAGCAAGTGTTTACTCTTGTTGTTAGTTGTGAGTTAGGGTAATTAGCTATCCAATTTTTATCAATTAATATTCTATCTAATCTTTCTTTTGAGACTAAATTTTGCCAAGTAAATAACTTCCTAGATCAATTAATTGCATGTGTGTATTGAATTATTAGTCTTGTGCTCTCTACTGAGGAGATACTACAGAAGGAACAAGTAAAGAAAGAAGATAAGAGCGTACCATTAATTATCAAGGTTACTTCTTTTTTATCTTTATCAATTTCAGTGAAGGAAAAGGGTATATAGGCTCCTTATTGAAAGGAGCTAAGCCCTTCCTTTCATAGAAATTGAATTGATTAGAAGAAAGAATATGTTATATGCTGCAAAAAGCTCAAATAGACATTAATGGCTTCTAAATCCTATTTAGACATTGCGAAAAAGGGTTAAAAGATCCAAAGCAACTTGATTGGAAATTTGTTCATATTAAAAAGAAAAGAAAACCAAAAAACAAGGATCAGAACCATTTAAACCCTTTTCATCATAGATGCTATAGATGTTTGTCTTCTTCGCATTATGTGGTTCGCATTATGTGGCTTATTGCCGAGAACCTATAAGATGCTTAAATTGCAACTTATTAGGTCATATACAAAAAAATTGTTATCTAAATCCGAGGAATAATACATATAAACTATCAAATTTTGTACCACATCCTAATTCGATACCAAAGCCAATGCATAATGCCCCAAAACCTTCACCTCAAGCTCAAAACCAAATTGCAGCTAAGCCTTCATCTCAAGCTCCAAAGCGGCGCCAAGCAAAAACCATCACACAAGTGGTACTGGAGCCCTCCAGTTCTGAGAGTATAATAGCTAGTCCAACTATTTACTTACCTTCAAAAAATGAGGAAAATGAACAATCTATATTAGAAGAATTGGATGTTACATTACAAGGCGTACCATTATCCATATGTAGTTATGAAGATCTGAGCAAGGCAGTTTGCAGCTTCGGTGAGTTGTTCAGAGTGGGAGAATTTATTGCAATTAATCCAATTCCATACCTAAAATTTATTATCAAATCAAAACCTCATCAACAAATACCAGAAAAAATTCATATAATAAAAGGCAGAAAGCAATAACTGATTAGGGTTTCACAACACTCACGCCACGCCACTCACACAAGCCAAAAGCTCAAGAACATTTGATAAAGATAAAAGATGTGAAATTGAAAAAAGTTTGGAGGGTTAAGAAGAATTTGCATAACACAATTTGGAGGGTTAAGGAGAACAAAGAAAAAGCAAGTATTGTGGAAGAAAGACCCTCAGAGAGTAAAATTATCATCACGGGGCTAAGAAGAGAGGGAGAAGAGCTTTGCTTATCTCTGGATAAGGATTTTAGTCATTGGATAAGACTATTTATTCAAGAGATAAGTGATAAATTTAGTAATGAAAACATAAAAGTAAGCAAGGAAAAGAGAGGAAAAAAACATATTAAATTTATGGAGGGAAAATCTCAGTTGGCTTTTGTTCCTGACATAAATGGGTTATCCATACAATTTTTATCGGAACCAATCTCTATGAATGTACCGGAACTGACATGTTGCGAGGTTCCTGTTGTAGATCATTTATCTCCGTTACACTCTCAACAAATCAGTCCAAATTCAATGCTAGAAATTCCTTACAAACTACAGCCCTCGATCCAGTTGACAAGCTTCCAACTTGAAACTTCATCTAATATTCTGATCCAAACTCATGAATCTTCTCATACAAAAACTTCGCAAATCTTAAACAAACCAAATCAATCATTAATCAAAAGGGGATGAATTCCATTTGATTACTCAAATCAATCAATGCCCAAAATTCCTGAGAAATTACTTTCAAAAGGTAATTGTTCCACTTTAAACCTTTCAAAAGAGAAAGCAATCCAGAGAATTGAGGAATTAGAAGGAGAAGATGAGGCAGAGATGGAGGACGAGATTATGAGAGATAAATCGGAAAACATACGAGAACAATGAAAAATTAAGAAAGCCATCAGTAGAGAAAAACAAGTGTTAAGTTCAAGCTTGAAGCAAGGAACATCTCATGAAGAGCAAAGGAGAAGTATTCGATTACAGAGCAAGCAATCAGGCTGTTACAATTCTCCATTGGCAAAGCACTACAACATATGGGCTTTTCAGCGACGGGACCCTATTTTCATCGATGGGCCGTCGCAAATATAAGTCACTTTCACCGACGGGCCGTAGCTAAAACAGTATTTCCGACGGTTTTCTTTTTCGATGGCCCGTCGCAAATTACGACGGCCCGTCAGAAGACCTAAACCCGTCGCAGAAGTCCACCGTAGGCCCGTCGGAGAAGCTAAACCCGTCGCAGAAGTCCACCGTCGGCCCGTCGGAGAAGACAAACCCGTCGGTGATGTTCAGCGGCGGCCCATCGGTGATAAAAATCCCGTCTCAGATGTATGCAAAGGAGAAGTATTCGATTACAGAGCAAGCAATCAGGCTGTTACAATTCTCCATTGGCAAAAGCTCAGATGGTCCAGCTCAAATGACGAGTGTTATCCTAGTTCAATATAAAACTTGATTTCATCATCTAAACAAACGAATATGGTAGACATATTTAATATTATTTTGTATAAGACAAAATAAATTTGACTTTGTTTTGATTTTTGAAAATATATTTTACTATAATGTCTATAAAATTCATCATAGATAATGATCACGAAGCGAAGCAAAAGTACGCTCTAGTACATGTTAACTTTTTTGAAGTTGAAGGAATAGATTGAAAGGTCTTCCCAAATATAAAAAATCATGTCTTTAATTATAATTCATCGTATTAAGTCTCTAATTAATAGAATATACATTCATATCGTATTAATTCACTCACTAATGGAAAATACATTCACCACGTATTAATTCACTCATTAATAGAAAATGCATTCACCTCTTTTATTTCTAAAAATAATTTACAAAATTTGAATGAATTATAATCTTAAAGACATTCTTGCTTAAGAATTGGCCTATAAATATATACATTCAATTCAATTTAGAATCATCAACCAAAAGTTCAAAAATTTCTTCAAACCTTAGATAAACTACCTAGAAACAAAATGTCTCATATCAGTGGAGTAGCAATTATTCTTGTCTTATCTTTCTTCATGTGCTCAACATGTAAGATTAACTAACTATTAACATCTTAATTCTCCACATCATTTTCTTAGGGATGTATAAAACTTATAATTTCGTACTTTTTTTTGTTAATTTTGATTCTTAGATCATCTCGTTGAGGCTCAAATGTAATGATTACAAAAGTTGGCATAATCCCCAAGGAGGAAATTATTCTGGTTGTGATGGTTCTCAACAACATCAGGACTGCGCAGATTGGTGTGCGAACTCGAACTGCACTTGCACCAATAACAAACACGGCCACTGTTTAGCTCGTGGTAGCGAAACAGTTTGTCATTGCAATTGTGTCAGTGGAAACAACTGTTAGTTTGTTATAGTAAAATATAATAAATTCATTCATCGAGGGACGAGGGAGATATAGTTATGTCGTTGAATTTTCGATTAATATGTATCTTCTTAATTTAAATTGTGGGAAGAATGTGTTCTTTTTATTATTCGTCAAGTACTTTTTAGAAATATCATAATTAAAACACAAGGAAAAATTACAGAGGATAACACATGCAAAACTTACTTGAACTTCATAAATAAAAAATAAAAAATGTCGTAATTGACCGCTAGCACATACACAATACTTAACCCTCATATTTCAAAGACTCAAATTTTCAATTTTCTCGGAATTTTCCGAATTGAAAAGATTAATACATGCAAAATAAATGCAAGTATAAAGAAAGTACACATGCATTACCTAATTGTAAAATCTTCCTCAGAAGAGTCTTTAATTAAATACTAAGATAAGCAAATTAATTACTCAATTTTCATTATTTTCTTTAAACATTGAAATTAAAGTTTAACACAAACAAAATACTGATGATCAATTGAAGTTATCTAACACATGTAATATACTCAAATTGAAGTTTTTATAAAAAAAATATTGTAATAGAACACTAAATTATGCAAAATAATTAGGAACTGTTCGGATGGTGATACTAGAAATTACGTAAGAGATTGACATTTCCGTGATTACTGCAGCAACTACAAAATTGATGTTTGGTTTGGATGAAAAAAAAATCTAAAAATGCCTCTATTCCAATTTTCATGTCTGAAATTTCATTGTACCACTTTATTATCCCATTAGTTAGATGAAACAACAAAGGATATTAAAATAAAATGTTCATGATAACAATAACAAAATTATATGCCAATTAAATTCTTGTATATTCTCAGCTTGATTTAAAAATTAACTAGCTTTATCCCCGTGCAATTGCGCGAGATTTTTTTTATATAATTATTTAAATAGAATTAACGCGTGTGCGAATTAACGCGCATGCGTTTGAACTAAATTAATCTAATCATGACATATTTGCAAATATCATGATGTCAATAAATGCATAAGGTTCATGAAATTAGTCCAGCACGGATATTATTTTCTAATATAATTTGTATCAATAGCATGTGTTCAGGTGCTTCTAAAATCGATTAATATAATCAGGACATATTCGCAAATTTTAATATGTACGTAAAATAGGGAAAAAAAGACCAAATGTAAAAAAGGACCAAAATTTAAAATAAGAAAAAAGAATCAAAATGTAAAAAAGGACCGAAATGTAAATTAAAAGGACCAAATGTAAATAAAAAGGACCAAAATATAAATTAAAACTATAAAGGACAAAATGTAAATGAAAAGGACCAAAATATAAATTAAAAATGTAAAAAAGGATCGAAATGTAAATAAAAAAGGACCAAAATGTAAATAAAAAAGACAAAAATATAAATTGAAACAAAAAGGACCAAAATGTAAATTAAATATGTAAAAAAAAACCGAAATGTAAATAAAAAAGACCAAAATGTAAACAAAAAGGACCTAAATGTAAATTAAAACTAAAAATGACCAAAATATAAATTAGAAGGACCAAAATATAAATTAAAAAAATATTTTTTTACAAAAAAGCCTTTAATGACGTGGAAGTTTAGAATTGCAAGAAATTTGTCTACTTTATACATAAGAATAATGTGTTCATAAAAAAACTATACTGTAATATATCATCTAAAAAATTGTAAATGAATGTCACAAATATTCAAACACAATACCTTGAAAACGTACAAGTTTACATACACATAATTCGGACAATTTATTGCACAAGTATCGTTTTATCATGTT